>NC_051171.1:96554925-96875858 GCF_013339725.1 Rhipicephalus microplus
TTGAAGTTTCCCGAAAAAAAGACTATTGTCTTTAACAAAACACAAGTGGCCACGTGATGACGCTAATCTATGATGGCCACCGCTGAACAAATGCGTTTGTGGGCGCCGCACTGACAGTCAGCGCAGCCGTACACGCAGAGCTGCAGGCACGGAGGAGAAAATCGCAGGTAGAGCAGATGCAAGGCACGTGCCAGCAACCAGCTAACGCGATCTGGGCCTGTATCTTTGTTTACATAGCCCTCCATCGATGTCGGCATCTCGGGGATCCGCATTTCGCTGTTATATGATGTGACCTTATGTTCAATAAAAACATGTTGTAGGCTTTACTTTCGCTGGATATTTCGAAGATGTTGCGTATGTCTTCACACAATTTGTCTCGCTCATTATCTCACCTTCTTGATTTGTGCCAGTGCTCGTTTAAGGATAGACTCATGAAAAATTTCGAAGCACTGACAGTGTTATTACTAACAGTTCTTTATTCCAATAAGACGAGGGAGCATGCCAAATCATTTCTGAAATTTCGCTGGGTCACAAAAGGGTTCGGAAAGCAGAAAAACCTGAGAAGTGGCTCGACTAGCACCATTTATAAACAGGACATATTGGCCAGTTCACAGCATAGCACACCAGCATCTTTATTGATTCGATGAATAAGTAAATGAAAAGCAAAAGAAAGTACAGTATGAAGAACAATGCAACACATTTTTATTGGAGATAAAATAAATCTATCGCAATGACTTGTAATACAATATTCAAAGGTGAAATTTTTGAATAAGTAATTAGCGAAAAGTTAACTTCATTAAATGCCAAATTTTCTCCAAAAATATTAACTGCGAGAAGACAGCGTGCTTATTTCAGCGTAGGAATAATTACAAGCTACGCCCCCCAAGCTCTGGCGGACCTGTCATCACCGTTCAAGAGAGATGTGCAGGTGGCTTCCATTCTATTCATAAGTACGTATCTCTTAGTGTAATTATATGCATAATATAAAATGAAAGATATCATCATCAATTAAAAGACTACGCTGGCTAGTAGTTATGGGAAATCCTTTGCTGAAATTTGTGGAAGTTTCAGGTTTCGGCTAAAACCAGCGACACAATCATTTGTCTTAACGAGAGTCCCCTACCTGACAACCCTAAAGTGCTTGACGTCCTCGAAATGAGCAAGTATGTTTGGATGCGGCAGCGATGCTTTCTGGGTCGCAGTAGAGAGGCGTGGGTGGAGCTTATGAGGGGCGTTCGTAAAGTTTGTAATAATAATGTGATCGAGGCGTATACGAAAGCCGTATGCATCATCATCATTATTATCATCCGCCTGACTACGTACACTGCAGGACAAAGGCTCTCCCATAATTCGTTAGTCAACTTGGTCCTGTGCTTGCTGCTGCCAGTTTGTGCCCGCAAACTTCTTAATCTCATCTGCCCACCTAACTTTCCGTCTCCCTAACCAGCGCTTATCCAGCGGTTATCCTGTCTACGTGCTACATGCCCAGTCCATGCCCATTTCTTCTTCTTGATTTCAACTATGATATCCTTAACCCCGGTTTGTTCCCTAATCCACTCTGCTCTCTTGTTGTCTCTTAAGTTACACCTACCATTTCCTTCCATCGCTCGCTGCGTCGTCCTCAATTTAGGCTGAACCCTCTTTGTAAGTCTCCAGGTTTCTGATCCGTAGTTAAGTACCGGCAAGATACAGCTGTTATATATCTTCCTTTTGAGGAATAGTGGCAATCTACCTGTCATAAGTTGAGAGTGCTTGCCAAATGTGCTCCACCTCATTCTTATTCTTCTAGTTACTTCAGTTTCGTGTCGGCTGCGCGGTTATGACCTCTCCTAAGTAGGAATACTCTTTTACAATTTCAAGTGCACTATTACCTACCTCGAAGCGCTGTAATCTTCCGAGGTTGTTGTACATTACTTCCGTTTTCTGTAGATTAATTTTAAGACCTACTTTTCTCTCCTGTCTAACACCACAAGAAGTTTCAATTCGTCCTCTGAGCAATGGAATGTAGTCGGCGAAACGCAGGTTACTAAGGTACTCTTCATTAACTCTTATGCCTAACTTTTCCCATTCCAGGCCTCTGAAACGTCTTGTAAGCACGCGGTAAATAGATTGTTTCCCCTGCCTTACACACTTCTTGATTAGTATTCTGTTGCTTTCTTTATGAAGCACTATGGTAGAAGTTTACGCCCTGTAGATTTCTTCCAGGATGTTTATATAAGTTTCGTCGAGCCTATCGTATACGAAAGGCTTATACGATAGGCATCAAACAAAGTTTGCATCTCTCGAGTATTAGCGTTATATAACGCTTCTGTTCTTTTAAAACACCCCGCATCACCTCTATTGCGCCCAAATAAGATTTGTGCACCAATCACGAACCTGCTCACTCAGCCAAGGTGATAGCATGGATGAAGAAAAAAACAATGAGGTACGATTACGTAACATGATGAAAGCCCACCGTATCGGCCCAACGCGTAATCAAAAAGTCGAAGCGTGTGGAAGGTTTTATTACTCTCGGGGGCGTTTCGTTTTTCAACAACCTTTACAAGCTGGCCGTTTCCGCCGAACAATCGCGTATTGATTAAAAGCTACCGGGCGCCATACCACAAAGTTTCGGCAATCTCATTTCTCCCATGACCTTGACGCAAAAGGCCCATGTGTTGGGCCGTCGTTGTGGCTTCAAAGCGGGTTGGCCCTCCAAGGCTGGCTGTGTGACGTGATGCTCCGTCGTTTGTTTTTCTTTCCTTAATAGGTGACATTGTTTCCTCAATGGGTGACGTAATGCTCCGTCATTTGTTTTACTCTTCTCAATTGGTGACGTACTGCTCCGTCATTTGTTTTCTTTCCTCAAGGGAGCAGTCTCTTTGGAATACGAATATTTGCCTCAGCCGCTTTATTCTTAATGTCACCGACTAAGGGACTTTCTTCTTCATTCACATGAACAGTACACTTCGTCCGAACGTCTTTGATACGAACAAAAGGTCACCACTCAAGTCGACCTCTTTATGAAGTTTCAATAGTTAACAATGAAGAGGTTTGCTTCAACGGTCGGCGCCAGCGCATGCATTCCTGGCAGATGACTGTAAGTTTGGTAGGAGATTACGCACAGATGTGATAAACTTCCACTGAAATGTCATTTATTTATCTTTCTTCGTGCTGAGAATATGAACGCCCTTGGTGCTTTTATTTCTATGTTACAACCGAATACGATCGGTTGAGGTGGTGGTTGTAGCGGGGATAGCGACTGTACTACCTATAGCTGATTGATTGATATGTGGAGTTTAACGTTCCAAAACCACTATATGAGTATGAGAGACGCCGTAGTAGAGGGCTCCGGAAATTTCGACCACCTGGGGTTCTTTAAAGTGCACCCAAATCTGAGCACACGGGCCTACAACAATTCCGCCTGCATCGGAAATGCAGCCGCCGCAGCCGGGATTTGATCCCGTGACCTGAGGGTCAGCAGCCGACTACCTTAGCCACTAGACCACCTAGGCGGGGCAATGTTACCTATAGCTACAGATTGCAATGCAATACCGGATAAAAAAAATGCGGGGAAGAAATGTACACGCCTTAAAGTATTACAAGTTGAACTGCGTGGTTTTAGATTTTGTTTTCTTTAACTAGGAAGTTTCTCGCAGTTCATTTCTTTTTTTGAGGAGATTCGGCAATTATGGGTGTTTTTCTTCTGAAAATGACTGATTCTCCGAAATTGGGTGTTTAATATGGCATTCTAAGTTCATAAACTGTGGTAATATATGTCTAGTCATTTGTTTTGTGCTGTTGCTGATAATATTTTCCTGTATTCTTTCATTTGTGTTCACTTCCTACTTATTACTTTATTATTGAAGTTGTTTATATACGCTGCTGTAAACTTGCCACAGTGTAGTTCTTTAGATGGGACAGAGGTGCGCAGAAGCTAGTCCAGCAGCTTTTCAGATGGTTCTCCCGGCTTCCCTAATCTTCATGACGAAACATAAAGCATTTATTTTGTTATTGTTCTAAACACTCCGCAGTGTTAGATGAAACGATATGAACACGACTGCATGCAAACATACTAAGTGTATTTGAGGCTTGGAACGTTTGCACGCAGAAACATATACATGCAAACACACGTACTTGAAGACATAACACCTACGTTGTTCGTGTTAAACTTATATATTGTTGTAGTAAACACAAGCATAGATACGAGGTTGCAGCCGTTAGTGGAGGTAGGCTTCTTTCTATTGATGATTCTCAACTTTGTAAATGGGTTTGAATAGTGAGCATGCCCTTTTGAAATCATAAATCATGAAATAAATCTCAATTGTTATAAATTTTACAATGGAATGTTTATCATTTTTTTAGATTTATCCAAAACACGGAGCCATGGATACAACCTAGTAAAAAAATCACAGCCTATCCAGGAGTGAATGATCTGAGTGGGGCGAAGTGTCTGTCCGTCTGTCTGTCTGTCTGTCTGTCTGTCTGTCTGTCCGTCCGTCCCCTGTTGGGTCAGTCATCGAAATAGAAGGGTCACGAACCCCGGCAAGCTAGGAGGGAGAGGCCCTAAAAAATCATGCATCTTGATGAAATTAATCTTAACGAGTTGTGAACTGACTAGTATAAAGGCTATCGTGCTTATGGGTGTTTTTTAATGCTTCGTCCCAATAAGACTTTTTGTGTGTGTGTGTGTGTGTGTGTGTGTGTGTGTGTCACATATGTTTCGAATACTCTTTGTTACCCAAGTGTTGCTTCATATAATATAAATTGAGTGGATAAACACCATATTTGATAAAAAGCTGACATATAGACAACATACAAGCCTCGCGCCTAAGATTATCCGCCATCAGAGCCACGGTGATCCTCTATTTTCGCTTGTCAAAGGTAGTCACGGTAGTTGGTTGCCGCTCCAACCGTAGATTTTCTCGGCTATGTAAACACTACGCAGATGAAGAGTTAAACGTTTTGTTTTGTTTCTACTTAAAACATTGCGTTTGGCTGAGTGCAGAGTCAAAATCCTCGTCCAGGTTTACCACAACGTTGATGTTGCCTACCTAAAACCAGCAACATAAACATGTGTTTGTGTTAAAAAGTCACCTATGATGGGTTTTAGAAGTGCGATATTTAAGACTTCAAAGGTTAATACGTGGTCACACGGGACAGCTTTGAGCTCTCCTATAGTAAGTACCCTGTACTCTAAATCGTTACCCACTCTTTCTACCCCCCCTCCCGTAGACTACTAATGCTCTAAATTGTTAAGCAGTTAACTGAATACAGTTTTTTTCGTGCTTGGGAGCGAAACGCTCTGTTTGTAATCGCTCGCCCAAAAGTCATTTAGTCGATGCGGCTCAAGGGATGGCTTTCAGCTCTTTCATAGTGGAGTACCAAGCACTGTAAATCGTTGGTAGCTTTTTAAATGCGAAGCATTTCTTAGCGAACTTCGGCGACTTTGAGCGAATCTATCTATCATCTATCTATCTATCTATCTATCTATCTATCTATCTATCTATCTATTATCTATCTATCTATCTATCTATCTAGGCGCCTACGACTTTTATCTCTCCTGGCCATTTCGTAATGGTATCGATACCAACTTGGTAAGCCATCACCATGATTGTATGAAGAACATTTTGACTAGTCATAACAAAAAAAAACTGGCAGATCCCACGTGCATTGAGAATCGACGATATGCGAAGCACGAATAAGAAAGGTGATATGTCACTTTAAGATCAGCGCAACATTAGGAGTTAGAAGTAAATGTTGCCGTACATGATTTCCGTGTCATTATTATCATGTTCGGATGTCTCGTTTACCTTTGTCATCTATTCACGTCACGTGATACGAAATTTACTATATGTAGAGCTAGTTAAACTGCCAAGAGCGCGCTATCAGCGTGGTATGTTGTCATAATCTTACATGACATGCGTGTCACGATTATCATGTTTGCACCAGTCATATATTTTGGCATCCATTGACGTCACGTAAAACGAAATTTGGTATATGGAGAGCCAGAAAAACGCCGCCAGTGTTTCGTGAAGGGCACAATATACTCCAATGTAGCGTTGACGCATGCGCACGCTAGGCACAGTGACGCAAAGTTATAAAAACGCGAGAACTCTACAGTCTGACGCCAGGCATGACCGACGCCACCAGCGTCCGTCGGCGCGGCCTTACGGCAACCGGCGGGAAATTCGCGCCTTTGTGTTACCCTTACAACACTGCGTCTGCCTTTTTTCATGACGGAGAGACGCCGGACGCGCTCAAACGCGCATGCGTCAAAGCGACGCAGCGCAGCACACGTCTGCTAGTATATGGCAAAATTGGCGCCTGGCGTCGCGACGCCGGTGTGAGGTGGCGAAATGAACGCCGGTGACCGCACGCACCGCCTCACGTCGAAATGTATTGGCGTCTCGACTGTGGCACGTAGTCAAGTTCTAGTCAAGGCTAGTCACCCCACAAATCAACCAATCATCATGATTTTAATGTTAGTGTCTGTCACCTGTGTTCGCCATGCAATCATGTAATGCGATACAAGTTTTGCATTATGCCATGTGAACGCAAACACCGCAAAAGCAGCAGGATCATGAAAGTTACTTATGACATTAATGACAAACATATCATGATTTTCATGTCAGGACAAGCCAAATGTGGTCTTCATACAGTCATCTTATGCCATACCAAGTTTGGTATTGATACCATTATCGAAGTGTCCAGGAGTCGTAGGCGGCTAGATAGATAGATAGATAGATAGATAGATAGATAGATAGATAGATAGATAGATAGATAGATAGATAGTAGATAGATAGATAGATAGATAGATAGATAGATAGATAGATAGATAGATAGATAGATAGATAGATAGATAGAAGATAGATAGATAGATTATGACACGTATCTCATGAATGTCATGATTTACATTTCATAGCCCTGCAGCTTTTGCGTGATTTCGTTCACATGGCATGTTGCAAAACTGGTATGGTATGACATGATTGCAAGGCAAACACAAGCGACAGACCTAACATGAAAATCATGACACGCGTGTCATGCAACAGCATGAATATATGCCACGCTCACGATGGCTTGTGGCCGTTTCGGTACCGTCACATATAGCCAATTTGGTATTACAGTGCGTGAATGGATGAGGAAGGTATGTGACGGGTGCAAACATGATAATCATGATCGAGATGCGTGTCATGTAACGACGTGACTACATGCCACGCTCATGATGCACTGGTGGCCGTTTCGCTAGCTTGACTTATACCAAATTTGGTATCACGGGACGTGAATGGTGATGAAGGTATGATACTTGGGCAAACATGATAAACATGAGATGCGTGTCACGTAACAACAATAATACATACTACCCTATGATACGCTCACGGAAATTCGCTAGCTTGACATGTACCAAACCTGTATTACGTGACGCGAACGGAAGTCATAGGTAAATGACACATCCAAACATGATAATCACGACATGCGTGACATGCAACAACATGCCTACATGCCATACTGATGTTGCGCTCGGGGTCGTTTCGCTAGCTTCGCATATGCCAAAACTTGGGTGCACGTTAAAAAAACCCAGGTAGTCAAAATTTCCGGAGCCCTCCACTACGGCGTCTCTCATAATCATGTGGTGGTTCGGGGACGTTAAACCCTGCATATAACAATCAAAGCACATACGCCAATAAGGTATTACGTGGCGCCAATGGATGACGAAGGTATGTGACTGGTGCAAACATGATAATCATGAGAGTCGTGTCATGTGAGAACATGACTACATGCCACAGTCAAGGCGCCACATTTCGACGTGACGCGGTGCGCATGCTCGCCGGCGTTCATTTCGTCGCGTCCCGCTGGCGTTGCCACGCCAGGCACCGGTCCTGCCACATACTCCAGGCGCGCGCCACGCTTGCGTTGCTTTGACGCATTTGCGTCTCGCACGTCCCTCCGTCGCGAAAAGAGGAAGAAGCAATGTTGTATGGGTAACGTATCGGCGCGAAATGCAGCATTTCGCATTTTACGCTGGTTGCAGTCGGGCCGAGCTGACGGACCTGGTCGCACCTGGCGTGCTCGCGTTTTGCTAACGTAGTGTCACTGCGCCATTGTGCGCGTACGTCAACGCTACATGAGAGTACATTGGGCCCTTCATGTTGCACTCGCGGCCGTTTTGCTAGCTCCACATATACCAAATTTGGTGTACTGACGTCAATGGGTGACAGAATATATGAGTGGTGCAAACATGATAATCCTGACACGTGTGTCATGAAGAACATGACAAACCACACTGATAGCGTGCGCATGGCCGTTTCGCTAGCTTCACGTATACTAAATTTGCTATCACTTACGTGAATAGATGACGAAGGTAAATGACACATACAAACATAATATTCATGACACGGAAGTCATCTACGGCAACATTTACATCCAACTCTTAACGTTGTGCTGATTTTAAAGTGACATATCAACATTTCTCAATTGTGCTTGGCAAATGATTGATTCCCACTGTACATAGGATCTGGCAATTTTTTTAAACACACAAGTATAAAAGAAAATGCGATACACATTGATGAACTAAATAGCAACAATTCTATAGAGGAATATCGGACAGACGTCTTTCAACTTGCCTATAGTCTGAACTGCGGAATCGACTCGTTACGGGCTCACTGATTTTACTTGAACAATGCTTTTGTTTTTATGAATTAAGGCCATTTGGATGAACTCGTCAGATAGAGAGATAGAATTTCCGGTGCCTTCCACTATGGCGTGGTCTTGGCTCATAAAACACGAGTAGTTACCTATTACACATCGAATAAGCAATTGTTAGATCGCTCCTTTTATGCCATGCGCATATTTTCATCGTATGCATCAAGTAGCGTACTGCAAAACCTAAAATAAATTCTTAGCTTGAAAAAGGAGCGAAAAGATGATAGGAAGACAGTACGGGCACTCATTGCCGAAACGTTTATTACTGAGTATTGTACAAATACGTGTTCAGGTCGTCACAAGTACACTTGCGCATCCATAAAAGACCAATTCAGCCAAGTATTCCTGATGATTACAGCAGAGGAGCTCTAACCGACTAACCAGCTAGCTCAGTGACGGCTGGTTGGCACAGTATACGCATACTGTGCCAGCCGACGTCAAGGTGTGTAGGTGAGTAAGGTTGAGTAGATTCGCCACAGTGTGTATAAATCTTAGGGTGGAATCGCTTTCCCATGTGTCCGCAGGCGCACTTGTGACGTACTGAGTGCACATTTTCTTAAATTTTTCGTAATAAACAGTTGGAAGTGAACGCCCCCTCTGTCTCCTTGTTTTTTCTGCAGCCTTTCTCGCGCATGTTGTTTATACTAGGTCAGTGAATAAACACACCCAGCGAGGTAATCTATTAGCGTGCTGCAATCAGAGGTTACTAAAGCGGCCAAATAGCAGATGTCTTGCTCAAAACTGTGCCGCTTTTGGGAAAGCAGCCAAAAAAAAAGGAAACACAGTGAGTGCTAAACAGATGCGAGTATGTTTGGAGGTAAACACCAAATCTTATTAAGGCAAATGTATCCATATAGAAGCGATTGAATTGTCATTTGGTCTAGCATTACATCAGATAAATAAAGCAAATAAAAAATAAATGTACTGGCGCATGGAAGGAGACAAAAGGAAGCACGATGCCGATAACTGTTTCACAGCAGCGAAGATTGCAGTAGGTAAAATTGTGCGAGAGTTGGAAATTATACACGTTTGTAAAAAATAAGTGCGAACAAAATGAAGCACAAGAATATAAGGACACAGCACAGCGCTTGTACTATGTACAGTACTTCTCTTCATGCGCTCAGTGCTCCATTTTTTACAGGAAGGTGTTTTGTGCCGGGCTCCACCAAGACTTCAGTGACGCATTTTCGTCAGGAAAGGGATATTGAAAGAATATTCACGATCAAATGACAAAATTTTGGTGAATGAGAGTCGAACCCAAGACCTCTCGGTCGGCGACAACAGGTGCCGGGCCCGCTATTCACTTCGCAGCGGTCGCACACTTTGTAAGGTTAAAGAACACGCCTTTTGTGCACTGTCCTCTCGCAGTGGTCGCCATATATTTGGAAGCGGCAGCATGCTAAGGGCTCCTGGAGGTATATTGATCTCTACTTTGGAGGAATCTAAGTGATAGAAATTTCTGGAGCGCTCCTGTAGGGCATCCCAAAGAGTCGTATCTTGGCTTTCGGGCATTAAACCTAAACTATATTGTCATTTAGACTTCTTGAGTTAGAACCTTCAGGCTAACTACCAATAATGGGGACGTGTCATTTTCCTACTATTCTGTAATACGCATGTGTGATAGGGGGTTCCTTCACCACTATTGAATGGTAGCGAGCAACGCTTCTCGTTCTTTTTCGTGCACCAGTGACCATTAATTGTCACAGGTAATGGTATGAGCCATCAACTGTAGCGGAATCCCTTTGAAGTGAAGAAAGAAGAGGGCTTTTGCGTCCTGGTCTGAGGGCAAGCAAGACGTCGTTTCGTCGCTGTCTGTTATTACGTTCGCGGCACTGGTGGAGGTGCTGGGTAAATGCGCCTTGGCTGCAGATTTTCAGCTGACACACCAAGCTACTTGGAGACAGCTACAGCTCCCACGGCAAGAAGCAGTCGCCGCCTGCGAGGACTATCTCCCGAGTACGGTCCCCTCTCTCAAGACGAGATGGCAACTTCTACTAACAACCAGGCGAGTCAAACCAACGACGCCTATTCTTTTCTCCCGCATGTTTTTCATGCGCCGCAAACACCACGCTCATTTCATGGAGATATTTATGAAGATGTTGACGACTGGCTTGACCACTTCAATCGAGTTGCCAACATCAACGAATGGGATGAAGCTCGCAAGCTGCGGAGAGTTTACTTTGCATTAGAAGACTCTGCCAAAACGTGGTACGAGAATCACGAGGGTTCCTTTGCGACTTGGCATGAGTTCAGCCGACAGTTTCGTGATGCGTACCGCAGCACTGAAAGGAAAGAAAGAGCAGAGCAGGCTATCTCGTCTCGGAACCAACGACCCAACGAGAGAGTTTCGATGTTTGTCGAGGACATGCTGCGACTCTTCAAGCGTGCTGACCCTGCAATGTCCGAGGAAAAGAAGGTGCGGCATTTAATGCGTGGGGTAAAAGAGCAGCTCTTCGCCGGACTCGTGCGCAATCCACCGACGACTGTGGCAGAGTTCATAAATGAGGCAACCACAATGGAGCGTACTCTCCAGTATAGGTCGTCACAGTATGAACGCCACGACGTGACCCCTGCTGCATGCTTTATCGGGGCTGACAGCGAGAGGCATGCCCTCGCTGAGTTCATAAGAAGCGTCGTGCGGGACGAGCTGCGCCAACTCCAAGCAGCGGGACCCCAACCACCCGTAAGTGCTCTCACAGACTTAATCCGAAATGAGATCCGACAGGTGGTCCACCCCACTCGCGCCAACAAGGCCTGAGGCCCCTGTACTGACTTATGCGGCGGCTCTGCGATCTCCTGCACCACATGGCCCTGATCCCACCATGGGGAGAATGGATCAGGCTAGCCATCGATTCCAGGGCACCTCTTCGACTCCAGCCACCCACCTCAAGGTTTCCGAGTGCACCAACTTATCGTTCGTCTGGATCGCGGCAGAACGCCACAAAGGCCAGCGTGTGGCGTACGTCCGATAACCGTCCACTCTGCTACCACTGTGGCGAAGCGGGTCACGTCTACCGTAACTGCCAGTACCGCCAACTTGGTCTCCGTGGCTTTCACCCTGATGCTCGGTGCCCGCGTTACGGTGAGCGTCCCCGCGACATCGAAGCGTACCTTACGGGCCAGCAAGCTCCTCGCCTTGGTCAACGCCCCATTTCAAGATCACCATCACCTCGCCGCCCCACGTCACCTAGCATTCCCTCGTCATCTTTTGCTCCTTTCAGAGGCCGGTCACCGAGTCCCCACAGGGGAAACTAGAAACCGCGGCTCCTGGGGGTGAAGCCGCGTCCCAACGAACTGTCAAAGAGCCTCCTTCGACGCAAAGATCCGACGAAGACCGTTCTGACTTTCCAGTCGTTTCCGAAAGTCATAAGACTGTTTCCGCCGACATCACCGTACACGTCGATAATCACGTCGTCACTGCCCTCGTCGACACCGGCGCCGATTATTCAGTTATGAGCAGCACCCTAGCATCCCAACTGAGGAAGGTAACTACCCCTTGGCAAGGACCACCGTTGCGCACGGCAGGGGGCCACCTCGTCACGCCTACTGGAATGTGCACAGCCCGTGTTCGAGTCCAGTGCTTCGACGTTCACAGGGTCTTTCCTCGTATTACCTGTGTGCTCCCGTCCACTCATTCTGGGGCTGGACTTTCTTCGCGAACACGGCGCAATTATTGACCTACGAGACTTGCAGGTGTCGTTCGAGGACCCGTTTCATCCTGAACCGGAAAACGCCCGCTCATCGAAGGCTGCCCTACGTGTATCCTCCGAATCTGTTACTCTGCCTCCCCGCAGCAGCCTTTTTATCAACGTTTAATGTGACCAAGACGTCCCCGAGGCTGTAATTGCAGAAGGAAATTGTCCCTACTTTTTGCACAACAAATCTGCGTTGCCCGAGATATTGTTCAGCCCAAAAGAAAGCAGGTTTGCCTATTCGTCACGAATTTTAGCGAGGAGTATCGCCATCTTACCAAACACACTGTGATCGCATACCTTGAGGATATTGCCAACGTCCCTGGTCCCTCAACATCATCTGCTCTTTCGTCGTGCGACGATTCCGCCATGACATTTGCAAGCACTCTCGACGTAAACCAGGGTCTACCGTCTGCACAACGGGAACGTCTTTTGAAGCTACTCGGCTCATTTCGAGGACTGCTTCGCTACGACTTCGAAAGTTAACCAAACACCGCTTGCCAAGCATCGTATCATCACCGAGCCTACCGAGAGACCCATTCGACAGCATGCCTACAGGGTCTCGCAAAAAGAACAAGACGTTATACGCCAACAGGTCCAGCAGATGCTCAAGGACGATGTCATCCAGCCATCGACCAGTCCCTGGGCGTCCCCTGTTGTGTTAGTCAAGAAAAAGATGGTACTCTGCGATTTTGCGTCGACTACCGAAAGTTGAATAAGATCACGAAGAAAGACGTGTATCCTTTACCACGAATAGACGACTCGCTGGACCGCATTCGCAATGCTCGTTACTTTTCTTCCATGGATCTACGCAGCGGCTATTGGCAAATATCTGTTGATGAGCGCGACCGCGAAAAGACCGCCTTCATTACTCCTGACGGACTCTACGAGTTCAAGGTCCTTCCCTTCGGCTTATGCTCGGCACCAGCTACTTTTCAAAGAATGATGGACACGGTTCTTTCTGGGCTAAAATGGCAATCGTGTCTTGTCTACCTTGACGATGTGGTCGTCTTCTCGGACACTTTGAGCAGCACGTCCAGCGCTTACAGGCAGTTCTTCAGGCGATTCGAACAGCTGGACTTTCTCTCAAACCTGAGAAATGCCACTTTGCATTCGAGGAACTAAAATTTCTTGGTCACGTCGTCAGCCACGCCTGGTATACACCCAGACCCTGAGAAAACGAAAGCTGTTGCCGCATTTCCTGTCCCAACGAACAAGCGCGAACTCCGCCGATTTCTGCGCATACTACAGACGCTTCGTCAAAGGCTTTTCTAAAATCGCTGAACCGCTAAATGAACTTACGAAAGACGGCGTACCGTTTGTTTGGGGTCATGATCAGCATCACGCCTTTGACACGCTACGAAACCATCTCCAAGCCCCACCTGTACTCGGTCACTTTGACGATAACGCTGCCACAGAGCTACACACGGATGCCAGCAACGTCGGACTTGGAGCTGTACTGGTTCAATGGCAAAATGGCGTAGAGCGCGTGATTGCCTATGCAAGTCGAACACTATCATCTGCAGAGAAAACTACTCTGCAACAGAAAAAGAATGCTTAGCCGCTGTTTGGGTTATAAAAAAGTTTTGCCCTTATTTATACGGTCGACCATTCAGGGTAGTTAGCGACCACCATTCTTTATGCTGGCTCGCCAACCTCAAAGACCCTTCCGGTCGTCTAGCACGCTGGAGCCTTCGGCTGCAAGAATTTGGCGTTACAGTCATTCACAAGTCAGGACGCAAACACACTGATGCTGACTGTATCTCGGGAGCACCAATTCGAATTACGAACGCGGACGTTGAAGAGGACGAGACATTCCTTTCCTCCATGTCAGCAACCGCCTTGGCTCAACAACAACGCGACGACATGGAGCTAAGCCCGCTGATTGACTACCTCGAAGGCCGAAAACGCAGCCTTCCTCGAAACTTTGCGCGTTCGCTGGCCTCGTTCTGCATCAGGGATGGAGTCCTCTATAAGAAAAATTTCGATCATACCCAGGCTACTTACTTACTGGTTGCGCCGACCTCGCTTCGGGACGATATTTTACATGCTTGTGACGACGAACCATCATCCGGACACCTTGGCTACACGCGCACATTGGAAAGAATTCGCCGCTCATACTATTCGCCCCGCCTCGCGAAGACAGTCAAGCAGTACGTCCGCACATGCCGCGACTGCCAACGCCGTAAGACTCTACCTGTCCGACCAGCAGAACTATTACAGCCTATCGCCACGCCGAAGACACCATTCCATCAAATTGGCATTGACTTGCTGGGCTCATTTCCCACCTCTTCGTCTGGAAACCGGTAGATTGTGGTTGCCACCGATTATTTGACGCTTTACAGCGAAACAAAAGCCCTGCCCAAAGCTACCACAGCCGAAATTGCACAGTTTTTTGTCACCAGCATCGTACTTCGTCACGGAGCGCCAGCTGCGATAATTACTGATCGTGGTACAGCTTTCACCGCAGAGATGCTTCAAGAAGTGCTGAGACTAAGTGGTACAGAACATCGGAAAACCACTGGTTATCACCCCCAAACAATGGACTCAATGAACGGTTGAAAAAGACCATTGCAGATATGCTGTCAATGTATGTGGCCGTTGATCACAAGAACTGGGATGATATACTCCCTTACGTAGCTTTTGCTTACAATACAGCAGTCCAAGAGAGCACAGCTTTCACCCCATTTCGCTTAGTTCATGGTCGAGAGGTCACCACAATGCTCGACGCAATGCTCCTTCCCAACAACTTGAGCATGTTCAACACGGACGCTGAATTATTCGCTCAACGCGCCGAGGAGGCCCGTCAACTAGCCCGATGCCGTATTCCGGCTCGCCAAACTGCCGACGCACAACGCTACAACCTTACACACCGAGAGGTTACCTTCCAACCAGGCGATGAAGTTTGGGTGGGGACTCCCATTCGACAGCGTGGTCACTCTGAGAAGTTGCTTCGGCGCTACTTCGGCCCTTACAAAGTTCTGCGCCGACTCAGTGATGTTACGTATGAAGTTCTCCCTGAGGGCGCCTCAAGACGTTTCCGTGGGTTTTCACAAAGTGATGTGGTGCACGTGTCAAGACTCAAGCCATATTTCTGGCGTTATCCCTCGAACGTGGACTAACTTACCATGCGATGACTATTTTTTTCTCACTTTGCTTTTTTTATTTATTGTCGTGTGTACTTACTCCTTTCTTTATTGAGTACTTCTAGGACACCAGCCCATTTTTTTCTCCCTTACGACGGAGTTGTTGGGTTCCATGATAGCACCTTTTTTTTCTCATTTGTTTTCTCAACGCTCATTACCAGCATCGAGCCGATGCTTTTCGAGGAGAGGGAGTAATGTCACAGGTACTGGGTATGAGACATAAACTGTAGGTGGAATCCCTTGGAAGTGAAGAAAGAAGAGGGCTTTTGCGTCCTGGTCTGAGCGCAAGCAAGACGTCGATTTGTCGCTGTCTGTTATTACGTTCGCGGCAATATTCTCTGTGTCTCTGTACTAAAATCTCAAATGAGGTCACGCCTATCATGGACAGCTTTTTTGGGGGATTTCAAGTTCGGGTCCGTGACCATCGAAAGCGTGCTCGACTCAACGGATACTGTACTCTCGCCTCCGAAACAAAAAACTTCGCTGCGCACATGCGTGGCACACGCATCTGAGAACAGCCAGCAAAGTGTCGCATGTCCCGTGATTTACTCAGCTAGGAAGGCAGAGCAAGCCGTGATCATAACGGCAGTGAGCAAAAAGTGGAGACGCCTTAATTGTTGCACCAGACTGTCCCATGCATGTATGCTAGTTTCGGTAGAATGCAAAAATGTTCCACATTTTTTATTGCATGTTCACGATCGGCCACCGCATAACCAGTAAAATCCTTCGTGTCGTGGCTACTGCATTATGAAAGTCACATTACGACAATATGAAATCACACAAAAAAGAAAACAATGTCTCAAAGTGTGGTATGCATAGTACTTCTGAGCATTTGAGAGAAAAAACGGCAGTACATTTTTATATACGTAATTCGCGTCATCGGCAAAAAATTGTCAGTTCACTCTAACACGTTTGTGTGCCGTGCGCCCACACGACGACATGACATTTGCTACGTGCAGCTTATTAAATATTGATTGAATAATCCGAACAACGAAACTGTTTGGTAACAGCATATGACCTTCAGTAGATGGCGCTTCACAACAGTTGTGCTTAACACGAGGGGATGGCTGTATGATATCAGTGCGTATACTGTTTTAGGAGCGTGCCGTGCTGAAAAATAAATATTAAAAAATAGGCTATTGGACGAGTTTCAATTGTAGTGTACAAAAGTTGGCAAAAAGAAAACTGCAGGGCAAGCGCATACTAACTAGACTTTTATTTATAAGACGAATATATATATATATATATTATATATATATATATATATAATATATATATATATATATAATATATATATATATATATATATATATATATATATATATATATATATAACGCAAGAGACGACATACCAACACACTTATCACAGTTATCGCCAGCTTTTAAAATATGAAAGCTTCAAAGAGCTGACGTGCCGTCTGTTAACAAAAAACGTGAGAGCCGTTTGGCATCGGCTAGGAGAGGAGTACGCCTACACTCACCGCGCAGCGCATAACGAAGTTTAACGAAGGCTGACCTTTCAAAGCTATAACCAGTATCTTTTCAGACGAACATTCAGTGAACGCCCCGTCTGTTCAATATAACATTTACCACACGTGAAAGACGCCTGATAGGAAACTAACTTCCTTACGACACTTCGATAGTTTGTTCCTGTGCTTGACCTCGCATTTCCTCGTTCTGTGCACCATCCAGTCGACATTCCTTTCAACGGTGGCGCATAGCCTAACCAGCTTATGCTCAGCCGAAAATACAACGTCGATATCATATCTCGCACCAACCTTCTTGAGACGACGTGAAAAAAGAGCGTGCAAGAAGGAGATACTGGCAAGCAGCTTCTCCGAACCCTTTCCTTTCCAACCGAGCGGTTCAATTCAGACGTCACTTTCCCCGAGACTTCTTGCACATACGTGGCCTCAAATAATGACAGCATAGCACTCTTCCAGCAGCATGTTTATATGCTTAGTGAAGTGGCATATACGCGCTTGTCCTGTACTTTTTATTCGTTCTTTGCACGTTTCTTTGCGGAGTTCTTTTTTTCTTTACCAAAAAGGGCAGGTGGTGGTAGCCCGCTGATTGCTTTAAGCGCTCGGGGATCCCTGCTGCCGGCGATGACAGATATATAAGCGTTCAACAAATATTTGTTGCGTGTTGTTGTAACACTGGGGTGTGTTTTTCATACACGAAGTATATTGTCTCTCAGCAGAGCTGTATGTGGCTAAGCTCTGCCGGATCACGTTCGCTGGGCGCGTAGATAAACAAGATCGAGCTTCACGCCAAAAAGCGACGAAGACCCTCCTAAAGTTTCCGCGATCAACCCACCTCGTCGAACGCTTGTGACGTTTTAGTGTGTTTGTGTGTCTTTGCTTCTGTCCCACTCTCTCTCATTTCTTTTTTCTTACTTTTCTGTCTCCCATTTTCTCTTCTCCAGTGCAGGGTAGCAAACCGGACACTTGCTTTCTGGTTGACCTCTCTGCCTTTCTTCATATCATCTCGCTCTCTCCGCTCTGGCTAACAGACAGATCCGCTAATGCGATGTTGTTGCACGAAAAAAAAGCAAAATGAACATGTCGTAATAAAGCTAAGTAGAAAACTGCAAGATTGCGCCGACGCAGCAATAAAGTGGGCAATGCCGGCTCGAAGCACCGTGCGTGAAAAACAGACTTACTGCTATTTTTGTACCTTGAAGTCAATAGTGTTGCTCATATGCTACACAATGTAATTTGAATACTTCGTTGTTGAGATAAGACGCGTCGCGCTCAAAAGAAGCAGTGATATATATTGACGTGTCTTTTGTTGTCTTAACCTTGTTTGTAATCATAATATATAGGCTCACTATACTAGAGCCACTATATATAAAGTCAACCTGACTTGCATTTAACCATTCTACAAAAGAGAAAGGGCTATCTGAACTTTCTTTTCAGATATTCTTCCTTAAACAGTGCTTATATATTTGGCTGTAAGCTTCCACGAATGTCAACGTGCACACTAATTGAGCAAGCCTGAACGGGACCAATCATAAACTAGGCACTTTAAGTGACCGCATTTGAATTGCCTCCTGCTCCACTCAGCCAGTCGGTGGTGGTGGACGGTCAGGCGCTGCACGTGTGAGCGGGCCATCGTAACGAGCGAGGATCACGTGACGCGAGGAGAACGAGCAAAATGACAGCCTCTTGAGCCGTGAGTCCCTCAGCTCGGAAGACGCACTATTGTTCGGCAAGCACGCCAGCACCGACGGCACTTCCGGGCAGACAACAATCTGTGCCTCATCGGAGAAGTCGTCGCAGACAATCCTTTCTAGAATCAGCGCAGGTGACATGAAGTTTCACGAAATGATCTAGAGTTAACACTTAGGACCTTAAGTGGCGTCTCAAGATGCTTCTTTGGTGCTTTCGTCAAAGGGCCTTCGCAAATCTTTGATAGTAAGCGATTTACTGTAATAGTAACGACTTAGATTTAAATTCGAAGCATTTCTTAGTGAACTTAGGTGAGTTTGAATCTATCTATCTATCTATCTATCTATCTATCTATCTATCTATCTATCTATCTATCTGTCTATCTATCTATCTATCTATCTATCTATCTATCTATCTATCTATCTACTACGACTTATATCTCTCCAGGCCGTTTGGATAATACGATCTATACCAAAATTGATATGGCATGACATGACTGTATGACGAGCACAAGTGACTTGTCATGTCATAAAAATCATGATATGCATGTGATGAATATCATGATTTACATTTCATGGACTTGTTGCTTTTGCGGTGGTTTAGTTTACATGGCATATCGCAAAACTGGTATGGTACGACATGCCTGCATGGCGGATATAAGTGACAGGTCCTCACGTGGAAATTGTGACATGCGTGTCATGTAAAACATGACCACTTGCTACGCTCATAGTGCGTTTGCGGCCGATTCGCTAGCTTCGCATATACCATATTTAGTATTACGTGACGTGAACGAACGACGAACACATATGCCAGGCACAAACATATATTCATGACAGCGAAGTTATGTACGGCATAATTTATGTCCGCCTCACAATCTTGTGCTTATTTTAATGTGACAGTTCTGCCTTCCACATTCGTGCTTCACATATCATCGATTCCCACTGTATGTGGGATCTAGCAATTCTTTATCCCACCAACGGGGGTCATTTGCGGGCTCGATTCGTATGCACACGCCCGGGGTCTTCGCAAGGACAAACAACAGCAGCCACTCTTCCACCTGTTTAGAAAAGCCCAGTAGTTTGATTAGCCACAAGGCAGCATGGTGAACGCGCTGCCTCGGGCAGGACGTTTAAATGCTTTTGGGCCAACTTCTGCCCCTGATTTGTCTATTTAGGGGCCAAGCTTCTCACGCCGTGGTTCGTATGTCTCGTGTCGTCGTCGTAGTAGTAGTAGCAGCCACCACTCGTTTAGTTTTTAGAATATCCGCTGGAGGGCGGTACTTGTAAATGAAGAATATATGAATAAAAGATGCGGGATGGTGGTACTTGCAGAGTTCACTAAATGAGATGGACGGATGGACAGATTGACAGACGGGCGGACGGACGAATGGATGGATGGACAAATGGGCGGGCGGACAGACAGGCAGGCAGACGGGCGGACGCATGGACGAACGGACGGATGGATGCACAGACCGGCAGACACATGGGCGGATGCATGGACTGACAGACAGACTGGTGGACGCATAGACTGACGGATGGACACACGGATGGACGGACACATGGAGAACGAATGGTCGCACAGACGAACGCAAGGACGGATTCATGAACAGACGGAAGCACAGACGGACTGAAGGATGCTTCGCCCCTCTCACCATCATTCACTCCATGGATATGCAGTGATTTTTTTCGCCAAGCTCGGCGCAACTATCTGAAGTATACGCGCTCCGCGACCCGCACGAGTCGGTCAATGAAATATGAAAAAATGTCTTAGAACGGGCAATGTTTTTTTTCCTTAGAAAAAGAAAAGTAACGTCTTGTGAAGAAGAAGAGGGTTCGAGTTGAGGCGCTTAGCACTCACGATTTGCATACCTTTGAAAGTCAAATGAGTGGCGTAAAAAAAACCCTGAAGCGGCAGTTTTGTGCCAATTCAGTCGAGCCTTAATGCGCTTACGAGAAGTGGCATCAGCCAAAGTTCAAAAGCAGTGGAAACACGTGAGCAGTGTTTGCTTCGAAATATTAGGAGCCCCCCCTCCCCCTTTTTTTTTACTGGCACTCGCTTTAGTTTAATATATTGTTTGTATTTGAGCGTATTTAATTAGCATGCAGATATTCAGAAACGGCGGGTGTGATACACTGTGGTAATGAGTTTTGATTGAGGGCAAATTATGCTTGAAATCATACTTCCGTCATCAAAGCGGGCATATTTTCAGCACGAGGCTTCATGCCATCCATCCGGGCACCCAGAACTTTCATTCACAGCTGCACATTCTCAGCTCCTGAATTGTTTCATTTGTTGTCTTTGTTTTTTTAGTTCTCTTACATCTGTAAGCGCGAATATAACAAACACTAGAATTGGGAATAATGGCATGACATGATTTTCAGTGAAAGTCAGCTCTACCTACAGAAGGGTACAGAAGAGGGGACTCATAAGAGAGGTTTTGCGTCCCCTTTTCTGTCCCTTCCTTTCGGTTGCGCTTACTTACACTCATAATCATACCGATAGTAACGAGATATATCTTGCTTGCCCACTGTGTGTATGAGTCTCATAAACGAAATGAATGCGAGGAGCGATGTTCTAAATGTAAGCATGGGAGCCCAAATTATTGTCTCCGCTTGTGGGTTGGTGATAATAATAGTAGTAGTAGTAGTAGTAGGATTTTATTTACAGTAAGCCGGATACAGAGCTCACTGCAGGGGCAAAGGGCTAAAGGCGAAAAGCCTGACAAAGGCCCTTGTTCCTCCGCAGTCCGGACAGTGCAAAGCTTAAACAATATATATTCAATACATGGTTTCAAGCAACCTGAAATTGTAAACACAAAATTCAAACATAAATAGCATAAGAAGTTTACATAACACATTTTAAGAATTAGAGGTCACTCTCGTTATAATTCACAACTAAACAATATCAATGATACAACATCGAAAACAGACACAAAATGCATGCGGATACAATGAATTCCGCTGTATACACTCGTATAATTGACATAGAAGTTCATGAACAATTTAAGCATTTGCAGAGGCATGAGACTCCATTACGCAGTTTCGATAGTGTAGACCGGTGGTTATGAATAAGTTCTTTATTTGTTTCTTGAAAGTCGCACTACTAGCCCTAAAGTTCAATAGATATGCAAGGGTATTTAAAACCTGAGGTACCTGGTAAGCAATACTTTGTTTTCCATACTTGGTTCTTGTTCTAGGAGCTCGTTTCTTTGTTCTCGCATACTGTAGTGTGGTCTTTCGGTGCAACTTCTTCATATAGCTTGGTCTTTTGTATTAACTGAAGTAATTTAAAATGATATAATTGATCAATGAGTATGGAATGTTTAATGAATAGTGGAGCAGTGCGCAAGTCTTGTAGATTCCCCTGTAATTTTCAAAGCAGCGCAATATTTTCTTTTGTATAGTTATTAACTTATGGTAATTCCCTTGTGATGTCGTTCCCCAGATTAACATCCCATAACTTACTTTAGAATGGAAGAGTGCATAGTACATACTTATTTTTAACCTCAATGGGATTAAGTGCATTGTTCTAAAAAAAACAACCAACTATTCGCGCTAATGCGGTGATAAGATGATTTACATGTGTATTCCAGTTTAATTCCTCCTGAAACCATACACCAAGAAACTTTTGTTCCCTAACATGTGCGATGCAATTTCCTTCGAATTTGACAGCTATGTTACTAATAGGTTTGTTTATAGGTCGGAATATCATATAGGTTGTTTTTTTTTTTGCATTCAAGCGCAGTCCATTTTGCCTTAACCAATTTGAAAGATTGCTTACATAAATAGCGTACATTAAAATGAATCGTAGGGATATTCACCCTCTTGCGTTGGTGGGATGTGAACCCGTAGCCTTGTCCGTCACTGGGTAGCGTTGAGAATGGTGCTCGATTGCCAGCCCGAAGGTCGCGGGTCCTATCGCAGTCGCGGCAATGCCATTTTGATGGTGGCAAAATGATGGAGGCCCGTGCACTGTGTGGTATTAGTGCACGTTAAGGAACACCAAATGTTTGAATCTGCCGAGCCCTTCGCTACGGCGTTTCTCATATTCGTATCGTGGCTCTGGATCGTAAAACCCCACAAAGTATAATCAATATTATGAAGCTACATGCCTTGAATCAATCATCTTAATCTCGACCGATTAAGCAAGAAAAGAAGGCACTTCCCCGTCCAGTAGGTTTCAGGTGACCACTAACTTCGTAAGCTCAGTAAGTGTACCTTAGACGAAAGCGTGGTATTTGGAGCATAGCACCTATATACTTCGATAGGAATGCGCTTCGTATATAGATATGTGAGTCATTTATTTGATTAAAACTTGCTGTTCCACAAAGGTCACAATGGTTGCTCCCTCACACACTTCAACTACCAAACCAAATCAGAGTAAGCATCAGAACGATGTACGAAAGGAGCAGGCGGGTACGTTCCTCTACAGCACATGGACGTTGGTAGAATGACATAATGTCACATGTGCAGCATTTGGAGGCATATGCAAGTAGCACCATCTCTCACCAGCGACAGCGGTAGCCTGCCATAACTGAATAGAAAGTAGGTGAAAAAATCACAGCATTTCCACGCACTGAATGATGATAAGTGGGGCGAAGCATCCATCAGTCCGTTCGCGCTTCCGTCTGCTCGTTCATTCTTGTTTCTGTCCGCCTATGCATCCACCCGTCTGTGCGTCCATACGTCCGTGCATGCGTCCTTCCGTGTGTTTGAACGTCTGTGCATTAGTGTGTCCATTCCATGCATTCGTGCGTCTGTCCCTGTGTTCGTCTGTTGCATTCATACATCCATCCGTGCGTCTGTGCATCCACCGTTCAGTCCAGTGCGTGCATCTGTCTGTTGTCAGTCCATTCATACAATCCCGTCTGCATTGTCTGTCTGTCGTCCGTACGTTCTCTAGTCAACCATACAAGTACCGCGATCTAACATCATCTCGTCATATGTTCATCATATAGAAGCACCGCCATCTAACGGACATTTCGAGGACTAAACGGGAGGTGGCTACCTACTACTACTGCGATGCGACGTCTTAGCCTGCTACTTACTACATAGATGGCGGGACGCACGACCCACGACCATAGGGAGCTTCGCCCCTGAAATATATCCGGTGAATAGAGCTAGTCACCTAAAACACAATCCCGTTATATTCGTCAGTCACCCACTCGAATATAACTCGAATATATATATATATTATATATATATATATATATATATATATATATATATATATATATATATAATATATATATATATATATATATCTACTATATATATATATAAAGAACAAGCTAGCTTGAAAAAGCAAGTAAACCAGGCTCGAGGAAAATTCACATCCAAGTGAAAGTCAGAAACTGGGTGGATCTATAAACGACATTGAATGGCACAGCAGTAAGCTTAACGTGAAGTGCATGTATACCTATTACCGATAGCGAAAATCTCCTATCAAAGCTAAATGAAGTAGAAACTCAGTGAACTTGTCACAGCTGGCGGCTACTGATGTAGAGGTGGTACATAGGTTTCCCTCCTGGCAAGGTAAAGTACCTGGAATTATTGTTTTATTTCTACAGATCTATCTACGAACAAAAGAATCGACAACTCAAGCTCTACGTAACATTATTTCTTGATGTTTCAATCTTTGAAAGCATGACCCTGCAAAGCCGGAAATTGCTGCGTGAGTGAAAGAATGAAGAGCTGCAAATGATTATCGCTTCGCGTGGCAGGCGAGCGGGAAAATACCTGTTCGAAAGAATGACAACAAACCTGCGGTGTCATTCGATACACGACTAAACCTTGATAAGCTGTCCAGCATTGAAATTCAGATAGCAGAACGTTTCTTCTTATCTAAGCTGTTTTTCATGGGTTCGGGTAAGTACATCGAAACTTTGATACCGTCATGTGAATTCACGTTTGGAATTGCGACAGTTGTATACATTATAACCTGAGAATCTGGTAGAAAATAAGAGAGATGAACTTCACTGCGTTTTCGGCGGAACGGAATGTCGATTTGGTGTTGTCATCTTTCAGAAACCTGCTTTGCTTGAAAAAATGATGTGTATAGCTTTCCGGTTACAAACCTTTTTGCATGACCAGTTGAGATAGATGCGGCCGGAAGTGTTTCAATGCTGATATCAGATTATTCAACTCTGAGCTTCTTCCGGAACGCCATTGTACCGATCAGCACTGTGACATTGTGTGTACTTAAATGTAACATAATGTATTTTTGTGTTGCTACAGCCCCCATTGGGAAATGTGTTGCTTCTTTTATCTATTTAGATTCTTTGTAGAATTTTTTTAAGAGTAACAGTTATCAAACAGTTTTGGTGGTGACTTGAAATAAATATGCTCATTAAGAATAAGCTGAAATTAGAACTAGAATCTCTTTTAAATATCCATCTGTGTGAGAATGTTATAACATCGCCTACGCGAGTTACGGCAACTTGTGGAAGTGCATTAGACTTGTTCATAACTAATTTCGATGTGTCTTCTGTAAAACTTTGTGTTTTGTTTATGACACTAGTGACCACTCACCTGTGTTTATTCATTGCTACTGCAGTTGAGAGAATAAACAGGTACATCAAGCGATCTTTATTGTCTCATAAACGCTAACACTTGTCTGCATTCCGAGAACCGTATTGCCAGGTCACATGAAATATTGTCTATAAAGAAAAAGTGCAAACGCGGCCTTATGACAAGTTTATGCAATTACTTAAAGAAATATATTGCGCGTCTTTTCCTATCAAACAGAAAAACAGAAAAAAGAAGTCGCAAATCGTAAACAGAAAGCGCTTGCTTAAGCTTATAAAGAAGAGAGACCGGTTATACAGCTATTTATGCAAACTAAATCACCGGAAGCATTGAAGACAATTAAAGAATTGGTAACTATGTCACAAAATAACTAAAGAATGCTAAGAAGCTTCATCGTTTAATCTATTCAACCCAACCTGCAGGACGCCCTGATAAAATTTGTAGGTCCCTCGCTTCGATAACTGGGACTGTGCTTGAAAAATACTACGACAGTGCTAAAAGAAGGAATTGAAGTAAAAAAGGGTTGATGTAGCCAATGCGTTCATTGACTTTTCTTTTTGTCCCTCAGTCAGGCATATGATGGTATTGACCCTCTCGTACTTGAGCCCATCTAATTCTCATCCATTATTCTAACGTGGGTTACAAGGCAAGAAGTTATTGCTTCATTCTTCTCATTAGATAACAACAGAGCCGCTGATGCATTCGGTTTTCAAATAGCGCTGGTGAAATTCGTCATAGACATAATTGCAGTTTGCCTAGAGTACATTTTATTATTTGTTTAACAGCAGGTGCTTCCTCTCGAAGCATGCAGACAGCAATGGTCGCAATAATATTTAAAAAAGCAATAGGAATGATCTTTCAAGTTACCGCGCAGTATCAGTGCTGCCTGGTTTTTCGAAAGCTTTAGAAATAGTTATATTGCAGCGGTTTTGTTCGTTCATTGACGACTTTATTATCATAAGTCCTTTATAATTCGGTTTTCGTAAAAACAGGTCAATTGAAAAAACGCTTATGGGCCCAGAAATAGTGTATATTGCAAAAATGTGAGGAAAAATGGGTTGCTTGGTATTTTGCTTGATGCTTCAAAGTCATCTGACCAGAATTAGTCACAGTGTTCTGCTTAAAAAACTGACCACTATGGTATTGGAGGCGTAGCTCATTCCTCTAATACATCCTATTTTCAACACAGATGCCTATTCGTAGATATACTGGGGACCATTGATAGTTGAAATCCGTAACAACAGGCGTCGGCGCAGGGAAGCATATTGGGTCCGTCCCTCTTCATATTGTACATCAATGACATCGTAATATTGACCCATCGGCAAAGTGGTGTAATTTATGCAGACGATACAGGCATACTTTTTGGGGTGACTCAGGTTCTGAATTGTCAAATCAAGCCAATAAGACGCTTGCAAGTACATACAAGTGGGCGACGAGCAATTATCCTAAAATTAATTAGGAAAAACAAAAGCAGTATTGTTTTAATCCACGTAATAAACATTTCGATTAGCATCATTCAATTAAACAATACTGAAATAGATATTCTGCTGCTTTTCAAATCACTTGGCGTATATTTCTCTGAAGCTATGCATGGGATTGCCAAGGTGAATTGCTTAGTTGGTAAATTATATAGAGCAATAGGTACTATGCGTCACCATTGCAGTTATCTTCCCGCATCTATTAACAAAATTTTATATAATTCAATGTTGCTTTCGTTGGTTCAATGTAGAATTCTAGTCTGGGGGACCACTACAGTCGGAAATGTTCAGCGACTCAAGGTACTTAAAAAAAAAAATTATACGCCTTTACGCATAGGGTGCCATATCTTTGGTATACTGTTCCTATATGTTCACAAAGCTCAGTACCACAAAATTTGAATCTTTGTACACATATAGACTTGTTGCATTTATAGACTAGTTAAAATTAAAAATGATGACTCTTTAATAAACTAGCATCCTGCAGCAACGTAATTTCTTTTATAGATTTTGTAATATGGAACCTTGAAGCTCAACAAAACAGAACTGTATACAGGTGACCAAACGCTACAGTTTGTTTACCAAACTCTTTTAAATCGGATACACAAAGAAAATGGTCTCGATGTATCCACTCTGTCCCTGAAAAGCCTACGAGGCATATTCGTATGATTTCCTGTGTTGCCGTAGGGTCATCTGTTGTTTCTTTTGCTTTTGCTGTCTTCGTCACTACGGGTATTTTTTTCTCGGTTTTTCAAATGTTTAGACACTACCCTTGTTCACTATTTCCTAAAGTGTTTGCTCACTGTATCTGCTGTACTGTTTATGCATTAGGTATAGAGCATGCCTTGAACTGCTGTACCGCTCAGTGTGTGAGGTCGCCAGTTCTCCTGAAACTGCTCAGTGCAGCTTTTCGCATAGCCTCCTCGCAACCTTGTTGCGCAACCAAACTTAATTCAATTCAATAATTGAATGCAATATTCCGGTAAACACTGTGTCGCACTACAAAACCCAGGACTTCCTAGCGTGTTTAAAATTTTACATTAGCATGCAATGTATTTGCGATAGGTAAATTCAATTGTTTTGAAACACCACACGATTTGTAGTGTGATACTGTATCGTTACTAGAATGTTCCAGTTGGTCTCTACTTCGTATGACCGGGAGTCGTTTTTGTAACTGGCTCTTTTTTATTTCAGTGCAACATTTTTTTTCACCTACCTCGCATTCAGTTATGGCAAACCGTCAAGATATGGTACCTCATACTAATGTCCGCTAATTGTGACAATGCAATCGATATACACGGTACATAGCAAAGTACGTCTCGACTGTACGTTGGAATTGATTGATATGTGTGTTTTAACGTCCCAAAACCACCATATGATTATGAGAGACGCCGAAGTGGAGGGCTCCGGAAATTTCGACCACCTGGGGTTCTTTAACGTGCACCCAAATCTGAGCACACGGGCCTACACCATTTCCGCCTCCATCGGAAATGCAGCCGCCGCAGCCGGGATTAGATCCCGCGACGTGCGGGTCAGCAGCCGAGTACCTTAGCCACTAGACCACCACGGCGGGGCTACCGTACGTTGGAAAACCGCCGCAAAGTAAACAAAAAAAGTTCCATTATTGTGTTTAGATAATTATGGCTTGCTTTCACCAGTCATTCGTATGCGAATGTTGGCTAATGCAAAGCTGCGTTTTCCGCGCATTGCAAGACAAACCAGAGTCCGTGATTTTGAGCTTCGTTATCGCAACCACCAGTGGTGCTGGCCAATCAGGTTTTGTCAAATGCCAACTATGCAGTTTAGCTCATACGCATCATTCGGTGAACACCAACCAACAGCCACTCAAGTTACCACGCTGTACCCGCAGCCTAACGTTGCATATTACCTGATTTGAAGGCCAACATCGATGGCAGTTCTGGCATTACTTCTTCGAGTACTGAAGCCGGGTTTTTTTCTTCTTTCGTTCTAGATGAAATAGAATCGGTAGCTGCGCAGGGCGTAAAAATGAAGATCATCCTTTGTAACAATATTGTCACCAATCTTGTCTCACTCAAGGAAACCTTCCGCAGAACTGCTCGTCAAGCTAGGACAAAAAGAAAAACTGCTCCAACCCAACCTCTTCGTCCTCTTCCACACGAAAACCACGCGAATTCATGCGGCATTAAAAAGCGGCTCAATCCCAACCTCTTCGTCCTCTTCCACACGAAAACCACGCGAATTCATGCGGCATTAGTCCCCCCTTTTAAAAAGCATCGACTCGATGCTTCTAAATAAAAAGAAGAAGAAAAAAAAAACCCATAATTAGAACACGCGTTGACGCAGAGAATGACAAAGTGAGTGCCAGGGAAAACAAAGAGGGCGCACAAGCACTTGGACCATGCGCGAACACAACAGCACCAGTGGAAGAGTCAAGAAAAAAAAAAAACACCACATGAGATCACTGTCACGTTTGCGAAGTAACTCGCAAGCACAGAGACTATTGTGTGTAGTACGGCTTGAGTCGTACGACATGCACAGTTTCGGGCCGATGTTGTCGACGTGACGACACTGTGCCGTCCGGAAGTACTTCGTATGTAAGGTCACTCACACGTCGGATAACCTTGTATGGTCCGAAATAACGGCTCAGAAGCTTTTCAGACAAGCCTGGTCGTCGGACAGGAGTCCACACCCACACTCGTTCACCCGGGTGGTATGCGACGTTTCGACGGCGAAGGTTGTAACGTCGTGCATCTGCGTCTTGTTGGTGACCGATGTTCACGCGAGCCAGTTGACGAGCCTCTTCGGCGTACTGCGTGTATTGCTCGGCTTCTGGAGAAAGAGCATCGCTATTATCGTACGGCAGCATAGCGTCAAGCATCGTTTGTACGTTGCGTCCATAAACAAGGTGGAAAGGTGAAAATCGGGTTGTTTCCTGCATTGCCGTATTGTATGCGAACGTGACGTATGGGAGGATATCGTCCCAGGTTTTGTGCTGCACGTCCACGTACATTGACAGCATGTCCGCTATGGTCTTGTTGAGCCTTTCCGTCAGTCCATTACTTTGTGGGTGGTAAGCCGTTGTTTTTCGGTGACTCGTGCAGCTCAGTCTGAAAATGTCCTCTAGCATTTGTGCCGTAAATGATGTTCCTCTATCCGTAATCACACATGACGGCGCGCCGTGCCGGAGGACGATGTGCTGCACGAAGAACTTCGCCACTTCAGACGCCGTGCCGCGGGGTAATGCCTTTGTCTCAGCATACCGGGTCAAGTAATCGGTTGCCACTATAATCCATTTGTTACCAGTGGCCGACAAAGGGAAGGGTCCTAGAAGGTCCATTCCCACGAGGTCGAAAGGTGTCCGTGGTGGTGTAATAGGGTGGAGAAGGCCCGCAGGTTTCACGGGTGGCGTCTTGCGACGCTGGCACTCGCGGCAGCCTTGCACGTAGCGGTGTACACTGGTCGAAAGTCGTGGCCAATAGTACTGCTGGCGCACTCTGGCGAGAGTCCGCGAGTAGCCCAAGTGTCCCGACGTGGGCTCGTCATGGCACGCGAGGAGGATGTCATCCCGCATGTCGGCTGGTACAACGAGGAGGAAGGCTTTGTTGCTACCTCGAGCATTTTTCTTGTAAAGAATGCCCCTCCTTAGACAAAAGGATGACAATTCGCGAGCGATGCGCCGAGGAGTGTGAGAATTTCGGCCTTCTAAGGAATCAATAATAGGGCGCAATTCCTGATCGGCTCTCTGTCTAGACATAAAGTCAGAATCACTGAGGGCTCCGAGAAAACCATCAGCATATTCCGAGTCCATATCAGGATGTCCCACGGGTGCTCGAGAAAGTGCGTCGGCATCTTCGTGCTTGCGCCCAGACCTATACACAATCATGATGTCAAACTCTTGCAAGCGCAAACTCCACCGAGCGAGACGACCAGACGGGTCACGGAGATTGGCCAGCCAACACAGCGAATGGTGATCGGTCACCACCTTGAAGGGACGGCCGTAGAGGTAAGGTCGAAACTTTGCCGTTGCCCACACGACTGCGAGGCATTCCTTCTCTGAAGTGGAGTAGTTGGCCTCGGCTCGAGAGAGAGTACGACTGGCGTAAGCTATGACATGTTCTACGCCGTTGTGCCGTTGTACAAGGACAGCGCCAAGTCCGACGTTGCTTGCATCCGTGTGAACTTCGGTATCAGCGTCCTCATCAAAATGCGCAAGAACAGGTGCCTCTTGCATTCGCTGCCGTAACTCTGTGAAAGCTGCTTCTTGCTCTGTAGTCCAGGCAAACGGTACATCATCTCGGGTGAGTCGCGTGAGCGGTTCGGCTATCGTCGAGAAGTTGGTAATGAATCGGCGATAATAAGCACACAAGCCGAGAAAACGCCGTACCGCTTTTTTGTCTGACGGCACAGGAAAGGTGGCGACTGCTGCAGTTTTTTCTGGGTCAGGCCGCACTCCATCCGCACTCACAACATGTCCCAGAAATTTCAGCTCATCGTAGCCGAAATGGCACTTCTGGGGTTTTAGCGTGAGTTCGGCCGAACGAATAGCTTCCAGAACCATTCTTAGACGCTTCAGATGTTCTTCGAAACTCTCGGCAAAGATGACCACATCATCAAGGTATACAAGGCAGCTTTGCCACTTCAAGCCAGCGAGGACGGTATCCATCATTCGCTGGAATGTTGCGGGAGCCGAACAGAGGCCGAAAGGAAGAACTCTGAATTCATAAAGCCCATCGGGAGTTACAAACGCTGTCTTCTCTCTGTCTCGCTCATCGACCTCTATCTGCCAATAGCCGCTCTTCAAATCTATCGATGAAAAATACTTCGCGTGTCGTAGCCTGTCGAGAGAATCATCAACCCGTGGAAGCGGGTAGACGTCTTTTTTGGTGACGCTATTGAGTTTCCTGTAGTCAACACAGAATCGCAGCGTTCCGTCTTTCTTCTTTACTAGAACGACTGGCGAGGACCACGGGCTGCTCGACGGTTGTATCACCCCGTCGTCAAGCATCTCCTTTACCTGCGTCTGTATAGTCTCGCGTTCTTTAGCCGAAACACGGTAAGGTTGCTGGCGGATTGGGCGAACATCATCGTCGGTAATAATTCGGTGCTTTATGAGGGGTGTTTGACCGACTCTAGATGAAGAGGCGAAGCAAGATTTAAATTCCTTCAGCAGGGTATGCAGTGCGGCCTTCTTCTCGTCCGAAAGCTTCGAACTGACGTCGATGTGGTCCAGAAACTTATCTCCATCAACCATTTCCTCGGATGCGAAGCACTCGGTGACATCCGCTACACGGTCTCCGAAGGCCACGGTGGTGCCGCGGAAAAGATGTCGGTGCTCGAAGTTAAAATTTGTGACGAGTATCTGCGACCGTCCGTCACGCACACGCAGAATGCTTCGCACTGCACACACACCTTGAAGCAGTAAAAGGGATACGTTGCTCTCGGCGACCACGTCACCGTCTTGGAGGTCTTCACAGGTGACTTCTACGAAAGCAGTCGCTCGGGGAGGCAACGTCACGCTTTCGTCGGCAACACGCAGCGCAGGTCTACGACAGCTATCAGCGCCTCGATCGGTTGCAAGTTGCGTCGAGAAAGTCACCATTCGCTCGCGGAGATTTATGATCGCGCCATTCTCTCGAAGGAAGTCCATTCCAAGGATGAGCTGACGAGAACAGTCGCGTAGTACGAGGCAGGTTACCACAAACGTTGACTCGCGTATTTCCACTCTTGCGGTACAGCGACCCAATGGAGTAATAACGTGGCCTCCAGCAGTGCGAATACGCGTCCCATTCCAAGGTGTCATCACTTTCTTAAGACTGGTTGCCAATTTTCCGCTCATAATAGAATAATCTGCACCTGTGTCCACCAATGCGCTGACCTGAAGACCGTCTATCAGCACGGGAATGTCGAGTGAGACTCGGCCACTGGGTTCAGACGCACAATCCGGCATTTCTCTCGCACTGCACTCAGACGTCAATTCAATGTCTGCAGCGTTTTGTGGAAGCGTCGATAGGAGGTCTTCCGCACTTTTAGTCCCAGCGACCTCGCCCCCGAAGGTCGCTGCCTTCAGTTTTCCCGACGAGGGCTTGGGGAACGTCCCCGTGCCATCGTACTGAGACGTGGTCCAATAGCTGCGGGTCGTCGTGGAGATGGAGACCGCGATTGACGCCGTGGGAAAGGCAGACGTTGCTGCGCGAGGTAGTCCTCAATTTCTCTTGGCCTCTGACCAACTAGGGGACGAGGCGAATGAATAGAGAAACCGCGCAGTCCAAGTTGTCGGTATGGACATTCCCGGTAGATGTGACCGGCTTCACCGCAATGGAAGCAGAGGGGTCTTCTATCCGACGTACGCCAAATATCGGACTTCCGCGGAGGGGCACGGCGACCGTCGATGTCCAAACCAGCATGCGCAGATTGAATTGAAACTGGCGGCATCGTCTGGATTGGGACTGCAGGGCTTGAGACCGGCATGGAAGTGCGCAGAGCTTCGGCATATGTGCGGTTCCCAACATCAGTGGACGCAGGAGGTGGTTCTAGATTTGTAACCGTTGGTTGAGGGCGACGGCTGTGAAGCACCTGCTGGACCTCGTCCCGAATAATATTGGTGATGCTGCTTACCTCCGGCTGTCTCGCCCCGTGTAGTTTCGCGATTTCCTCGCGGACGACGGAGCGGACGATTTCGCGAATCCACTCAATGCTGTTGCTCCCGAAGCTGGCGGAAAATTCAGTAGGTGATGCAGAATTCACTTGCCGGTTGAGTAGGGCTGACCGCTGATGAAGTACCCTCTCCATCGTAGTGGCTTCGGTCAGGAATTCTGCTACACTCTTCGGAGGACTCCGCACTAGACCAGCAAAAAGCTGCTCCTTCACGCCTCGCATCAGATAGCGTAGCTTTTTTTCTTCTGGCATTGCCGGATCCGCTCGCCTGAAAAGCTGCGTCATGTCCTCCACGTACATGGTGACGGTCTCATTAGGCATCTGGATGCGTGAATGCAATGCACGTTCAGCACGATCGCGGCGGTCGGGGCTCCGGTAGGTCTCCAAGAGGCGATGCTGGAACTCGCGCCAGGATGTCAAGACATCACTTCTGTTCATGAACCACGTTCGGGCGCCGTCTTTCAAACACGCGTAGACGTTGCGGAGTTTGGCGGCTTCGTCCCAGTAGTTGATCGCTGCGACGTGTTCGAACTCGCTCAGCCAGTCGTCCACATCCTCAAACAGCTCTCCGTGAAAGGGACTAGGCATCAGCGGGTTCTGGACAGTGCAATAAATTGGTGCCGACGACGTAGGAGTTTCCATGACGCCTTGAGGCGAAGTCATAGTCGCTCTATGGATAAGCTGTGCCGGTGTCTCTGGTGGTAGGCCTCGTTGGCGGCGGCTTGTTCTGTGAACTGGCGTGTCCACGGGCACAGGGCTTGTGTTCCGGCTCCTGGATGGGCTCTTGTGCATGGGGTGCGTCGTCAGTTGTCGTACCCAGCAGCTCCACCAATCTTGTCACCAATCTTGTCTCACTCAAGGAAACCTTCCGCAGAACTGCTCGTCAAGCTAGGACAAAAAGAAAAACTGCTCCAACCCAACCTCTTCGTCCTCTTCCACACGAAAACCACGCGAATTCATGCGGCATTAAAAAGCGGCTCAATCCCAACCTCTTCGTCCTCTTCCACACGAAAACCACGCGAATTCATGCGGCAATATTTTTCCTTTAGGATAATGTTGAAGCTAGTTTCCAGTCAGATCTGTTCTCTCTAAGTGATCAGGACACATTAACGGGGCACTTGAATTTATTAGCCGGCAGTAAGATCCCTAATAACATTGGACGTTATTTCGCCACGATTGTACAGGGATTCTTGAAAAACACACTATTGCAGAAACGAACAGGCAAAAGTGGAAACTCAAATTAGGTAGATCTTACGTCTTTTGAGAATCAGTTTAATCGATTTCATGCAAAGAACTCGGTGAGTGTTTGCATGAAACTGGCTATGCTGCACTTTGTGGTTGCAAGCTGAGCGTCATGAGGTGGATAGATGCATTTTTTATAAGTGTAGCTGTTGCGTCAGACCCAGGCTGGGCTTGAAAAAAAAATCACTAGAGGTCCGCGTGAGCCCTCTCCGGAATTTGAATGGAGGGGGTGTTCTGTTTAGGACAAATAAAGAAAGAGGTGTTTTTCAGGCCCCCTACAAATGCCTTCAACCAGCTTACCCCCCCCCCCCCCCTAAAAAAAAGAAATCGTGGCCATGAGCCTGTGTTGTGTGCACATTGCGGACTTACCAAGAGATTTATTCTCCCAGTGTCCATCTAGTGGACATGTACCGTCGGTAGACTGCACTCGGTTACCCGAGAAGTGGTGAGCCGTGCCGCCACGGTTTTCTCGACCTTGTCAACACACCGAACTCACCACACAATGCTTGCGAAAGGACAACAAAAATGGACAAAGTTTACAGTAACAGGACTCTTACAGACAAACTTGACAAGTCGGAACTTGCGTATAAATGTGTTGAGATGTTTGAAGAACGATGCAGAGAATACGCATTGATCTTCAAGGTGCGGCACGTGGGCGGCAACGTTACATCTATTTCGAGTGCTAACATGATCAGAGTTCTGACAGGGCCTCCGAAATGTGCGTTTGCGAGCGAACCTCTGGGGACAGCCCGCGTTGGGGCGAAACGCGTTCCGTCATTCTCATTCGTGCAGGCAGTCGTGAAAGCTTCGTGAGGTCAAAAAGACGCTGCACAAGAGAGACCGGAAACAGACGGCGGCGTGCTGCTCGCATACGTGCAGCCAATCAGTAGAGGCTCAACCGGTCATTCCACTAAATGAAAACCATGAGAGTTCCACCCCGGTAACGTCAGCTCTACTGGCGCTTAAAGGGCAATTATTGCACTGATTTAACGTTAGAAATCAGAAAGAATGAACTGCAGTATTCTCGAAACAAAATACATTTCGCGGTGGGTTGATGTTAATACAGTACGTAACATTCGTTATTTTATTCCTCCGGCATCAGGCAACACTTTATTACACAACACTTTATTATATAGCTTAATGAATCACAATAACACATTAGTAGCGTTTACTACATTGATATATAAATCTCAGCATTGCCCGAGAACCACATACTGACGTTAACGTAACATGACGCCTGTTCCACAGCAGTACAAGTTCTATGTTTGTTGCTTTGCTATAAAGGTAGACTGCCAGCAATGCAACGAGAACGCACGTTACACTGGCATTACGGCTCCATAGTCACTTAAAAAAAAACATACTCAAGACCTGTTGTGGATCTGTGGTGAAAAATTCCTGGCTGCCCTATAACACGCTGAGGATTTATTCCTGCTTACTCGAATAAAATCGGCACGCCAATGCTGCTGTGTCAAGTTATTTTCTCTTCATTCTCCTGCACTGAACTTACGAACGTCGGTCCTCACCACTTCTGGGCTGATGTACACTGTCAATCACTTGCATTCTCTCTGAGCCCACTTGTTCTTATTTTAGATAAGGCAACGCAGGTCACGTGGTGGTGATTAGAATCGCCATGCTTTCCAAATTCGTATGTCTTGTTCAAGATAGATCAGTATCTGTGATGGGAATCGTGCCTCTTGGAGACCACCTTATTTTTATGATTCGGGAGTGACAAAACAAATTCAATAATCGGTTAAGTTGTAAAGAAATACGTCTGCATAGGACAGATAGTAACCATGAACCAAATCATGAGTTTAAAAGATGAATAAGAACGGATAGAGACCATCCGGCAAGCATTCTAAAATTTTGACTGGTAGTCGACCACTCTTTTCGAGAGGAAGGAATATAAAAGCTGCATTTTCTCGGCATTTGCCCACGGAGAAGAAAACCAGACGGCTTACAAAAAGGGTTCAGCCTAAATCAAAGACGACGCAGCAAGCGATGAAAAGAAAATGGTAGCAGTAACGTTGAGAGACAGGAATAGAGCAGAGTGGGTCGGGGAATAAACGGTTGAAGGAAATTATAGTTTAAATAAAGAAGAAAAAAAAATAGACAAGGCTGGGCACTTGGCGCGACAGAATAGACTTCGGTTATTAAGGGTAGCTAACTGGATTTGAAGCGAAGGCAAACGCGTGAAGAGGAGACAGAAAATTGGGAGAGCAGATGAGATTAGAAGCTCGCAGGTATAACGCCGCAGCAGAGAGCACAGAGCTGGTTTGGTTGGCGGATCATGGGAAAAGCGTTTGCCCTGAAGTGGTGTAGTCAAGATTATGATCATGATGAATGACCAACAATAATCAAATAGTTGAGTGGGAGGCGACCCTGTGCGTCTCTGATCGAGTGCAGCAACAAGCCCTGGTTGGTCAATTCCTGACAGCTGGGAGAGTCAATGGTCTTACGCACTAGTAAGTCCAACCACTAGCGATTAATTTGTGAGAAGCTATGTTTTATTCAGTTTCTGTCAATCAACTGCGGCTGCACCGGCATACCGCGGCCAGTGGTTTCTGGCCTGTGCCAAATGTATCTGGAGGAAAATATGCGACGTGTGGGACATTATTTTCACGTTATTGATTTCATGACCAAACAACTGTACTAGTCGGAACCTCTTATCCTATCATACGAATTTTGGTCAACACTGTGCTAAGGAGGTGATTACAAAAGTACCTGGGCGCAGACGGCTAGAAGGATAGATACGTATCAGAAATCAATTAGTTCGTTATTGAATGCTTTTCATTCAATAACCGTGAATAACCGTGAGAAGAGCCGTGAACTCATACCAACTAGCACCCATGGCATCTTTCTTTGCAGATGAGCACACGCTTACTGAGCAAAAAGAACCGGCAATGGACGGGATGATTCGACAATTCAACAAGCCCGTCGCTTCTTCACCGCCGTACCTGGAACGTGACGATTCATTCGACACTGTCTGGTACGCCCTGCCGACCATCGATCGACCATCCGCGGAAGACGATCAGTCAGGCAGTTTTCTGGACAGGACAATGCTTAGGCACTGAGTGCCAGGAGGACCATTTGGTTCAGACCTACTAGTTGTAAGTCATGAGATGTTCCAGTTTTTCACTAAGAAGCCGCGGTTCGATACCGGCCAAGCGGCAGTGTAACGATAGTAAAAAACAATTACACCATTCAGCTGTGATCTGGCTAATACCTTTATACTGCATAATAGTAATATAATATAATAATAATAATAATAATAATAATAATAATTATTATTATTATTATTATTATTATTATTATTTATTATTATTATTATTATTATTATTATTATTATTATTATTATTATTATTATTATTATATTATTATTATTATATTATTATTATTATTAATAGTGCAGATATCACGTACTGGAATCGACGTTATGCGAAGCATGCGCAGGAAAGGTGACCGTGTTGCAATTTATTATTGAGCGACACGTCATGAAATGATGCTAAATACACGTACAAGTGTTGCACGCACAGAGATATGTTAAGGGGTTGTACATATTTATAACCAGTTGTTTTCGCTTGCGTAACGATGCCACCTTGAACATGCGTATTAGCAACGCCGGAAGCTGATATGGAGCGCTTATGCTCGCAAAGATGCAGGCCCTGACACTGCTACATAAATCAACTTCAGTGCATGGCTCCCAACCGAAATTCACGTTAACTGACGTGACGGCCGTATCAAAAGAGTGCATATGTAATGTTTAGAAAATAGGTAGGCAGCACTGCAACAACTATTGATGTTCACAAAGATTAGCGTCTATTTGAACAGTACAACCGATACTTGCCGTAGCTCTGTGGTAGAATGCTCGACTACCAGGCACAATGCTTAAGTTGGATTCCTGCTGGGACCCTGAAATTTATCATTTGCATTCGTCGGTGGGGCAACGCTGCCTATGTCAGGTTTTTCTTAACACTGAGATTTATTCTATGCCTTCGTTGGGTCAACGCTACCGATGTCGGGTATTCCTAACACTCATGCGTTAAAATCGCCCTGTGGGTTCTCGTAGTTGCTGGGTGGATACTAAGTGTCAATCACCTGTGGCATATGCTCGCATACCAGCGGCACATACCCGCCCGTGAGTATGTGCCACTGTAAGACGGGAACATGCACTGCGCCGTGCCCCCGACCGGGTTGAAGAAATTAGGTGCCTTTTCTCATCTTCTGACCACTACCACCACCACGGGAAGTGTTTGACGACGTGTGACGCGGGATCGTGACATTATTCATGTCTTCACCAGCGCGTCATATTCGTCAAACCCTTACCCTCCTATGCTAATTTTGGTTGACGACAAGTCAAGGCGGTGACCTTGAGAGAACCCAAACGTAAGTGTCTGATAGATAGATAGATAGATTGATTGATACGCTCAAAGTGGCCGAAGTACGCTGAGAAATGCTTCGCATTCAGTAATAGTAATAATAATAACAATATAATAATAATATAATATCTGGGCTTTTAAGTATGAAAGTTTTACAGTATAAAAATTTAATGCACAGTAGGTGACCTGTACGACCTCTTAATATGCGCGTTTGCTTAGATCGGGAGTGGATAAAATTTGTATTAGACATAAGTGCAATGGGTAGATTTTAGACGAAACCTTGGTGGTAACACGTACATGCCATGCTTTATATTGGAAGATCAGAGCTACAGAGCAATATGGCAACGGCAGTGGTTGACAAAGAAGCAATCAGTACGTACTGGGAGAAAAAGAAAGTGGATCAAAAGGTAATTTGCTGCTGCCAGGGATCAAACTTGTGACCTTCGAGCAACGCGTCCGATGCTTCAGAATTGAGCTCGAGCAGCGGCCATACAACCGTGGACTTTTTGGGGTATATGTGCATTGGACTAGGCAGTGTTACTCAGCGCCCCAGTAGCTCTTACGGCGAAAAGAAAACACATTTTCGCCGTTGGTGCCACGTAGCACTTGATCTATCTATCTATCTATTATCTATCTATCTCTATCTATCTATCTATCTATCTATCTATCTATCTATCTATCTATCTATCTCTATTATCATATATATTATATATATATATATATATATATATATATATATATATATATATATATATATATATTTATATTTATTTATTTATTTATTTATTTATTTATTTATTTATTTATTTATTTATTTATTTATTTATACGAAAGTCGCCCAATACTACACAAAATTCTACTAAAGTCTCTAACGCTCATGCACAATAACATGGTTGGACCTGCACAGACATTACTCTGCCTAACATTTTACTCGCTTGTTTTTCAAGATTCATTCTACTGCAGCTTCAGTCTTGGCAGCTCTATAACTGTCCTCACAACCTGTGCGCAGCTTCCGACGCAACCACCGTGCAGGATCTGTCCATGCAAGCTTCATCGCTATGCTATTCGCGAAACAAGGTCGACGACGAGAACCACAGCAACGAAGCGACGGGTCCTTCGAGACAGGCTCAAAGTCATGATGGCGGCGGCCTTCAGTACAAGACCTGCCTTCATCCCGGCTGCCCCCGGTGCTGCGAACCATACAACGACGGTACACAACGCGATCTCCACGTCGCCGAAACCAACGTGGTTCACAACCTCAACGGAGCCGCTAGTGTGCACGCAAAGCGGACACGTTAAGCGGGAGCGATTTCACGTCCGACTGGGTTCGAGTCCTCGTCGTGCCAAAGCCAAGTTCGAAACTACTCATTTTCTAATTGTAATTAGGTGTTTGCTATAGCCACAGTTTGTATGCCATCGCTTATTTACAACACGAAGAAACGCGTGTTTAACATTTACCTTGCAATAGCAGAAAACTTGCTTCACATGCAATTTTTTTTTATTGTCCACTACGGTAGTGATGTTCTGTGTCCTAACTGTTTTTTCGCTGTCAGGACAGTGTCGGTTGAAATTTGAATTCTGGGGATTCACATAGCATCTGACTTGAGCTGGAAAAAGCAATTACCAACATTATTACCAATGGCAACCATATGATAAGGTACCTACTACGAAACCTTGTTCACACCCCTCAAGTCAGAGAGAGAGACAAGGATGAAAGAAAGGCAGGGAGGTTAACCAAGGCTGGGCATAGTAGGCTACCTTGCACGGAGAAGGGAGTAAAGGGGATACAAGTTAGAGAGAGAGAGAAGAGATAAATGTAACTCATGCCGTCGATTAAACGGCCGTTATGTGCTAACATCACAGACGGTGAGTCGCATTCATGTCTTGATATATTGACATTCGTTTCATGAACTTGTATGCGCGGTTCTATGCACCCAAAATCTTGTCGATGGCAAGGCCATGAAGGTGCCGCTTGCATTCTCAAGCAGCAGACTTCTGAAGGCTTGCGAGAACTGGAGTTATGGTGAATATGAATGCACTGGTACGTTGAAACTCGAATATCAGCTCCATTTGGAAACATTTTCAATTGAACTTAACTGATCTGTGTGAAATTGTACAAGATCGAAACACGCTTCATTTATCTAACTACCATTGCACTAGGAGTGTCACGATAATAAAACACGCCATTTCTTTGCAGTCCTTTGAATCGTGTCGAGAGCATTTGGTCTTGTAGTTTTTATTCAAATATTCATTCACCCTTTTGAAACATCAGTTTTTTACAACACCGTCTGATCACTCAATCGTTGAGATAACGTGCTTAGGTACACGTCATTAGCTGCCTCAATAATACTTGATATCATTCTTTTGTCCCACGCTCGTTCAACGGCTGGAATCACCGTTCCCTCTGATATCGTTCTGATTTCAAATAATGACTTACTTTCTTCCAGCATACTGCATTTCTTACTTCATCATGCGTGCAATGTACACCATGTGCACATATTTTCTACTTTGTTCGCGTTTTATTTTTATTTTTCTTCTCTTCGCTCTTCCCTCTTTCTCAGCTCTGTTGTCCCCTTCCCGATTCCCGGCACATATATTACTCTCTCTCTAACTTGAAAAATCGGCGCGTGAATTGGGGCCAGAACAGCGCCAAAAAGCAGCACACGCAGAAATTGGCTCATATTCTAATATTATGACATCGTGATGTTGACTTTTCAGCTGACGCCGGCAATAACGTTCAAACGGCGGGCCAATAATGCCGGTCTTATTGGATGGCTCCGCCCGTATTGGCTGCTACTTGTACAACCTGGCCCGATGTGTCCGTTCTAATAGGCCGGCACAGCCTATATGGGCGGAAAGTTCTGAAAGCTGGCCCAATATAACCAATCTAATAGACTGGCACAGCCATCATTGGCGGAATGTTGTTAATGCTGGTCCAACATAGCCGTTCTATTCGGCTGGCAGAACCAATATTGGGGGTACGTTGTCAACGCTGGTCCAACGTCGCCGTTCTATTTGGCTGGCATAGCCAATCTTGGCGGTACGTTGTGAAAACTGGGCCGTTCATGGGCCAGGCAATGCCGATCTATCCCCAATATTGGGCCAACCTTCTGTGCTGCCTGGGTAGCTACAATTGCAGAAAATCGGAACTCACCCGGCTCCACGTTCGCCATGATGTCGCCACTGCTTCTTCTTCGTTGTGAATTCGGTGTTCGAGAAAACACGAGAATGATGATGTCTATGGCAGTAGGTAGGCCGAGACGTCACATTGGGCAAAAAATCGCTAGTTTTTGTTTCGATTTCTCGGCGTGGCGGTACCATTTCTCATGTGGTGTCAATTGACACCGCCAGGGCCAAAAGGGTTAATTCCTTCCTTCTCGAAGCCACTACTACATTCGGTTCAATTTAGTTAACACTGGATCTTCATATGTATATTAGTTGTTACATTTTCATTCCCAAATTTTTTCGTTTTGTTTATAATTTTTATTTGACACGGCCTACTTTTCTTTTTGAAGCTTTGTATCATTAAGGATTTAAAATTAAATGGAACGAAATGATTGATATTTTAATTCAATGATTGCTTTCAGAGACGACCCTCAATTCTAGTTGCGTAGCTTGATCATGGGGACCCGCCACAGTGATTCTGGTGGTTATAGAGCTCAACTGCTGACCTGGAGGTCTCAGAATTGAGTCCCAGCCGAGGCGGCCCCTTTCAAATGGAGGCAATATACTTGAGGCTCAGTTGCTTTAGATTTAGCTGCAGGTTAAGGAGCCCCAAGTGGTCAAAATTTCCGAAACCCTCTCCAACGACATCTTTTACAATCATATCATGGTCCTGGAATATAAAAGACCCCAATTATTCGCAATGTCCACGGGCTATCGGTGGCACGCCGTGCAATCGAAGATGGCTGCGGAAGGATAATCAACCCGTGAACTCGCATAAGTAAAGATAGGACGCACGGACGTACTCCCCTTGGCGTTTTGACCGGATGAACCCTTGATCGTCAAACGAATGTATATCAAATCAAAGTACTTTCTCAACCGGTAGGAACTGCTAAATGTTCGCTACCTCATTTCGTGTTGCAGCGCAAAGGTTGGTGGTGTAAGCTGGTCGACCGTGTATCAACAATGCTTTGCGGAATCCTTTGCGTGGTACAGAAAACTGTGCGAACTAGATTTTACGTATGAACTGAACGGCACTCCGAGATCATTAGTGCCGAGCCTGTCTGGCGGATTCGCCGCAGTACACGAGCGAGTAGCGTGCCGTCGCGTCTGCACAGGACCGAATGTTTAACGTAGGGATGGTTTGTAAACATATTACGCCGTCGTCATTACTTGCACGTTAAGCATCACGACGTTTCAACGGAACACAAGCTTTTAACTTCCCATCAAGTAGCGCTTTTTTCGCAGCTATGATCAGGCTAACAATGCGCAATTCCCTGTACTCGAATGTTGCAGATTCCATCAGCGCGTTCGAAACAAGGATATCGACACGCGTACGCTTTTTGCAACGTCGAAATTGCGAAAATTTGTCGAACAACAACGTCGTTCAAACGGCACTGGTGAAGTGCAGGAGAAGTTAGCGAGGACTGTAGTCGTAACTGCATATTTCATTGTTCAATTTCGTTTCTCTGGTTGAGCTCGAGCGTGTTGGCGGCATACGGCGCTTTGGAATATCCACTGTAAGTGGAATACATTCAATGGACAAAAGAAGTATCCTTTTATTTTGAGCTCGCTATAGAATATTATACAATAATTACAATCATAGTGACTTGCGAGCGTGAAAAAACAATAACGCATGACGGGACGTGAAGTGCAACTCTCTGTTTGTGAGCTAGCAGCTGATTGTTCATCGCCGCTGTCACTCTAAACGCGTTGACAACCACCTACGTCTAGTGAAATCCTCGTCGTCAAGACGGTTTCTTTGTACAGAACTGCTGAAAGTAATCTGAGGAATTCTCTCCGTCAAACGACTTAGATAGCATCCAGAACGCGCCATTAACCACACACAACGCCAGCACGGCGTCACTCACGACGTTAAATCTGAGGGTGCGGATACCTTCGCCCCAATACCCGGCAAAAAAAAGCAATCGTTTGTAGTGTGCTGCCATCTATCAACGAACGTGAAAAACAAGCGGCGCAGCGCATGGCCTCTGAGATAACAAAAACCTGCCGCGAATCTGCAATTTCGGAGGGTACAGGTTAAGGTTTGGATATGCAAATCGCGCGCCTGCGCTACTTTCCGCGTACAATGAATGTTATGTGATCCATGCACTACAAAAGCACTGACGAATTCTATCGCATGTAAAACAAGGTGAGTTTTAACTGGAATGGTCAGACGATAACATTTAACTATCCAAAGTGGCTGCAGAAAATCTCTCGAAGCTGATATGTGTGCTCTGCCGGCGTAAAAGATTAAAGACAGGTGTCAGTCGTCTATCCGTAACTTGTTTTTTTTTTCGCGCTATTTTTTTTTTTAGCTCCAAGTTTCACGACTTCGTTTTCTAATACGATTCCTGTATGCAGTCACTAAAGCGTTCCATAAGTTAAGTTCGGGTCTTTTATTTTAGGTTCAGCACTGCGCGCACACTAAGCAGTTATTATGTCTTGTTTAATTTCACTCAGAACTCTACAGACACTTTCTCTCTCATTGTTTAGATTAAGCTAACTAGTAGGACACACACTTAATCAAAAGGGTGGAGACCTACACTTGTCCTATGTGTGGTGTTTCAACTAATAAAGCACTTCTAGAGACTGGTTTGCTGCAAATGGTATCCGATGGGCCCATAATTTCTGAATATATAGTTATATCCAATGCGAGTTACTGCCTAACCAAATATACATCGGCCGACGCGTCATTGCGTATCTCTCGAGGGGCCGAAGTTTTTTGTTGTTTTTTTTCAAGCCGGGAAGAAAATTTGGGCGTGGGCACAGGGACCGCACGGGTTTGTGTGCCACACAAACCGTGTCATTTAGTCAGTTTTGTATTTCATTAACGTAGGAGTCTCGTACATTGTCGGACAGCGTGTGCTACAGCTAATAAAGTGCTATTCACCTCGTCAGAAACAGTATGTTGAAATTGACAATCTTCAGTAGAAGGCGCGTGATATTATAGCCGGTGTAGCCCAGGGCGATGTATGTGGACTTCTCCGTGAAATTTTCATTATTGTATTACAGGCAATGAAGATCAGTCCAAATTCATTAATCATTTGTGTGACAACACAATTCTTTTGTCAGCTGATACGAAGCAAGGGGTATGTTTGATGATTGTTTGCTTGATATGTGGGGTTCAACGTCCCAAAACAACCATATGATTATGAGAGACGCCCTAGCTCAGCTCTGAAAATTTCGACCACCTGGGGTTCATCAACGTGCGCCCAAATCTGAGAACACAGGCCTACAGCATTTCCGCCTCCACCGGAAATGCAGTTGCCGCAGTCGGGATTGGATCCCGAGATCTGTGGGTCAGCAGCCGAGTACCTGGTTTAGAAAAAGTTTATTTACAGCATGTACAGAACACAAAGGCTTCATACCATTCCAGTAACAGGGCACATACACTTCGGCACATCTATATTTCACGACTAACATCACTACGTTACATTGAAGACATTTGCTCTAATATACATGATCATGTTGGCATACATGTACACAAAAATTCAATGTGATATCACAATACAAGGGTATAACGATACAATAGATCCAAATGAAACACAATTTGTAACAAATGAAATCATATATAACTCAACGGGCGCTGCTTAGCACCAAGTCGGTCGAAAAATGAGTTGTATCCTTTCGTGTTCCACCTTGACGAAAGGGCACGACCAATGCCGCAGAAACTCTTGCTCCCCGAGGAAGAAAAGCTCTTCGGAGAGGAACGCGAGGATCTCTCGTCTCATACTCCCCAGTATCGGCCACAAGGCACGCCGGCGGCAATTGGCAGCTACGGCCTCACATCGGTTTCTCCAAAGGCTGAACAGCCCCGCAACTATTAAGAGAGCGGAGAAGCGGCTACGCGGAAATCGGCCGTTGGACACGAAAGTTCGCACACCCTGTCCCCGAAAACCAGCATTAACCGCACGCCAAAATGGCGGGAAACCACACATTCAAACGTTGCATGTCGATTGGTCTCTACCATGACGCAGTTGGGGCAAGTGGAAGTGCGAACTACCTGCCATCGCTGCAACCGATCTCGCGTGGGGAGCAAGCCCCAGCCCAACCTCCAGACAAAGTCTTTGAGATGCCCTGGCAACACTGCGGCAGTTATTGGTTTCCAAGCGCGGTTCAATACAGATTGACGATGCTGGGGCACTAAGGGCCGTAGAAGGGCGGCCATTGTGTCCACCACTTTAGAATCGGCCACCTCTATCTCTGGGCACGTAGCTTCCAAACGTCGGTGAAATGCCAGAAGGGCTCGATACAAAGATGGTAATTCAGTTGATTGGGGGCCTTTGTTTATTTGGCTATCCGGTAAGAAGACACGTAGTGATGGCCCCAGATGGTAGCGAGCCAGTGTCTGAGCGGGCATGTCATCATTGCTTAGTATTCGCAATAGAGTGCGGAGGCACAATGTAGAAGCCGCGACGGAAACGTCAGGGAATGGAAAACCGCCTTGATCTCGCGGTTGAGCTAACGCTGGACGCGATAACAATTCTGTGCCACCAGACCAAAAAAATGAACTGATGCAGCTTTGCATTTTCCTGCAGACGTGAAGCGGTGGTTTAACAGAATGGCAAAGGTACCAAAATTTTCGTAGGTACACCGTTTGAGTTAAGTATCGGCGTTCTAAGAGGGGGAATTCGAAGTGCCTGGCTGCTTTGATATCATTTAGAAGATTTTGTACAACGGATGACCAGATGCTATCCGGTATACCAAATACAGTGAAAGTAACTCCGAGTATTGAAATCTCAGGAGACCACTGTAAAGGTGACGTGATGTTGATACGACCGCTGGGGTTGCCAATGAAAAAATACTGGCTTTTAGAAAAGTTTAACCTTGCACCGGGGATAATACCGAAATCATGGAATGTATCAAGAGCATGCTGCAGCGACTGTTCATTATGTACATATAGAGTGATATCATCTGCATATGCAGCGACCTTTACTTGAGTGTTACCGGGTAGAGGTAAGCCACGAATCTGCGGGTGATGTTCAACGGCCCTTAAGAAGGGCTCTAATGCAAGGATAAATAACACTGGGGAGAGGGGACACCCTTGACGGACCCCACGCGTGACTCTAAATGCGTGACTCTCACGGGAATCTAAGTAAAGGGTACTTTCTAAATTAGTGTACATCGCGTTGATTAGGTCAATGAACTTATCCGGGAAGCCGTATGCATGTAAAACATTTAGTATGTAGCCATGTTCTATGAAATCAAAAGCTTTCTCTTGATCTAATGAAACCAACAGTCCTTGCGCACATCGGCTAATGGTGTATTCAATTATGTCACGCGTTAACCACGTATGGGTGTGTATTTCTCGGCCCGGAACAGAACAGACCTGGTGGGGAGCAATTAATGTTGCAAGAAATGGACTGATTCGGTGCACCAAAATGTTAGCCAAGAGCTTGTAATCTACATTGAGCAGGGTAATAGGGCGCCAATCTTCTGGTCGCGTGGACATTGGGTCTTTCTTGGGAACTAGTGTTATACGGCCTTTGTGGAAAGAAGTTGGAAGTGTAATATCTTGGAAACACTTGCGAATGACGCGTGACATAGTTGGACCAATGATAGGCCAGAACTGTACATAAAACTCTGGAGGGAGTCCGTCAGGCCCTGGGGCCGATCCCTTTTTCATTGCGTCTAATGCGCCTTTGATTTCGTCATCGGATGGCGGTGATAGGAGGACGTCATTTGACATGTTGGAATCATGAGGTAAATCTGTTAGCAGAGGATACGAAGAAACGGATCCTGGGTAACAGACATTAGCACCAGATTTAGCTATTGACTCAAAGTGTTGAGTGCATTCCTGAAAGTCGCGCGTACCCACAGCAGCTGGGGTGATAGAGTTCAGCGAGTGGGCAGGCGAGCCTGGTGGACAAAGCAGAGCTCTGCGTGCATACCTTAGCACCTCAGGGTGCGCACAGGGTGCACGTCTACAGCGCCAAGCTGCAGCCGAGAGTGAAGAAGCGCGCATAATACGCTGGTACCGTTCAACGAGCTCCTCTTGCCATGCCCGCATTACAGTGGAAGGACTGGGATCTCGATTGGCAGTGCGTATCTTCTTGATTAACAATGACGCATCTTTCGACATATTGGTGCAAAGTCCTCTGCCCGACGCACTGCAATGATGCCGCCACTGTTCTTTGAGGCGATCCCAATCAGCTACATCGGCCCCAATGAGCGATGCGCGTAACGCTCGGGATAATTTCTCCGTAGCCTGAGAGTCCTGGAGGACGCGGCAATCGAGACGCCATGGTCTGTGAACCGTTGGCGTCCCCGCTGGCAGGCGGAGAGATAACATAACCGGCCGATGGTCGCTAATGTACACTGGTGTCGGTGGCAATGACATTACCCCGGTGTCGTGAACGTAGGTAATGAGACCGGGGGATGCATACACGCGATCAATTCGGCTGCTCGACGCTGCTCGACGCCAAGTATAGGCATAATTACTGCCATGCACACTTTGATGAATGTCACTTAATGCCAATTGCTGCACTAGACGTTCGAGTTCTCTGGCATTCCAGTTTGACCGGCCGCGACCCGGACCTCGAACGTCTGCGTGTGAGTCTAAGACACCATTGAAATCCCCTAAAAGTACCGCATGTCGGGAATTTAAAAGGAACGCATCAAGAGATTGGAAGAACGCGTTTGAGTTCTCGCGTGCCGCTGGGGCATACACGGCAACAAATCTTATTCTTAACGAAAAAAAGGTGCAGTCGAACGCCAGCACGCGTCCGAAGGCATCGAAGGAAACATGATTGTCACGTAAAAGACCTCGGTTAAAAATAACGACTCCGACGCCAGTCGAATGCGTGCTGGCGTACGAAAAGAAACAATCAAAATTGAACGCGCGCTTGAAAGCGAGTACATCAGAAAGCTTGAAAAAATTTGTTTCTTGCACGAACAGCAAATCACAGTGCACTGAACGTGCAAAAGCCAATACCTCAGCCTGTTTTTGTAGATTTCGGAAACCTTGAACGTTAAAAGTAATAACTTTTAGAGTAAGAGCCATGGGGAAAATGAAAACATAGTATAGGATCGCGCAAATGCAGGGGTACATTTATCAGATGCGCGAGCCAATGCCCCGCAAGCGGCTGAGTCATTTTTTCCGGCCAGGCGATCCACCGGAGGCTCGGGGCTTCCGGGATCGCGTCGAAGTCCGCAGGGGACTTCTGTCTCTGGTGGGGGCTTCTAAGTCACGAGTAGTTATCCGGTGGCGTTTGGTGTCCAGGTTTTTGAGCGAGGATGGTACAAAGACGTCTCCACTGTCCTGGCTTATGTCACTGGAGCTGGTGTCTTCGTCAATTTGTAGGGGCGCCTCACTCGCGGTGCTGTTGGAGTCCTCGTAGATGCAGGCGTCGTCGTCTTGAGTTAGACTCCTCGATGACACCTGAACTTGTTGTCGACAGAGCAGCAACGCGAGGAGCCTCAGATGCAATATTCCCATCCGAGACGCCGTCCTCATGAGGCGCTTCGTCTGACGAGGGCTTGGCCTGCGATTCCTCAGAAATGGCCACGGGACGCGGGGAACTTAAGTTTTCAGTACCTGGAGAGATTACCAGGCCCGGAATCGTTGGAAAGGCAGTGGGCGTCTGGTGCAGCGTCGCGGTTGGCACACCTTGGTCGTGGTCGGTTACCACGGCTCGCGTTGACGAATCGTCGCACTTGTTCTTAGGTGGCGTTCCTGGTTGAAGTGGAGGGAAATCCTTGGATGCCGCCTCGGAATACGATGGCCTGATGGTGCAGGCCACGGTGGCATGCGGGTCCCCACAACGGCGACACGGCAGCGTGCAGCCTTTCCCGTCGTGGCCATAAACGCCGCACCTTCCACAAAACGGAGCTGTGCAGTTCATGCGGAAGTGCCCACTGTCTCCACATCGACGACAAACTCGCTGGATGCCTTTATAGTCACAGGTTACTCGATGGCCCGCGACCTTGAGGTAGTTGGGCACCGGTGACGAAGCCTTCATTTCCATGCGGGCGTATCGCGTCCCAGTGGTCACGGTTGGGCGCGATCCCATGAGTCCTCTGGTGATGTGCAGCACCTTCCCGTATAGAGAGAGTGCTTGTGCGAGGACTTCGCTGGGTACGCGGCACGGCAGGAACAGGACGGTCACTTGGGTCCCTTGTGTCGCAGGGGTACGATGGCGACGCGCTCTCCTGGGATGATAAGGTGCGACGCGTCTACGATTTGGGCCAGTGCGGCCTCACTGTTGACGGTAACTTGGTAGTTCCGGCCTCCAAAGTGCTGAACGCAGTAAACTTCTTCGATTCCTACTATTGAAGACGTCGCGTCAACGACGTCTTCGGGACTAGTCCCCTCGGGGACGACTACGTCGAAGGCTAGCGCCTTCTTCGGGGGCTGGCTTGCCATGACGGGCGTCCGCCAGCCCAGGGACGCCGTGAGACGCTAACGACGACGTGAGACGCTAAGACGCTCCTTATGGCGTGGCTTGTGCGTTCCTCCTAGAGTACCTTAGACACTAGACCACTGCGGTGGGACGTCCTTGAAGGTGCACTGATGTCGCCGCAGATGAAAGGAATAACGGCCACTTCTATCTGCACAATTTACGGCAGTAATTACAGAAATTTAAACAACGATCTTTTAACCAGTGAAAATTATTAGTCGAGACGAATGGGCGAATGAAAGTTCTTCCTACGAATAGTATATAGCACATTAAGGAATTTTCGAAATATGACCACGACGGGGCGATATAATCTGGCTAATTTTGCTCATGAAACCGAAAGCGACGTACATAACAGTGCATCTACTATTCGATTTAAAAATGCGCTGATTTAGAAGGTAATTGTCAAATGTGCCACATTTATTTGTTGTAGTTTTCTCATTTACTGCTGTATTCAATGTTTCTACACATCTGAAGATGCATTCAGTCAAAGTAAAGACAGCGCCGCATGTAGCATGTACATGGCTCCTTTTTGTAATTTACCTGCCCGGGCTCGACCCAAGCCCGAAGTTCATTGGCCCGAGCCTGGCCCGTGCCCTACCCAATAATGCCTTACCCAGCCCAACCCAGCCCGTGGGTTGGACCAGGCGCGGGCTTTTGTGCTAGCCCGGACCCATGCAGTGCACTAACATAGCTACCAAGAAGCCCACTCTTACGCCATACAGAAATGACACACTCTCATTATTACCCGATCTGTACGTTGCCGCGCTGCCTTTTCATGGATAAACAAAATGGTACTCTGCTTCCAACTAGTCTCTCAGAAGATGCTTACCAAGCTGTTACACGATACTTAAGTGAGTTCAAATATTTGCTCTGAAACATAACGGGTAGATTAGACGAGTTCCGTTATTCGATTTCTGTGCTCACAGACATTTTTTGCTCTGCATACAGTTGTCCTATACTCGCAACATTGTCGAGAGAGCGGCTCGCTGAGTAGATTAGTTGTCTGATTGCATCTTGGCCGGGCGTACAGGCACCCTAGTGCATTTGCATAAGATAAAAGGAATGAGGCTATGAGGTCTACTGTGTAGATGAACCTTATGTAAGTACCGCGTCGGACAGCTTGTTGAGTAAAGCAAACGAAAATGCACGTGCACGCATGCTCGTTAGATCAACAGTTGTTGAAGCTTGTAAGCGTTTTCTTTCTGAACGATTACATACCGCATTTCCCTTTTCAGCGCTGTCTTTATATTGAGTTTTGCGCCAGTGATATCGTTTGCGCATATGTGCATGATATGGCGCAGGGTAATGAGCTCACAGAGTACCTAAAATGCCAAAACTTTTTGTATCTGAACACCTCTGTAATAATTGAATCCTATTATCTTCGTGCGGCAATCTGAAATAAGAATTCGTACTTTCACAGGGTGTCATATGGTCACGTGCTGACGTGAAAAATACGAGGTACAAAAAAGCTTCAGGGAAACGGGTAGTGGGGGGGGGGGGGGGGGGGAGTACTTGAAGTAACCTAACGGGTTTTTCTGGAACACATACGTTGCATTCAATTGAAATTAACATGATTTCATTTGGTTCTGTTAAACACACAGAGAAAACATGCGAGAAAATTTTTTTCTCTTAAGAAAGTTGTCGCATAACGTTTTAGGATGCCACCGAAGCGTACACATGTGATGCAGGTGATTTAGATTAACGTAACACCGATAGGGTGTTTGGAGCTCTCATTACAAAACCTTTACTACCGCACTGTATAACTTTGCCCTAGCATTCAGTTGAGCAGCAGGTTTAGATTTCGTTGGTGATAAATGCATTCTGTCAATAGGCTTGTATAACAGCCACTTGTTACCTCTGTAAACTGAATAAATTGAACATTTGGAGAAGTATGGTTCGTTTGGTTAGTTGGTCACAAATTTTAAATGCTAAAAGAAGGCAACACACTAGCGAAGAAACGCACTGGACGAGTGCTGACCAACTGAATGTATTATTGAATGTAAAATTCTCACTAAACTAACGGCCCGTGAAATTTGAAGCCATCGTCAAGACACATGGGCGAAAGGTGGCAACTGATCACGGAAAGTTATGAAGGCTATAGATGGAATGATTCGAATTGTAAAGTTAAAGCGGAATCATCAGGCAAATTCGAAATTAGTTCACTCTTATTTCTATGCGTTAGAGATGATTCGTTCAGGCAAGCATTACCAATTCGGAATAGTGAAGCCTTCGACTGTCAGATGACTGTGTATGCTATTGTACCTTTTCCACGGTCTTCCCTAAGCGCTGCAGTGGGTTACCGGATTGTCGGACTGTTAAAGTGGACGAATATAAAGTGGTGCTTACCGCGTCACTTATTCCGGCACTGATTTCAATGTCATCTGTATGTCTTCCCGCAGGAAAGCGTGAAGGCATACACCCGGAAGGGGAAGTTTTCCGAACGTTTTTTTTTTATTTCTAATCTGGTAGCGCTAATTTTACAACGTCATATTCGTGACGAAAATGCGTCACTGAAGTTTCGGCGGACCCCGTCATAAAACACTTTCGTGTTGGAAGACACGCACATGCATAATCACAATGAATTATGCGTATACACTGAATATATCGCAATACAGAGTCGTCAGTGTATGTAAGGTAGATAAGTACACCTCTGACGTAAGAAGAAACAAAATCGATAAGTGAAAAAAAAAAGCCGCGAAGTCATTTCAGCGCTCTAAGTATGGCGCAGTCAAGATGGGCCAATCCTTTGAGGCATATAATTAACATCTGGTTTTTAGGCCCCCCAAACCATGATATCTGTAGGAGGCACGCCATGTATAAGATGATTCCAAAACTGTAGACCATCTTATGTTCTTTAACGCGCAGTGGCGTTGTACAGAACACGGAAACTCACCATTGAACATCTATAAAATACTACTGACGTGGCCAGGATCGAATCTGCGACCTCCGGATCAGTAGTCGAGCACCATAACCATTGATCTACCGTGGCGGACTCCCTTGAAGCAGTAGCACGGCTAGAAGTTTCCATGGATAGGGGGGGGGGAGGGGGGGGGGGTTCAGTTACAGTATTTCATCATCATCAGCCTGACTACGTCTACTGCCACACAAAAGCCTCTTCCATGTTCCGCCAGTGAACTCGGTCCTGTGCTTGCTGCTGCCAATTTATACCCGCAAACATCTCATCTGCCCACCTACCCTTCTGCCTCCCCCTAACCCGCTTGCCTTCTCTAGGAATCCAGTTAGTTACTCTCAATGACCAGTGTTTATCCTGCAGTCTACGCGCTATATGCACGGCCCATGTTCAATTCCTTTTCTTGATTTTAACTATGATATCCTGTACCCCGGTTGGTTCCCTGATCTACTCTGCTCTCTTCTTGTCTCTTAAGGTTACACCTACCATTTTTCTTTCCATTGCTCGCTGCGTCGTCCTCAATTTAAGCTGAACCCTCTTTGTAAGTCTCCAGGTTTCTGCTCCATAGCTAAGTACCGGCAAGATACAGCTGTTATATACCTTCCTCTTGAGCGATAGTGGCTATCTACCTGTTATAATTTGAGAGTGCTTGCCAAATGTGCTCCACCCCATTCTTATTCTTCTAGTTACTTCTATCTCGTGGTTCGGCTTCGCGGTTATTACCTGCCGTGAGTAGACGTAGTATTTTACAACTAGAAGTGCACTATTACCTATCTCGGAGCGCTGCTCTCTTCCGAGGTTGTTAACATTGCTTTCAATTTCTGCAGATTAATTTTAAGACCCACCTTTCTGCCCTCCTTGTCTAACTCCGTAATCGTGAGTTGCAATTCATCCCCTGAGTTACTCAGCAATGCAATGTTATCGGCGAAACGCAGGTTACTAAGGTACTCTCCACGACGAAAGCGCTGGAAGCTAAACAGGGAAGGGTGACAGGGGCACAGAAACTACGTTACCTGTGCCTCGTGGACTTGAGCACTTTTTTTTTCTTCGAATGCGTGGTTTGTTCAGTGTGATCACCCGCGTGCGCGTAGATAAGTAGCGGCCTCCTGCGGCGATTTTTGTAACTTGCTTTTTCGCTCACGGATGATTTTTCCCTCACAACTAACGGGGCCGATGTTTATGGCGCGATTGCTGCTACACGAGCTCTCTAACGCTATTGTGTTAATACCACGTGACAAACCCCCTGGCACGCCTACGTGCACCGTGATTCTGGTGCTCCCTAACGGTCCGCGTTGGGGAGCACCAATTCACGACAGTGGTAAGTACCGATTTATGACAGTGGTAAGCAGTCACAGCGGTTATCGCTTTTGTGGCTGATAGCAAAACGTATTCATTGATAAGCCAACACCATAGTTGCGGCCCTGCCGAGACGGCACAATCGGGCAAATGCTGTATGATCGTTCATACGCGGAACTTCAGGGAGCACAAGAATCATCGTGCGCACTGCGGCACGTGCAGGCTTGACACGTGGTATTTTTGCATTTCGTGGGATTTTCAGTTAGTAAGAAAACACTAAAAATAACACGTTTAAAGCTCGAAACTGTTCAATCGGACACTTTACAAACCGATGAACAACTTTTTCATTGGAATGTCCAACCGATGAACAACTTTTTCATTGGAATGTTCAACTCCGTTCCGCTAATTAAAAAGTTAGTCAATAAAAGTGACCTAAATATGCAATCAATCGGAACATAAAGAATACTCTTACTCACTCCAGGGAAGAGTCAGTGACATGTACTTGATCGCGTCATTATTGCGTGTGCCGGCATATTTTTAAACTATGGCAGAAAATAGCTGGGAAACACTGTAGGTATACGCATACCGGTACTTTGCGGCAATTAAGCAGGTGAACGCTCAATAACAGAGTCACTCTTTGCAAGAGCTGTGGCCTAGATAGGTAGTGACTCCTGTTTTATCTATTGCGAACTTTGCCAGACGTGCCGTCTAGCCTAAACATCGGTGCAAGGTCACACTGGTCACAGGGACGGGCAAGGTAGCCTCTATTATTCTATTGCGATCGTGAATGTGCATACTGCCTTTAGTTTCGTTAATGGTGCCAAGCAAAATAAAGGGGATGATATTAGTACTAATTGTAATGCAAATAAGCAAATATAAAAGTGAATTAAAGGATAACTTGCCACCGGCAATGACCCAACCTGCAGCCTTCGCATAACACCACGGATGCTTTACAAGCTGAGCGGCGTTGATCCCTCCGTCCACTTTATCAGGTATATACGAGAATTTAAATGTGGTTTCAGCGCTTTTCACCATCTTGGCGAATGTGGAACACTCTTCTTGCCTGTTTACGTTACGCATCACGTGATCTTACTTCCAGCTGGCAGCTGACCCTCACATACTACTTGTCGCATTAAGTGTGCCAGAACGGGACCCTCACTATGAAGGAACCAAGCGTTAATTGAGCAGCTCGTTTCCTTTATCAGACGACGAGAACGAGCCCTTGAATTTACACTCTTACTTCACGTATATCGCTGGATACGTGTCCTTTTCGTACAAAGCTCAGTTCAAGACAGCGCTATTCCGTGTTTCCTTCGTTTTTGCTACCTGAAGCGCTGTTTCTTGTAATTGGATCACCAACTATTCCAGTCTCACGTCTCGGGAGAAATAGCTAAGAATCTTATCATTACGAGCCACGTTCAGAGCAGCAATGAGTAGGAAAAGTGTAGAAAGGAGGCTGTAGAACACAAAATAGATAATCGCTATAGTTTCAATGAGATGTTGCGAGAAAAGAAAATGACAGAAATTATTATGCAATCATGTGTAATGAACTGAAAAGAACACAAAATGGCAGATGAACATGACGTAAATGCAAGAAAAATACAGGGGAATCTATTATTCATATTCAACACAGCTTTCAATTTCTCTCTTTTTTTTTTTTGAGAAAGGGACTACGTGTGTGAAGGGACATTGCTTGACTGAACTGACACTTACAAAAAGCTAATTAACTGGGTACCTTAGTAACTGATAACTAAAAATGCGAGAATAAACTATAAGCGATCTCTCGCTAAATTAATCTCGTGAGTATCCAATCTAGCACTTGCAGTTTCGCAGTTTCGATGTGGTATCGTGCCGGAAAACATGTTGATTTAGCTGCGCGAAACGCAATGTTGTCCCGCAATTACATTTTAAGAACTAGGTAAACAATGACATTTCTATGTTCCAGTGTTGCGAGGCAATGCCGGCTAATGGTGGACTAAGGATACAACTGGTGTTGCGTTGCCCCAAACCGGCTTTCTTGCTTGCTCGGCTAACGTTCTTTATTTCACAGCGCTTCAGTTTATACTAAACCAACACGTGGATTTGGTGCATTCTAAAGGGTGACTGCCCTCATTGCGACGGTTTGGCTTGGACTGCCTGGCACCGGCGTAGGAATGGCCCGCTGCGCACTGAGTCACGCACCTCGGCATTGTACAAGAAAGTGTTGCATCCATACATTCATGCAAAAAGAACACGTTTTATTGAAGGGAACATCACACAAAAAAGATGATTCTCTAACGTTTTTTTTTTTCGAAATCCCAGAAAGGCCATTCTGAGTGTGAAAATTGGCAAAAGAAAAACACCTTCACACACTTAGAATATAGCACTAAAAGTACAGGCTAACTTTTCACTAAACACACAGTTCGCCCATAAAAGTTATAATCAAGAAAAAGAAGCCTCTAGAATTTGAGAGAAGTGATTGGTAATATATTTGAGTTTTTGTTATCGAATCAATGTCATTCGAATGAAATTAAATAATAAATATACATTTAGGATGGATCTCAAGTATTGGACAGCCCTTTGGATAGCGAACCTATAATATTGTGAACGACTAATTATTCATATATATGTGCGTAAATTGCGAAGCCTGAAGAACCGTTGCCATGTGCGCTCAGGAAATTCCGGATGACAGAATTTCATAAACAGTATGAAAAAATACCAAACTATGGCGGTATGAGAACAGCGTGAAAAAAGAAGACAGGTAAATAAATAAATGAAATTTCAAGCGTTTGCTTCTTTTTATGACGCTACATTAATAAAGAACTACAGATAAGGAATAAATCAAAAAGTTTTTGATTTAGCTTTTGAACACTTCCACAAGAGGGAATCAGTCCCCTACACATGGGGATCCCTATGCGTCTCTTGCCGCCTCTCCTTCACCGGCAGCGTTAGTGGCGTAGAGTTTCGGAATAGCGGTGTGCCTGCTCTAAGGGGTGGTGCCACCAAATTTGTAGCACGAGTGTTCTTCGCTGTAAGCGTTTTCTTCAGCTTCAGGAAGCATGATACACAAACTAATGTTCGTGTAGTTTCGCTAAATAATTTAATATTGCTCTACTTAAGTGGACCATTTTCGGTTTCGGTTCCGCTGTGCCGAATCGGGCAGTGACGTCGATGTATAAGTGGCTTGGTCACGTGAGCATACAAGGCTGTGACGCCCATCGTGTTGAGTTTCGTCTGCTCTCATACCCAGGTCTCGCCAAGCGCCAGCAAAACAGACGCGCTGACAGTCGCCATGGCCAGCTGCGGTAGCATCGAGGCAGTGGCCAGGCAAAAAGCAACAAGAAGGAAACAGAGCGTTTATATTTGTTTAGAAAACATTTATTGCCACAAACGTCAATAACACCCAACAGAACATTTCCTTCTTAGACATTCTCTAACGATGATGACAAAACAGACGTCATTTACATGAACATGGATATGAGATGACGTTGAAAGAACATGTAAATTCGATGGTTCACAGAAACACAACCTCAAAAAATACTTCAAGGTAAACAAGAGACACAAATAAAACATAAATATGTACATTTTGCATATTTACATGTTGGTATGCCATTTCTGCCGGCGCATTGACAGATCAGCCTACCAATACCAGGCCGGCCGAAAGACATGTTTCACTCGTCCGTCATAGACCGACACAAAAGGGCAAGACCAGTGCCGAAGAAATTCCTCTTCACCGAGGAAGAAGAGCTCCTCCGACAAAAGAGAGCGCAGCTCCGAGTACAATCGTTCTAGGATCGGGTAGAGCGCGCGGCGGCGGCGGCCCGCTGCAACCGCCTCGCAGCGGTTGCGACAGAGGCAGAAACAGCCGGCAACAATGAGAAGACAAGCGAAGCGGCCTCGCGAACAACGCCCAGAAGAAACGAAGTGATTTTGCTCTGAGGCAGTGAAATCCGGCATGTACGGCTCTGCAAAAAACGCGAGCAATGACGCAATGCCTCCGAAAATGCTGAATTGTTTCCCGAAGGAAGCAGTTCGGACATGTTGCTGACTGGACTATTCTCCACCTTTTGAGGCGGTCGAGAGTGGGAAGCACACCCCATCCCAGGAGCCACATGAAGTCCCGGAGGTGTCCAGACAGAAAAGAAGCTGTTAAGGTGCTCCAAGGCACCCGTCTAGAGCGAGCACGGCGGGCTGGCGGGACCAACGGAAGCAACAAAGCAGCAGTTGTCTCAACTATGTGGTTGTTCAAAACATCTGCGACAGGACAGCTCGACTTGACATGGCGAAAAAATGCAACAGTTGTTGCATAAAACGCAGGAAGTGTTATTGACTGCGGCCCCCTGTTAAGTTGCACATTAGGCATCAAATGCCGAAGGTGAGTACCCAGAAAGTAATATGCAAGCGTTCGTACGGAAGATTCCTCCCCTTGCACTAGGCGCAAAAGAAAGCGCAGTGCCAGCAGCTGACAGCGTATGAACACTGAAGGGAAAGCAAAGCCTCCCTGAGAACGCTGCTGTCCCAGTGCCACGTGAGAGACCAACTCAGTGCCGCCTGACCAAAAAGAGGAACACAAAGCAGACTGCAGTGATCGCACGATACGTAAAGATGGTTGCACGACGTGAGGAAGGTACCAAATGCGACCGCAAAATATAGTCTGCGCTAGGCACCTCCGCTCAAGAAGCGGGAAGTCAAAATCCCGGTGCATCCTGAATTTTCAGTCTTACTTCTTCGAGAGCGTTTAACCAAACAGATTCGCAAATGCCGTAGTGGTTGTATAAAATACCTAAAATACGAAGGGACGCGGCCGGTTGAATGGGAAAACCGGCGCTAAGCCTGGAGTTTGGAGAGCCAATGAAGAAATACCGGGATTTGGAGATGTTCAACGCTGCACCTGAAATGTCGCCATACTGGGAAAATACACGCAGGCTGCGTGAAAGGCTATCTTCATCTGAAAGGTACAAGGTTATATCATCAGCGAAAGCTGTGACTTCCACGACACCACTACCAGGAAGCGCAAGACCCCGGACACGTGAATCCGCGTCAAGAGCACGCAAGTATGGCTCAAGGCTGAGAACAAACAAATAGCACAGGAGACAATGGACATCTCTGACGGACCCCACGTGTTATGGAAAAAGCGGCACTTTCCCAGCCATCCAGAACTAGTGTGCTTTAAAGACCAGTGTACGTATTTTTAGTCATTTCACAAACGAATGAGAAAGGCCGAAGGCTGTGAGCACATTAAGGATATACGCGTGCTCTAGTCGGTCAAATGCTTTTTCCTGGTCCAAAGACACAAGGATACCACGCGCAGATCGTGACAGAGTATAGGCTATGATATCCCGTGTGGTATATGACAAGCTGTGCATTTCTCGTCCAAGCACTGACGAGGTCTGGTGATGACCTACCAGGATGTTCAACAGACCCCTCAAACGTTGAATGGCTACCGCCGCGAATATCTTATAGTCAACGTTGAGGAGCGTCATAGGTATCCAATTTTCAGGATTAACAGAGGAAGCATCACCCTTTGGAATAAGCACAATGCGTTCATCTCGAAAACTTGATGGAAAGACACCGTCCTCGTAGCATCGCCGGATTACCACGGTAAAGGTAGCACCAATCTCATCCCAAAATGTCAAGTAAAACTCAACAGGAAAACCGTCTGGCCCTCGGGCCGTTGACGTTTCATCGATTTCAGTGCCGCCTTTACCTCTTCAGCCGACGGAGGGATGTGCAGGCAATTCGCAGCTTCTTGAGGAATACGGGGCAAATTTCTGAGCATTGGCGGTGTTTCATCACAGTTAGTCTGCATGGCCGAACACGACATTGCTTCAAAATGCGCCAAGAAAACAGATCGATCACGCGTAGGAAGCCGCTGCGCAGGTGGTATTTGTGCTGTCATAGAGACAGATGGCTCTGATTGCCCAAAAAAACGAATTTCTCGCGTAGCGCAGCACCACGGGATGTGCACATGGGTTGTGTCTACAGCGCCATGCTGCTGCCGCCAGGGACGAAGCAGCAGTCAAGCGTTGAAAGCGTTCACGCTGTTCACGCTACCACGCTCGCATGAGAGGTGAAGACGTCTCGGCGCGCAAAGCAATGCGTAACTTCATCGCAGCATCAGCAAGCTCTTCAGAAACGCGTCGACGAAGCGAACGCCCCTCTACTGCGCAGCGCAGGCGCCGCTGTGTTTTAAGCGCATCCCAATCTTCAGGACCAGACGCCGTGAACAACGCACGTATTGCGCGTGACAAATCTGATCTTGAGCGCGCGTCCTGCAGGACGCGAACATCAAGACGCGATGGCTTCTCCGAAAAATAAAATGGAACTTCGAGCTTCAAGACAATAGGCCGATGATCAGATACGTACACAGGAGAAGGTGGAAAGGACGGAAAGCATAAATCGGAGACAAACGCCTCTAACGCTCGTGAGATTTAAGCTCGGTCGAGCCTGCTGGAGGATCGCCCACGTCGCCATGTCCAAACAAAGGTATTTCCGTGCACTACATTGTGCGCGTCTAGTAATGAAAAGTGGTGGACAAGGCGACGCAGCTCGCGTGAATTCCAAGCAGACTGGCCCCAGCCAAGTCCTTGTACATCGGTTTGCGTATTTAGAATGCAGTTGAAGTCGCCAATCAGAATGACATCACGACCGTCAAGAAAAAAACACATCCAGGTCTCTAAAAAAGTCATTAGACTATCCAGCTTGCGCTGGCCCATACACACACAGTATCCTTAATCTGAAAGAAAAGTAGCTACAGTCTAAAGCCAAAACCCTGCCCACGCCATCGTAAAAAGCATGATGATCTCGTAATAGAGCTCGATTAAAAATGATAATACCTACTCCTGTAAAACAAGATGTAGCGAAAGAGAAATAACAATCTAGGTTGGACTTTCATTTAATAGCAAGCACGTCGGATAGCGAGAAGATATTGGTTTCCTGGAGGCAGAAAACATCACAATTTGCAGCGCGGGCGACACTAATCACTTTAGCCTGCTTTACCGGACTGCAAAAACCCTGAACGTTCAATGACATAATATGCAGTGTAGTAGTCATAATAAAAAGTAAAGACTAACCTGGACGCATAGTTCTAGACGGTGTTCTGGAAAGTGTCCAGGGGACACTTCCTCAACCAAATTACAATGCACTGTTCGACCCTCCAGAAGAGGGTCGAGATTTTTTGGACCATTGGGATTTACCACGGCCATCACTGCGTTCATCGGAGCGAGAGATGGAAGTGTGCCCTCGCTTTGTTTCACGTGGAATGGAATGCAAAACTTTATTACAAATAGCTTTTTTCCGGTGAAGGTGGAGCCCTCAGTCCAGGGCCCCTGTGGCCTTTGCCATGTTCCAAGCTCTGTCGATCAGCTTGAGCAGTTCTTCAGGCTTAGAGCAGGACAGTGCAGCCTCCCACTGCTCCGGTGTTGGTGAACAGTTTCTTGGCACTACCTGTGTGTGTTGGCAGGCCCATGTCACGTGGTAAAGCGTGGGGTGTTCTCTGCATAGCGGGCATTTGTTGGTGTATATTCCCACATAGATTTTACTCAGAAGACTGAGATTGGGGTACGGATTAGTCTGAAGCTGTCACCAGGCAACCGACTGCTCTCTGTTGAGGTCTTTGTGGGGAGGGAAGTATATCCTCCTCAGGGCTCTCTGGTGTTCTAAAATTGCTTCATAGCGTCTAGTAACTGTGGCTGGTTCCTTGTCGTTGTGCGCCCCCTGGTCAGCGTATTCTCGGGCAATGGCGTCGGCACGCTCGTTCCCTGTCACAGTTTCATGGCCTTGTGTCCACGTAATGGACCAGCTCGAGAAGTTGATTTTTCTTCCCTTGAGTATGCGGATGGCAGCACTGGAAATGCGTCCACTGCTGTACCGTCGACACGCTTCTTGCGAGTCCGTATTTATTTCTGTAGTAGACTCTTCGCTCTGGTGTGTGATGGCGAGCGCGATCGCTACTTCCTCAGCCTCGAGGATGTTGTTACTTTTGATCGAAGTGCTGTCGACTTCCCTAAGTTGGTGATCAACAACGCTTACAACTGTCCCGGAGTGCTTTCTGTATGTGGTGGCGTCAACGTACAATACGTCGGTTCTCGCCTTGAAATGTTTTTCTTGTGCTTCTGATCTGGCTTTTCTTCAAGCCTTATGGATTTCTGGATGCATGTTTCGAGGTATTGGGCTGACTTCAATGATCTGGCGAATGTCCTTTGGTATGCTCGCCGTGTTATTGATTTTTCCGCAAGCATCCCTCATGCCCAATATCTGCAACGTATGCCTGCCCGTAGCAGTCAACATTATTCTCATTTTCTGTGCAACAAGATGCGCCTCAATGTGTTATTGCACTGTGTTGTTTATCCCGAGTTTAAGGAATTTCTCTGTCGAGGTGCTAACAGGTAGACCAAGGGCGCACTTGTAGGCTTTTCTGAGGATTGCCTCTAATTGTTCTTTTTCCTGTGGGAGTGGTGTTTGGTAGGGGACACTGTATACAATCCTACTGACCATGAGGGCCTGTACAAGCCTGCAAGCGTCCTCCTCCTTCATACCCCGTCTTTTGTTAGAGATTCTGGTGATCATCCTCGTGATTTGTGCTGTAGTGTTTGACAGCTGTCTGATGGTTTGGTGTACACGACAGTTTATTTGTATCTACATGCCAAGAATCTCGATTCGGGACACTTCTGGAATCTTCTTCCCCCCTATATAGACGTCTATGAAGTTTTGCAGATCGTATCCTCGTCTGTAGACTCTCAGAATTTCTGATTTCTCCGGAGAGCAGACGAGGCCACATTGACGCACGTAGTCGTGAACTGTATTAGCTGCGCGTTGCAGAAGATCTTGTTTTTGGCCAAGAGATCCTCTTGTCACCCAGATTGTAACATCGTCTGCGTAGATGGCATGTCTGAGTCCTTCAATGTTTTCGAGGTTCCGAGCTAAGCCAATCATAACGATGTTGAACAGCATCGGCGATATCACAGAACCTTGGGGTGTTCCTTTTTCACGTGGAGCTCCCATTTCAACGTCAAAATCGGCAAGGCTAGAGAGTCCGATGCTACTATCCAGTCCTAGGCTGAAGCCGTCTTCCGAAGACGTGTCCTGAGGAGGTAAAGACTGAGCCGCCGGCTAGCTTGGATCCACATCCTTGATGCTGGCAGCACTGCCCAGGTCTCGGCAGGCTGGTGTAGGCACCCTTTGTGTGGGCGATTTTTTACGCGTACGACGCGATGTCAAAATGGTCGGAGTGGCCGCAACTGAAGAGTCTGTGGTATTTTCGCCACTGTTTTCCGAAATAACAGGGCTCGTAGGGTCAACTCCAACAGCAGCAGCCTGAGAACTGGGGTCATTTGCGCACTGAACATCAAGTGGCGTCAGAGAAGAGACGCCGACGCCGTTTTCAGGGCAGTGCGTTGCGTCTTTCGAAGCGCACGGTTCCTGCACCAGCGGGGAGGCCGACGCGCCAAGCGTCGCTTCGACACTCGCGCTTTCGTGTTGCGCTTCGTTTGAAGGAACTTGTAGGGGTGAGGCCAGCAGAGCGTCGGTGACCTCCTCTGCGTCCCCCGAGTCGGTAGTTGGTTCCGTTGCTGGTGTCAGTGGTGTAAAGGCACCAGCGGCAGCGTCTGAGTAAGAGCGGCGGACAGGGCAAACCACAGTTGGGTGGCCGTCCCCGCTGCGTCGACCCAGGCGGTTACATCCTTCACTAACGTGACCGTGCACACCACAGCGACCACAATACGGTGTTGTGCACTGGGCTCGTAGATGGTCCCCTGAGCCGCATCTTCGACATACATGCTGGAGACCACGGTAGCCAAACGTAGCACGCTGACCGGAGATGCGCAAGTAGTTCGGCACATGATTAGGGGAGTTCATCTCCATTCGAACATACCGCGTTCCAGTGAGCCTCACCAAGCGCCAGCAAAACGGACGCGCTGACAGTCGCCATGGCCAGCTGCAGTAGTATCGAGGCAGTGGCAAGGCAAAAAGCAGCAAGAAGAAAACAGAGTGTTTATATTTGTTTAGAAAAAAATTTATTGCCACAAACGTCAATAACACTCAACAGAACATTTCCTTCTAAGACATTCTCTAACGATGATGACAAAACAGACGTCATTTACATGAACATGGATGTGAGATGACGTTGAAAGAACATGTAAATTCGATGGTTCACACAAACACAAACACAAAAATACTTCAAGGTAAACAAGAGACACAAATAAAACATAAATGTGTACATTTGTACAAAACGTGGACGAGGAAGCCGCCCGACGCTCGATGCGCTGGCCTTTTATAGGCGCTGAGATGCTGATGGAGGCTGAGACGGCCCCGCTGTTGGACGCCGTCTCTGAACGACGCGTCGAGTGTCTTTTCGAAAGCACTCAGAGTCCTTGACGGACGCACACGGTGCCGCTGCAAGGGACGCAAGCACACTCGTAACAGCAGGCATGCTAGCTCTCTGCTTGTTCACAAAATGCGTGTCGAAGATGGCGGAGGTCACTCACGTCACAACAAACCTAGTGTGACGTCACGACAACTGCCGTTGCTTCTTCTATTTTCAACCATCCGTGTTGCTGCGCAAGTGATTTGCCCATATATTGCGAGAGTGAGGACTCAGCTACACATTTAGACGGGAATGAAAATATATTCAACGCGTTCGTTGCGCCCGACTGTTCGTGTGGAGAGTCCTTGCATACAGAGGAAACCCACAACAAGCTTGGGATAGCCTCGAAATTTGATGTCACCACCCCTTTAAGGCGTCGTAGAAGAGTTTTTTGAGAGCCGTTGACCGTCTCGGTGTTGCTTCGCATCCGTACACTAGCGGGAGACGGTGTAATATTTTTAAAGGAGTTGTTACGGCATTGATAAGGTGATTATGGAAAAGGTGTTGCCGCAGGCGGGGTTAGGCTGGCAGACCTGGCCGGCAATTGCTCCACTTGAGCGACTTTTTTCATTAAGAAGAGTTCCGGTAGCAACGTGTGACACCCACACTTGGGTAGCTGGTCAGGTCACAAACAAGACGCCGTGGTCAGTTGCGTCAGGAATTCTTAAATCATGGCTTAGCTAAACTTATTGTAAATGGTGGTTACGACAAATTTCAATTATTAACATAACAATAATTATTAACTGTAATAACAGACAACGTGGTCAATTGTGTCAGAATTTTGCCTTTATGGCTTAGCTAAACTTAATGAAAATTGTGGTTATGAAGAACCTATAATTATTAACATACGTAGGTTCTTGCATTAGCCGCGTAAAAGTGCTTACGATTTGAGAGAAAATCATCTAGCACGACTGTCTTTCACAGGCGAAGGGCATGTGCGCCGTGGTTTGGTGGCAGGATCCACAATTTTTTTTGTTTGCGACAGAGTTGGCTGCTAATAAGAAATAAAGGCGTCTGTCACCAGCAACCCCAACACTAATCAGTACTGCCTTAGACAAGCTCCAAGTTCCTAGGAAAAAGTGTTAGCCGTATCGTGACCGCTAAATCAAAAAAGAGAAAGCTGTGGTCGCATATTTCAGGAGAACAATGTTGTTATAGAAACATGATAAAAGCCTGTAAAAAAATATCTCGTGTACAAACGAATACAACAATGTTGCCTTACCTAGATAGATGGATAGCTCTGCACCTTTTTGATGGTATGGTGGCTCACGCCACCTTGCCGCGACCTTCCGCACTTGCTGACTGACCTCACCAAACGTGCCATGGGGATCTTTGAGTGTCTGCGCCTGCAGAAACGTCTGAGGCTGTTGTTTGTTGTTACACATAGCCGGTGCTTACGGCGGCACACCAAAGTCTGCTATTGTCCACAATTCTGCCGACGAATATTTCACCAAATAGTGGCTCGAACAGCCACGGCTATAGCCCAAAGTGGACTCAGTAGTGAAGATTCATGTGCTGTTGCTGTGAAGCAGCAGCAGCCCCTTCCATTCATATGCGATGGTTTCACGTAGTCGATCTTTGGTAGTTGAAAACGACCCAGGCCGTAATAATGCGCCCTCGCCATCCCACTTCTCGACCCTGTTAGACCAGTCGGAAAGCGACCGGCTTTGGTGCGCGGACAGTCGCTAGAGCGATTAGCGTGCACGCGGGAGCAAGTGCCGCACGTGGCTATCAGTGACCCACGTAGCTGCACCTAAGTTGTGCTCAGAACGTGTGGGGCGCGTTAGAGACGAGGCTATTTTTACCATGTGGCGCACTGCATCATTTTCACTTCGCCAAAGTCGAAAGCGCTCACCGATAACGCGATGCGCGCGATAGCGAGATAACCACGCCGCAAAAGAACTGCGCACCAGGCTGGTGCTAGGCGTGTCTCAGGCGGTGTTTTTCCGCGCTCACCGTAGAGACGGCTAGACATACAGTGCTCAACTCGGCTGTCTATAGCGACGGAGCATCATGCGCGAAGCAGCACGGGCGACATCTGCAGTCGCAAATATGCCACATCTGAGCATGCATGGCGCCAGTGATGTGCCTGCCTCGCAATACTGATCCCTGTTTATCGCCGCGGATGCATCAACCGCTGTGAACAGTTGATGCATCGCTCACAGCGCTTGCAGCGCTCTGAGCAATTTCGCGAAAAAAAGCAAAAAACAAGAAAGAAAGACGAAGTAAAAGCGTTGTCGCTGTGATATTACATCACGAAGCGAGAACATTTCTTTTTTGTTGTTGTTTTATTTCGATTTTGTGATGTTGACAGCGCTTCAACGGCCAAAGCAGTCATCGTGGCCACGGAGATAAAGAAGGGTGGAAACTGCAGACAGGCACATCATTGGCGCCACACATGCTCAGATGTGGCGTATTTGCGACTGCAGATGTCACTCGTGCTGTTCCACGCACGACGCTCCGTCGTTAAAGACGGCCGAGTTGAGCACTGTGCAGCTCAACGGTTATTTCAACCCCCATACTCTGAAACAAGCCTCAACTCGAATTTCAGTCTTCACGTAACCACCACCTTTTGTCTTCACGCCGCGACCTCTTGTCTGCAAACAACCCAGTAGGTTTCCTGAAGTGACGCCGGCTATCGCTCATATGCAGGAAACGTGTTTGCGGAAAAGGGGATAAACTATCGACATTCTCCAGTGTTGATGGAGTGCCGAGTGATGGGATGTTCTCGACTACAAAGGTAAGTCACATTCCAATTTTCATGTAGCCGGCGACATGAACAGCTTCAAGAAGACAGAGAATTTGAAACAAATACGACGCAGTTGCTTTGGTAATCGAGCTTCTTACAATATTTACTAGAGGGAACTCTGACGTTCCGATTGTTCAGGCACTAGGGGAATGAAGAGCAGTGCCTGGATTTGCCAAATCTTCGTGCTTAGGGTTTCGACCACACTTGTCCTCTTGTTGATGGCTGTGTTTTGGAGCGTATTTCGTATAACAGAACGGCTTGAATTGAACCTCCAGAAATGATTGGAATCGGTGAGGCTAATATCATAAGGTCGTATTGGAGAAGTAGAAAAGCAGAACATTTCGGGAACTTTATCTTGCGACAAAGCAGATTCAGATCACATGGAGCCCCATGGAGCCGAAAGAAGGGAGATTGGACGAATGCGCACACTTCCCATCATCCCTATCCAGGCTTACGTGCCATGCTTTTCAGCTTCTATGGACACTAGCGCCAGATCTCTCTCTGGTATATTCTTTGTACATTACTTGGAAACTGTGTGACATTACCACGCAAGCAATATCGCGACGCAGCGAAACGCTCGGATTTCGCGGAAATGGTAGTTTGAACGCAAACAGACGCTTTTAAACGCATCCAATGTATACTGCAACCAACAAGTTAAAGCAGTAACACTTACATTTGTTTGTATTAGCTTTCATTTATCAGTGCGAGGTGGCGCCACATATTCGTTACTCGGACTACCCTGGCTAGATGCTTTCTTCTCAGCAGTTAGCATATATTGTCTACGATGCTGTCTAGACTTAAATCAGTCATAGCATCGTGTAGCGCACGCTTTTGTTCTCGTGCTAAACGTGCTTGAAAACGCAATACCAATATCAGCAGATTCGGAATCGTCACACGACTGCCGGTTTCAGTCCGAAGAAAAAAGCGCAGACCGGGTCACTCTAAGTTGCATGAGTGAGCCTTGAGCGAGGGTCTTTTCCTTTAGCGCAAGCACAAACTCATCACGCGCCTTTCATGTCATCATGAAGCCGTTTAGTTAAGCTAGCAAGCGTGGCCCCGACAAACAGTTCACGATTCACCTTGAAAAGAACCAACTAGTCCAGCACAAAGCCCTGTTGAAGGACACTAGGATTGTTGCATCTGTGCGAGTCGTAGTGTCATATTGAAGTAAACAGTACAATTTGCACGCTATACTGCAAGCACCTTGTGTTAAAAATACATCACCATGAAACAGGAAGTTAGTTTAGACCATAAATTATACTCGCAAAGACCAGGTGTCTTCAAATTCACCGTCATATTTTTAATAAATACTAGGGAAAATTAATGTGAAAATTCTGAATTTTTCAAGCTTTTGCTGGAACTTCCGGTGGCGACGTTTCGGATTTTGAAGCGTTTTCTTGTAATCTCACCACAAAGACACGAAAAAATTTTCTGAAACATTGACTTCTATGTCTTCGGCTCTTTCCAGAGACCATGTACTTGAATTCGGGAAAACGTATGAAAAAATTCATGAAACATAGTTTTTTTTCTTTAGTGTAGTTTCAAAGGAAGCGCTTCCTGCAGTTCATCATTGACCACACACCAACACTCCCTTTTGCGTTGGTTCTGGGCAAGTCTTGACCTTTCGGTGCGATTTACGACACTCCGCAGTGTAATCCTTTTGAACTTCTCAACCAAGTGGACAATGCTTGTGTAGCGTCGTGGCATTGTTGAGCTGCAGCATCATTGCGTGTTTTTACTATTCTCGGGGACAGCTTTTTGTGGCAATGAATGTAGGGCTATGTGGGCGGGGCTACTACTCCTGTACTCCGTCGCGAAGTATACAGTCCGGTTCGGCCGCGTTCATGTAATCCCACTGCACACTATTTGATACGCCTGCTTACGCAGCCATTTGTGAAAGAAATTTGAAACAAGCTCCTTAGGCAAATCGTAGGAGTAGCTGGAAAGCGACGCGCGCTCGCCTAAAGACGAACACGCCATTTTGACTGCGAGGTGCACGTAGAACGTGCGACAATCTCAGACGCGCAAAAACACGAAATGACTCTTCAGAAAGCAACCACAAATGATGGTATCTCCTCGGTGCGCGCAGCTTATCTTTATAAACAGTATGTATAGAAAATATTGTTGTTCTTTTTTTTATTACTTTCACGCAGAAAACAAAAACGCAATCATGGCACTTATTCTACAGCGGTGGCACATGGCCGTTTTGCCTCCGTAGCGTTCCCTTCATTGCCACAAAAAGTTGTCCCCTGGTACATACTCCATTTCACAAGCAGTTGGCAGTGCTGTTGATGGCACGGGCACTCTCAGCCAATCATTAATAAGAGCACTTCATAAGTGTTTTCCTACGCACATATTGCGTCTGTTATTTGATAGGGGCCCCATCTGTGTGGAATAAGGTTACTGTACTAACTATATTTTCATTTTCGTAGCAGATGGCACTTAGCAGCTTTATTTAAGTTTTGCTTATCTTCGGACAAGACGACCTCCGTTGCAGTGAAACTGGCATGGTGGCATGGTTTCTATTCATTGTTAACGTCACTGGTTCGTATAGGTTTGGTGACCTCCAAAAAATATCGAAAATATATAACAATATTCGCTTCAGTCGCTGAAGCAATTAACAAACGAATTACTGAATCAATCAATATGAAGCTTCAGTTTCACTTCTAAGCGGTAACTTGGTTCATTCCTTGCCACAGCATAATATCTTCTTGAAGCTTAAACATCTTGCTTGCTGCTGCTATAAAGCCCTTCACGTCATTTCAAACAAGCTCTATGGGCTTCAGCTGGCAGTGCTAAGAAGCTAGGCGTAAAACGAGGTGAACAGCTGCCTCAGCGATGCAGTCCACATGGTACAGATTCCCTCTTGCGTGTACTTAATTATCCGAAATCTCCATGAGCTCTACCTTCACCATGTCGCTGCTCCACATAACACATTTTTGGGAAAACCAGGCCTCTATATTTTTTTGAGGCTGCTCATGCAATGCATTTTTCATGATTCTAGGAATAATATAGCATGCTATTAATGAAAATAACACTGCAAAGTTGCAGTAGTGGAAGGAGCTTCTGTGCTTTGCAACTGGGATTTCGTACACCAGATCGATAGCCTTTGTGCGTAGACTGGACAGTGATGCCTATCCACACCCGACTAGGCGTGCAACCGGCACTGAACCACGTGCTGGAAGAATGCAAAAAAAATGGCCTAACCTGGCGTCACAGCTCCACCATTCGGGGCAGGTACTGATGGCGGCTTTAAACAATGTTTTTTAAGGCATTCCGAGAGTGTTTCTTGAACTTGAAACCAAGCTTTCAAATGCCAATGCATTTAGTCGGACTATGTCAGGCGTTCAGCGGCATCCGCGCACCGGCATGGGTTATCTCTCCGCTCTCACTCTCTCTCGCATGCAACAGCTGCGAGCACGCGTGCTTATTCTCGCCTCTATCAACCGGAGCAGGTGGTGTGGGCGCAGTAAAGTGAGTGGAGAGAAGGAGCGCACTCAGGATTATGAGGGTGCTTGCATCGTGAGTGTGTGGTGGAGCTCCCGCTTGTGTGGAGGCTATGGAGAAAGGAAAATACAGGAAGGATTGTTGCGCAATGCGATTGAACCCCACCAAGTCGGCCCAACACTTGACCGAAACTTCAGCGTGCGCGGTAGCTTTTAGCTTTCTCGGATTCGTTTTGTTTTGAAAAATGCTTTATTGCTCGTAGCCCAGAAGCCCTACTGTGAACGCTGTGCTCAAGTTTCTGGAGATTCGCATCGAATCGCAGTGTTTCTTCTGAACTAAATGTTTTCGCTGTCAATGATCTTATGTAGACACGTCTCAAGGAATGCGGCGTAAGATTATTGCGATAAGTCTCACGACGTGACTGACTACGTCTCACTACGTGACTGTGGCTTGTTGCAGTTAGGGTTCTTTCTGCGGCTTCGTGTAGTAAAACGCGCTCTGCCAGCACTTTTTTACGCGATCGGCCATGAAGTGCAAACTGGTAGAGCTATTTGCCTGTCAGTAGAAGTTTGACCGCCAGTTCGGTTTCACGCGTGGCCGACCGTCAAAAAAAAAAAAAAAAAAAGCGAGGCCTGCGCGGAAGGCGCAGCACAGTCAAAGCGAAAGCTGGGCGAGCAGCCTTTCAGAGCCTTTTCTAAACACTCATAGGGTAACTACTGCAAACACGCTTGCTTGATACTCAATTATTAATAAGTTTATTTGAGTTAGTAGGCAGGCATTCGATATGCTGTTTTTCGTCATTCTTCAGAGAAGCGTAGTATTCGCTTAACACTTGCGAGGAATTTTGTGCCGATTGTTCATGCAGTGGATGACGATGATGAGAAATTATGGCTGAAGTGTGTTTGCTTTACAGTTAATAGGGGAACAAGAACAAGCTTTTGTGATGGGTAGGAGCATTGGACGGCCCACACGTTACGCTATTCGCATTATGTGACAACTGGTTGTTTTCTTGCTGTTTTAAAACGCTTTACAAGTCGTATTAACTAGATGGCTTTCCCGACATCAAGCCTGCCTAAGGCAAGCTTGACAACGAGTCGCAAGCACCAGTGTAGCTCAATATTAGAACACTGGGCTGACACCAAGCGGACCCGGGTTCAAGCCCTGCTATGTCATTGGTGCTACGTTCTTTTTCTAATTTCGCGCAATGTGGTTACCGACACCGGTGGTGGCGGCGGCCGTGGCGCTGAACAACTGCGCGTGAACCGAGCTGTGATCTCACAACAGCTTTCGCTGTAAAAGCGATAAATTTGCAGGCATTTTGTGTAGGCAAACTTATTAGACGGCATAGTTTCAGTTAATTACGCCATAGCCTGCTCTAGAAACATGCTGTGACTACTATAATTGTCCTTGCGCAAAATACTGGCGTTCCTATGACAGCTGGCCGCTCGCAAAAGTAAACTGCCGGTCAGACAGCTACTGGTTCGTAGTAGTGAAATGATGTTTCCAAAGCAAGCTATGGCGGGATTAACTCAAAATATACGGGCAAATAACTGTCTCCACTGAAACTACGGCCGGCCGCTCGCGGAAGGAAACAGCCCGTACGACCACTTTGTGTCGTCGCGGTATTGCGCTTTCGGAAGCTGTTATGCTACAGTGTACCAGTTATGCCATAAATAAATGAAACTACCAGCAAACAGCTGTGCCGGTGTAAGCTACTGGAACTCTTCACTAGAAGGCTGTTCGCGAAAAGAAACTCCGACAGATGCCCGTGCCGACAAAGCGCGTTTTGAAACACGAAGTCGGTATTAGCCATGTGACTACAGCCGGCTATTGACGAAAAACTGCTGACCAAGTTCGCGGCAAAACTGCCACTCTCCCACTAAAGCTATGTCGAGAACTTTACGAGGACAGCTCAGCAAGTCTCGTTTATTGCGGGATCTCACTGCGAAAGGGCTAACTTTGATGTCATCAAAACGGGGTTGCTTGCCAAGGCTGAGTGCATGACGTCATGCTCCTGTGTTTTTCCTTCCTCCATCGTGGAGGCCATAGTGCTCCATGGTGAAGGCAGTGTAGGAGCACGACCATTGGATTAAAGCGCACAATTGGGGCCTGCGGCGTGCCCCGAAAACTGCGGGAGAGGCCTAGTTCACTTCACTGCCGCTGAAGCGCCACTGCTCAAGGACAGCAAAGACAGTTTGTGCCAGCGGCCCGTGTCGAGCGTTCGCATGCTCGCTGCGTCGGCGTCGAAGTTCTGCTAGTGGACACGTCGAATTTTGTGCCCGCTCAGTGCATTATTTTACGCTACAATAGGACTTTTCCTACGATGCCGAGGGTATTAATTTTTCTGCCGCAGTGATGGACCAGTCATGACTAAACATGCTCGTCAAGGCAGCAGCCAGCTTTGACCTCATGCTTGAAAACTGGAAAGTGTTAATGACGAAGTTTGTGCGCTTTCGCGTCACAGGACTGATGCATGTGTCTTATGTTCTTTTACAAATATCCTCGGAAGCACTATTGCGGGATTTTGGTCTATTTGAGTGTCGCGCAATAATGTTGTCGAATTCTAGCTCAGGCGAAGAACGATTCAACCGAAAGCCGCGAATGCCCAACGATGACTTAACTTTATTTTCCGTTCTTTCGGAGAGAGGGATGCTGGGCCGCCGATATGGATCAGGGAAGAAGGACACCTGCGCGGAATCTAATCACACTGCCAAAGCGGCGCTCAGACGTGCGCTGGTAGCGTGCATCACATCCTCACCAACTTCCATCACAAAATTTGTTGTGCTATTTGAATACTGCAACGTGCATGCAGAAAGTATGAAACTACAACGTTTTCATAGTAAAATGAATCATAACTTTAATTTGGAAGATCACTAGCTAGTCTAAATATGCACGTGTTTTTTTTTTCACGACTGAATATTCTGACATTGCAAAGTAAATAAAAAAATGAGTTAATGGTGGCCCGTTTGGCTTCAAAGGCACGGCACATTACTCTAAAACGGCCTGCGTGCCAGCCTTACGAGGTGCTGCACAGTTGCATTGATGTTGCCTGTGCAGTTGGCTAGCTGTGGTCGAAGCAGCAGTTTCAGAAAAACGCTGCAGCTGTGATTAATGTAGTGAGGGCTGCCCGAACCACACAGTATATATAAAGCAGGGCACGTTATCATCATTTCATGAACGACTAAAGAGTATAAGAGTTCTTGTTCAACTTGTAGCGCGAGAAGCTCTGCGCGGAGGCGTTTTGTTATCAACGACAGAGACCTACCTATTTGCTCGTTGAGTGCCCAACGTACTTTTGTAGTGTAGAGGCTTCTTGTCCTGGCTTCTTGTCCTGATATACTAATATACGAATATACTAACAGTGAAACTTAGGAGTAGTTACAGCGTAACTACGGAAGCGAAAAAAAACAAGTATAGAAAAGGGCGCTGACTTTAAACAATGATCTCAGAGTGGAGTGGCGAGCTATCAGCGTCAAATGAAACCCGAACAGCGGCAAGCCTTCGCGATAGTGCAGTGCGCGCTGTCCAGTTATCCTGTTCGCCAGTTATCCTGTTCGGCAGCATACATGCATGCCTGTTCGTGCCTTCTTCTTTCACCATTCACCTGTCTCTTTTCCCCGCGTTGCAATCTTCCGTCCACTCACCCGTACGTATATATAAATAGAATGAAGCACACGCCTCACTCTCGACCATTAGCTGGCAGTAAAATGTGAAATATTTGCCTGCTCTTAAAGAATTATTGTTCAAGACAAATGTCAACCCTGAAACTAAGCGAGACATTAGTAAATTGGAAAGGATCCAGAATTTAGCTGCTTGGTTTGTATCGGGGATTTATGGTAGAGATATTAGCGCGGCAAGACTGAAAGAAAGAATGAATTAGGAATGCTTACACAACCGTCGAAGCAAACTGCGAATATAGTTCTTTCGTGCTATTTATTATTGTCATGCCGGCATCAATAAATCCAAATATTTACTTTAACCTTACTATGTTTCAGATAACGCTGACCTTAAGTTCAAGATAACAGAAATCCCATGCAAGACTGACGTATTTCAATATGATTTTTTACCAAAATATTCAGAGAATGAAACCAACTACCTTCTAGCATTGCCTCTACCATGTCGAACGACTAGTTTTATTCTCTGGTAGAATTAGTGTGTTGGATTTTTCATTGATATGTGCATTTGTGTTGCGGATTGTAATTCAGGTCACTTAAATTTGATTATTTGTTTGGCTGACAATGTATATTTCTTGCAGTCTATCTTTTGTAAACGCTACCCCACTGTATTGTCGATTAGCGCTGTCGGTAATGAAATAAATAAGTTCATAAGTTAGGAATGGTGGCAACATTATTAATTCAAACTATTTCAGAGTGAAGGCTGAGTTTATTATTTAGAAACAAGAAGACAATGCAAACTGTGATATTAGCTTGACAGTAACTGGGGATCAGCAGTGAAAATAAGAATTATGCAAGGTTACACGAAGACATTGCCATAACCTGCTTCGAACATGTCATAGTTACACGTGTAGACATTGCCTCATTATGATTTGCATAAACAGCGAGCATTGGCCACTTCGCCGCTGTCGATCACGACAGAGATGATGTGCGGCCCGTTCACGAGGCCACATGTTTGCAGGAAGAGAGCCGCGATGGTGATGCGGTCTCCGTTGACAGCCTCAACCGCGCATTCAACCACGTGGCCTACGTCGTACACCACCTTACCCTCGATGAGACACTGCGACGTTTAAAAAGGTTTATTTACATACTTGTAGATGCTGAAAAAAGGCACAATTACTGAAGCAGCGAAAAAAAAAAAACACTCGAACAAATCGGTGGCGTATGGCGGAAAGAGGAAAACGAGAGAGAACATACACACACTTTCTTACTCACATTGCACCGAAGCCACTTACCCATGGCTTCGGCGTTCTCATCGGCCATCCGGGGGATTTCCTGGCCCGGTCAATTTGGCCGCAGCTGAAGCAAAATTACAATCGCACTCGAAAACAGCCATTGAAAGCGTTTGTCGAGCCTCGAAAAGCTGTTAGTTCAATAAAGTTTCCTTCTGGATCAGACGATATGCGTATACAGTAGCTGCGGCGGCTGCAGTGTGGTCTAAAGTTGAATCATCAAATGGACGTCAAACGCGAGAGGGCGCTACTCCAAGATCGCGGTGCAAATAGTCGGCATCTTGCATGTGCTGTGCCATGATAGCTGAGAAAGAATGTATGGTCTAGAACGAACTTCTCCTTTATCGGCATCAGCATCATCGTCATCGTGCTTGGCCACACGAACGTCAACGCCGCCAATGGACAAGCCTCGACCTTCAGGAGATCGCCCCTAAAAGTTCCTGCGTAAGCAGCTGCTCACCGACTGCTTCGCATGAAATCGGTTCCCACAATTCGTTAAATCAGCCCTATGTTTTAGCCATTTGGGTCAGCGGGGCATCGAGTTGATGGGCAGATACGTGGTCCTACATTTTAGCTTTATTACTGCTGTGGCTTGCGAGCACCCGGGTAGCCTCTGAAGGCGCTTCATACGCATAAAAAAAAGGTTGTTTCTATATGGAGCGGTAACGTTCTGCACTGCATCAGGTAATGTATTACACGTCAGATAATGAGTGAACCAATTACGTAAAAAAGTTCCGCGAAAGAGATAATCAAATCTTGCCTAATGTCATAAAGCTCTAGTTGGCTGGTCATTACGGTCCTGATGGCAGCATGCTGACTAATCTAGAGCTAGAGCGTACTTGTATAGTCCAGTAGGTCACAGCTAATGCGCGGTCAATCAAATGCAAATTTGCTCTGTATGCACGCACGTGTGCTTTGAGGCCTGTGGTAAGGAACCTTCATGTATATAAAGAAAATCTGCTCATCCTCTGGAGCGAAAATAGCAGTGCTGCTCTATTGCAACTAAATGATCAGTGTAGCACATCTTTCCACATATAGGTGCCCACAATAGAGACTTTGTTTAAATAAATAAATTGAAGCGCTTTGGCTGAAGCCTTCCTGCACGGATAGCATCGTTACTTTGTGCAACTTGAAGGTCTGCTGTGTCGGCTATGGCGGCCGCATTTTCAATAAGGACGAGAATGCTTGAGGCCCGTGCGCTTAGATTCAGGTGCACCATAGTGAACCCCGGGTGGGCCCCGCCGCGGTAGCCTAGTGGCTAAGGTACTCGGCTGCTGACCCGCAGGTCGCGGGATCAAAATCCCGGCTGCGGCGGCTGCGTTTCCGATGGAGGCGGAAACGTTGTAGGCTCGTGTGCTCAGATTTGGGCGCACGTTGAAGAACCCCAGGTGCTCAAAAATTTCCGGAGCCCTCTACTACGGCATCTCTCATAATGATATGGTGGTTTTGGGACGTTAAACTCCCGTATCAATCAAATCAACCCCGGGTGGTCCTGGCATCCCTCGCAATCAAATAGTCCTTTTGGGACTTTAAATCTTAACAATTATTATCGCTGTTCTTCATCATCATGATTATCTGGGTATTAGTATAGATGTCCTGTACTGACGTCACTGTAACCGCCATGTTAGCGCGCAGCATGGCACACGCATGGTTTACGACACCACCTGTTAGCCTTGTTAATATATGACTTCCAATTTTTTCTTCTTTTTATTGAAGCACTGATGTCAATAGAATTCTAGCTGCCTCGCTATTGTATTGAAGCAGCTAAAGCGTTATGTGATTGTACTGCCTCTACGTCATCAAGAGCGCCATGTTGGTGAGCCAGAGCGTTATTAAGATGCCTTCGTGACGTCACGTGCAAGCTATCCATTAATATTATTATTGATAATGACACTGTGCTGCTTTGTCCGGCGAACAAGTTGCTTTTCAAGCTGCACAGCTCCGTTCCGTAGTTGGGATGAGCCTTTCGTAACATCGATGAGGCAATACTTGACCGCGTCTTGTTTACATATCCGACAGCACGTGTAAGCACGAACGCCGTGTTGAATGAAACTTGCATAGGGCCAGTGCACAACGACTACAATTAGGAAGTGCCAGAAACCCAATGGTAAATATTATTCCAACGCACATCGGAAGGACCAACGTATATAGCTCTTCTTGGAAGCAGTCGAGATGCTCGTGCTCTCGCAGTACGTTTCAGTTAAAAAAGAAATTCTGGCTATATTTATCTGAAGGACTGTTAGAGCCACATATCGTACCACAGTTCGGGAAAAATAGTTGAGGTCCAAATCAGTTGGAACAATATTTTTCTACTGACTTATCGTGAAGCGAAGCATGCCCTTTCGACTGAGACATGCACCTCGAGCTGGCAGTAGAGTGTGGCTGCTACTGCCTGCTCCTTGTCCCGTTTGTAGCACTTGCCACCAGCACCTAATCTTGTGACAAAATAATCAACTACATCATACAACTCTTCACATAGCTTCTTTTAAATTGCTATTCCCTATTCATCCGGCTTTTTGAAGAAACTGGTCGTATCATAGATATTTATTTCAGTGCTCTGTGTCTACGGATCAGCGTTCTCCAAAGTTTTCTACACTGACGGGGAGCGCAAGAGACCCAAAATAACGCGCGTCAATAAATTTCGCGGTGCATCTGCTGAAGCCGAGGCAAAAAATGGCGCCTGCACAGCGCGCGCCGCAGTCGAGTGAGGAGAAATAGAGAAAACACGGTCGCAGAGGTGAGGTCGTTACTTTTCCAGATCAAGACGCTTGAGGTTCAAGCAGCGCCGGATTCGTACCTGCTGCAGGATTTAAACGCACTAATGACATTAACTCGGGATTTAGCACGAGATTTACATCTATACTTCTATATATTTGCATACAAATGTATAGATATACATCTATGCGTTTATATAAAAAGTATGGTAAACTGTTACTAACTACAAGCATTGATTTATTTGTGGGGTTTAACGTCCCAAAACCACCATATGATTATGAAAGACGCCGTAGTAAAATGCTCCGGAAGTTTCGACCACCTGGGGTTCTTTAACTTGCACCCAAATCTGAGCGCACGGGCCTACAACATTTCCGCCTCCATCGGAAATGCAGCCGTCGCAGCCGGGATTTGATCCCGCGACCTGCGGGTCAGAAGCCGAGTAGCTTAGCCACTAGACCACCACGGCGAGGCTATTAGCTACAAGCATTCAGCTTCGAGCGTATACTACTACTAAATATCATATAAATGATAATACATTACCGGAGTAAAACACATGAGCTCTCAGCATGCATATATTTCAGTGATTACTACGCTTTACAAGGCATAAGAAGTATCAATAAGACAATTGGTCATCTCTTGATCTTCACTTCCACACACAACGACGAATCCAGTATTTGCATTTCACTCGATTACATCAATTCATATGTGCATGTGTATATATTGGTAATAAATATACAATCGGCGATTCACAAGTGGTAAACTGAAACTTAGACACATTGCGATATCATGGTAAGATTATCGATATAAAAGAGTTTCGTTCGACAAAATCTTATTCAAGTGAAACACTGCCGATGCAATCGTTCTTCCGCGATAGTTCAAGGCCTCCTGGATAAGCCGAGCTCGCTTATTGTCGGCTGGTACGGATGGTACGCGATATTCTCCCAGAGTCACCTCACCCCGTTCATCGGTGGTAGAGGCAGCATACGCGTTGTTTGTGCTATAAGCCACCCCTTGTTTCGGAGTTTGCAGCTCTGCAGGGAATGGTTTCGAAAACGTTTGAGGAATGTGGGCGAGAAGGTGCTTCAGGGCTGATGGTGTCCTCGGTAACTTGCCGAATGTCAATTCCCACTCACTTTGTAGAACGAACACCGAAGTTGTACTCATAGTGGAGCGCCTTTCCACCGCACTGGTGTCGAGAAAACTGCCGAAGTCTATGCTCCTAAGAGCATCGTCATCTTCGACGATGTCATCGGCAGCGGAATCGGCATATTCGAGCCTCAAAAATTTCTGCAGAGTTTCTTCAGTGGACGTGAACACCGTGTTTGCATCCACTACGGTTCGGTTACAGGGGATGGACGCGTTGTAGCCGCTCGTCATGTTGTCCGCAACTTCACCCAAAGAGTCGTCGTCTTCGTCGATTTCATCGGTGTGCTCTTCGTCAAATAAGTCTCTTTCCGTCGCCACGTGGTTTACGTCAAAGATGCTCTTGCCGGACGTGCTCTCTTCAAGCGGACGTAGTAGATGGCTTTCGTCGTTGGTGACAGACTCGTTCAAGCTTCCTAGGTTATCTGGTGTGAAGATACCCAAGCTACCTGCAAAGTTGTGGCAGAAGTTGGTCAGAATAAGGACGTGAGCACTGGTAACATTAAAAGCTCATTCACAACTGCGACTAGCAGCTGTCACGCGACCATTTCCGAGCAGCGACTAAAAGTGACTCAAGGTGACCGATGTTGATATCTGCATGTGACCCGTCACCACACAGTAGTAACGTCTCCTCGCATAGGCATAGCCCGGGAAGACAAGTTGACTCCATTTTCCATAGAGCATATGATTTGTTTCGGGGTTTGTGGCTGTGGTCGCATGGCTAAAAAAAAATTTACCGATGGCCGCTATTCTCCCGAATGCAGATTCTGAGCGTCGTTTAGTGTTAAGGTAACGCCATCTGTGCTTGAAGTTTCGGCTGTCCACAGTTGTAGCAATATAACCATCGTTACATGTTGCCAATGGAGCTGCAAGCGCTCAAATTCTACGCACATGACTCCATGAAATAAAGGAGTCACGATTCCAGCAGAACACCGACATACCCGTTATGAAAAGCGAAGCTAGCCGCAGTGCGTGCATCAGTTCTACATTTGCGCAAGCTCTGACTGCGGGGCCAGCGCACTTGACGGAAGTAGAAAGCGAGGTTTCAGGCCAACGGTTTGCGATTGCGATATCTACAGACCCCATGTTCACTCTTTCGTACTCTTACACATTATTGGTAGCGCCGACGAGCCAACAATAACAGCGACCCCGCTCTATGGTTGAACAAGCGCACTATAGACCCTTTTCATAATTTTCAAGTGCACTTCTTGGCACTGCATATTTGCCCTACTAATGGTGGCACCTGTCCTACTTCAAATGGAGACCAGGTCTTTGTTAGACTTGCTGGGGTATATGATATATGTATGGTATATGACGCGCATAATTGTCGAGATAGCTAAACATACATATTACATTCCTTAGAGCAAGTAAACTGCGCTTGAACACTTCATTTATAGAAAGTGACTAGCCGTCATTAGTAGGGCGAACTACATAGCAGGAAAGCTAGCTTTACAATTATGAAAGGGGTCTATAAAACCGAACAGTTGAGCGAATGCTTTATGTCTATTTGTCGTCGCTTTATGACTAAGTGACTAACTTGCTAGCGTGAGCGATGCTATTGGCAGATACGAATGAGTTTTAAAACATATTTGATTCTTCAATAGAAACACGGATAATCCAAGGAAATTTATTTTCAAACCTATATGCAGTGATACACTGCGAACCTGGATAAAGTATAGGAGAAGTCCATTGCCCGGTTGGAATAAACTGTAGAAACTCTGTGACAGACTACCATAAAGCGCATTGAATGAGTACTTGCCGTTTACTTGGAACCTATGGCCTATGTAATTTCGCTCATTACGCCAGTTGCGCTTTAGTTGAACGCTTATGAAACACACGAATCAATGAAAAACTTCTTCGCACGAAAACTTTGCTTTTATATACCTCTAATTCTCGCTAATTTGACACATTTCAAATAAAAGATTCATATTCTCTCTACCACGTTCTCATTTATTTTTATTAATAATGAAATATAAAACTAAAAATACAGAAATTCAACATTCTAAAACTGAGGGCTCGCTTCCTATCAAACGGCAAGTTGTTTTTTGATGCACATCTATTCATTTCCATTTATGTCAGAATAACCGTGCTTTAATTAAGAACTTGAACTGCGAATAATGTCACCTGCTAGGTCGTCGGCAGGATCGTCTCTTGGGGAGTGCAAACCAGTGTTGCATTTCAGCTGGGAGAGGGGAGAGCAATGGTCTAGCTTGTGTGAGGGCAAGAACTGGTCAGGATTGAGTGGGGCAAGTGCCTCTTTTGCACCCCCCTCTTACGCCCATGGACCCATGCATTTTCTTCACCTCATTATTCACTGGCTTTATTAAGTTTTGTTTAACAGCGAAATGAGCTTTTTGTGTCATTACCGTTTTTCTCGTCCACTTGGCTGTGTAAATAAAAAAATAAACATGTCTTTTTTCTTGCCATATATGTAAAATACTGTCCGGAATTATATTGTTTTATTATACTCAACAGTTAGTCGTTAGGCACTGTGTATGGGTCTTAGAACGTCGGGAACACAAACTCAGTTTCTTTCTCGAACTGCGGATAAACACAAGTCCTTCCCCCCAGATCTGAGGCGTTCTGCCATTAATATGTGTAACAAGGTCATGCTTGGTAGTTTACGTTGTAAGCGTGACTACTTGTTACTGATATTGTGAATACCACACGTAATATTAAATATAAAGTCGTCATCCCTGTTTGCAACATGCACTTTCTCGTGCAGTGATGTCAACACCTTGCCGAAATTGACCGTGAAATTCAAGTTCCGTGACCAAAACCAGCGAAACTTGCATGTTTCTATGTGGTAAATTTGTCTACCTCTAAAACACCAAAACCATTATTGAGAAAAACGCAGCTCTCAGAGGAATTTGACTCTACACTTGTCCTGATTGTTGTGTGACTACGCGCATATGCTCTGGCGGTGCCCCTCGCTATGGGCCCTAAGACAGCTCACAGAAGAGAATTGGCACTCTGCCTTACGCATTGAAGAGTTATTGTCACAACTACGGGCTGTACAGAGAGCCCATGGTGCGGCGGTAAAACTAGGCCTCCCCGTTTATACGTACGTGAGAGCTGCCCGTGACGTTGCTCTAAAAAGAGTGGCGTTTCTCAGGACCATCAAAGTTCGGTCTTTACCTCGCTGTCTTGTTGGAAAGATTAACTTTTTTTTTAATTTTTGTTGCCCAATAAGTATGGGTTCCACGGGGCGGCCTAGTTCTCTCCCAGAGTACCAAGTACTCTAAATCATTCACCACTTTTTCTAAGCACAGCCTTTTCTAAGAACATTTGGATACAAAGCGATAAATTGGATTTGGCCACTCATTTTAAACATGTATACAGTGTCCTTCCTTACTTTCGAAGTTCCATTTGTGTATTTACAAGTTCAGTGGTACAGTAAAACTCCCTTTTTTCAATCTCGCAGAGTAATTTCTTGCCAACAGGGCCTCATCAAGTGTGAGGCCTACGGGACTGGCTTTATGCTCTTCGATATACTCGGCGACAACATTTTCTTGGCACCGAAGAGAGAGCTACGAGCCAAATCGCGTGCACTTCTACCACCAAAAATGTACTTCCAAAGCAGCGCCCGCATTTTCCCCATGAAATACAGAAGTTCTCTCTTTATTTTTTACGTGGAGCTTTTTCAGATAGGACTGAGCTTCCCACCATTGAAACACTCGTGTTTACTTTAATTTATTCGTTGTGCCTTTGCGTTTTTGAACTTGCCATAAAGTCCCACCTTTTTTACTTGCGCATCAAACTTTAAGTGGCCTCTGCGTCTATGTAAAAAGATGATGGTGTGCCCCCATGACTTTCCATAGCGTCAGGAGACGCGCGGCAAAATGTACAACTTGCCGCAGTGCTACATGAACAGAAGCTCCGCCCCGTAGCTTTTCCTTCACCGCCAAGAAAAATTGACGCCGAGTAGAGTTTGCTCGCGAAGAACTTTCTGTGGCAATGCAGGGAAAGCTACGAAGCTAAAGTGAGCAAGTGTCACCACTGTAGAATATAGTGCCACGAACGCGTCCGTGTTTTCCGCGTGAAAGTAATAAAGAAGAACAACCATATTTCCTTCTAGATGCTGTTTATAAAGAGAAGCTGCACGCGCCGAGGAGATACCGTTATTCGTTGTTGCTTTCTCAAGAGTCGTTTCGCGTTTCTGCGCGTCTGAAAACGTCGCACGTTTTAAGTGCACCTTACAGTCAAAATGACATCTTCGTCTTTAGGTGAGCATGCGTCGCCCTCCGCATAATCCTACGACTCGCCGAAGGAGCTTGTGTCGAATTTCTCACACAAATGGTTGTTAAGCAAGCGTATCAAATTGTGTGCAGTGGGATTACATGAACGCTGGCCGCCATTCGAAACGCTAGCCGAACCGGAATACTTCGCGGAGGAGTACAGGAGCAGTAGCTCCGCCCACGTTGCCTTCCCTTCATTGCCAGCAGAAACTTGTTCCCGAGTATAGGTTACTAAATCTTTACCAACTTCTAAACACACAGTGCATTCTCACTAATGTCGTGATACGTGTTCTGCGTTCAGTGAGTGCTTCTGTACCGACGAAAACCTAAATATTCACGTCGTGAACTCGTTCGCAGCGTACTTATTGTCTCAAGGGCATCATCAAGTGTGAGGCCCACGGGACGGCTTTATGCTCTCCTATAGTACAGTACCAAATATTCTAAATAGTTAATGGGGCCCTGCAGCACTTCTTGAGCATGGTCAGAAAATGCCACCGATCGGCAATCAACATGCGAGCCAAATATTATAGCGCAGCACGCAGCCTGGAATTCACAATAAATTATCAAAGTCAGCTAAAATTTGCTTTTTCTTCTCTGGACAAATGACGGAAGACACTAAAAATTGCTCCTAGAAAGCCCATTTATCAGCCATTGGCTGATTTGAACATGGCGTGCTCGGTCGTTACATAGATCTCCGCAGGAGGCCGCTACTTGTGCACGCGTGCTCGTGCGATCACGCTGAATAAACCTCGCATTCGAAGAAAAAAGTGCTCCAGCTCACGAGGCGCGGAAAACGTATTTTCTTTGCCCTTGCTATCCCTCCCTGCTTCGCTTCCAGCGCTTTCGTCGGGACGGCAAAAGAGACAACGCAATTGATGATTGATATGTGGGGTTTAACGTCCCAAAACCACCATATGATTATGAGAGACGCCGTAGTGGAGGGCTCCAGGAAATTTAGACCACCTGGGGTTCTTTAACGTGCGCCCAAATCTGAGCACACGGGCCTACAACATTTCCGCCTCCATCGGAAATGCAGCCGCCGCAGCCGGGATTTGATCCCGCGACCTGCGGGTCAGCAGCCGAGTACCTTAGCCACTAGACCACCGCGGCGGGGCGAGAGAGAACGCAATGGCAGCATGTGACAAGCCTTTGCAATTGCACTCGCACTGGACAGATTCTTAAACTTTTTTTTGCGATGTTGCATTCATGAGTTATTAAGCTCTTCCAGTGAATTCATTTCATGGTTAGTTGAAAATTTGTTTCAGGGCCCCTTTAACAACTTTTTCGAAACACGGCCTTATAGAATGAGATATTTTAGTCGTGTTGAACAGTGAAATTTAAACTGGGACAGCTGAATTCGCTCCCACAGTAGGGTGCGTCACACACTAAATCGTTGAAAATGTCTTTCAAACACACACTGAGCGGGACCATGTTGGATGGAGGCGGGGTCTTGCATTTACTATTAGGTTGTAACGAACCATGTTGTAGTTGCGCTGAACGAAGGCGACGATAGGCTTAGACCAGTAATAATTATGGCTGCGAGTTTGCGTGCCAAAGCCATGATGTGATAATGACGTATCCGTAGTGGAGGGCTCAGAATTTCGACCACCTGACGTCCTTCAACGCGCACAGGTATCGCACAGAACCCGGGCGTCAAGCATTTCATCGCCATCAATACGCGACCGAGGCGCGCAGGATCAAACCTGTGACGTACAGGCCACCAGCCAAGCTCCGTAACCACTATACCACCACGGTGAAGAGGCGTAAGACGAAAATACCATGACAAGAATGTGTTCTTTGTCTATATACTTTCGGAACTTTCGCTCAGCGCAAGTACACTAGAATGTCGTGTCAAGCCCTTGAAGCCTTGGTGAAGGTTACTTTAGTAACCATAATATCTGGAGGTTTACGTCCCAAAACCGTGATATGATCACGAGAGACGTCGAACTAGGTGAAGTGTTACGAAAATATTGAATATATGGTGTTCTGTAACGCGCACTTAGATCACGTAATATACACGGGCCTCAACCATCTCGCCTCCACTGAAATACGACCGCGCGGCTGGGATCGAACCCACAACCTTCGTGTCTGCAGGAGAGCACCATAGACACTGATCCAGCGTGGCCGACGCAACGTTATTCCTGAGCGAGGATGCTCACAGAGGAAGTTCGAGAACCTCCTGGGCGTCAGGGTGAAAGCCACGTTCGCTACGACGAGGCCCATGAGGAACAAGACGAGGATGAGCAGGCAGCACTTTCGACCGCATCTGGCTGTCGCCGACTCGTACGCCGTTCCCAGTTCCTCTGGCTCCTGCTCCTCACCGCTTTCGTCCTCGTCGGACCTGAGCAGATTTCGAGGGACGAATTAAGAAGGACAAAGAAAATGCGGGGAGGTGAATCAGAGGTTGACAGATTTGTTACTCTACACCGGGGGCAAGAAATTATGTAAGGAAAGTAATGAGAAAGAAAGCAGAAGTACGCGTGGACCCTATTCACTACACGCCTACATGTGATTGCTCAACTCGTTCGATTCTCAAAATAGTGTCAATGCCCGTGGCACTTTGCTGGTCTGCGAAGCGCAGGAACACTATCTCAGGATCAGCGAGAAGCTATGCCTGATGATACTCATCTTTGCTCGCACAGTTTTTTCCACAATTTTGTAAGAATCGAGGGCGTCACCAAAAAACATTTTGTTTCCGCAAGAACGAACATTCGGTAGACGACACATTATACACAAAATATGCCGTGTGACAGCGCATACCGAGTCAAAAAGACGATTGTAAAGAAGAAGATCTGCAGTAGCGCTTGTGTATGTCCTTTTTTTTCTGCAATCCTTTCACTGGGTGTATGCGGCCTTAAGATGTTATGACCAACCACGCAACTAGCCCAGCCGTACAATTTGTACAAAAATTAGCTTCATAGTTGATTCTAAGGTGATTGACAGAGAAATGCGTTCACATCAAATGTAATTATCTCAGTATGCCTTACCCGATGAACCTCGGTAGTCAGCAGTAGTAGATATTAACCACTAACGGCGAACAGCAGCTAAACGTGGGCTGGCATTTAGGCATTGCTCGTAGCAGGTGAGGACTGTTGGCTTTACAGAAACTATAGCTCTAATATACTTCATACTAGGAACGTATTAACAATTTTGTAATCATAGTGGCCCTCTGAGTGTGCAGTTAACGAAAAAGTAGCCTAGAAGAAAGCCACGTCACGCTAGTGATTCTCAGCACGCTAGCCAACCGTCAAGCTATTTTGTTTGCATAATGCCCCACAATAATGGCAAAGAGGCAACGATCAATATTCAGATTCTTGATCGTGAATGTTTGATCACCGGCAGTTTACATTCAGTACACCTTTGCACGGCAGCCTTGCCTTGCAGATCCGTAAGAAGAAAGCGAAATTGCTAAAATTTACTGCACTATCTTTGTGTACATCGTGTCTTGAGGCAACAACCATGTGTTAAACGCGTCGCACTATAGCATTTCGCATGCTGCCTTCATTGCTCTTTATTGCGATATCAAGTATAATAATTGGCCGAAAATCTGCATGTTACTGCAAATGTCGCCAAAATACGATAGTCTTGCGTCTGGAGAGACTGAACAAAACGTTTATTTGATGTTCTGTGCAAGAAAATCGGTGAATGGTACTCTGGAGGCTTTGCGCCTCGAGCGTGTAGCGGAGGCGAACGAACGCATCGAGGCACGTTGGACATGAGCGCCATCTGGCAGTTATTTTCGAAAACAAAGGCGTGCGCGCCCGCCGAGACACATGCGTGCCTGTCTCGGAGGTGATAAGGTGTAGAACGCAAAGCGACGGGCAGGTGCCACCACCATGTTGTCTTAGCAAAGCGTTGGAAACACTTACTTTTTTTAGCATCGCGTTGCATTGTCAGCGCATCGCGGTAAACGCTACAGTCCTTATAGTTACTTGTGTGTGCCTCTTCTAGTATAAAGGCACACATACAGAACATCAACGTGTTGTTATGGCACCTCAGATATGCGCAATAATTGCTTTTTATTTATTAACAAATGCACAACTATGAACGATGAAGCTTGAGCAGTATTGGTGGGCGCTGCGGATGGGGTCGGCCGTTTGGTGCCGTTTCAGGTATCATTAAGGGCGGACAAACAGACAAATGTACAGACAGACAGACAGACAGACAGACAGACAGACAAACGGACGGACAGATGGACGGACAGATGGACGGACGGATAGACGGACAGACGGACGGACAAAAATTTTGCCGTAGGAGGTCCCCAAGAATGACTATCGTCTTTAAAACCCTCTCTTTGAGTTTTATGTCATCGGCGTTGGCGCTGCTCTGATGCGCCGTGTGATGTCCAAAACTGATAACATTATCTCGTCGTTGTGTGTGCCACTTTCCACGTTCGTCCTTTTGACTGGTTAATTTTTTTCATTGTTATATTCTGGCTGACAGAGACTTCAAACCTTGCTGTATGTTACACGTGTTAGTTAAAGTGTGCGAGGGCCGCTACAGAACGCGGCTCAAGTGGAACCGAACCTCACCGGCTGTCTTTCGTCTCGCGAAAAGCCCGTTGTTCGCCCGTACAGCTCCACGAATAGAGGCACGCTTTCTCAAAACACATGGTTCCTCACAGAGCCAGCGAGACCACCAACATATATGAACTGAAAGAATGCAAGACTACACCCCAGAAATCTGTACCGTGACAACTGAACAAAAATTAATTGATAAGATTTCCGTCATAAAGAACCACCTAAGCGGTACCCACTCCTATCAACTCAAAGCGCACGCGAATGTTAGGCGATGGGCTAGAGTTCAGAACAGTTAGAGCAGAGGGTAGTTAACCGTAGTGTTGAGCGCACTTGTCTGCCATTCAAAAAAAAAAAGAGGAGGCAGTGGTTGGGACAACCTGCTTATAAGCGACAGCAATGCTATCATTGTCGGCCGACAAGTTGCCCATACTCAGAAAATACTTTTTTTTTGTGCTTGTAACAGCGCTTTAGTTGAATTTTAATTTAGCACAGCGATTGTGAGACAGTGTGCCCCAAATTTGTTTTTTACATACGAGCTCACTGTGTAATCAATGAACAATATCTGCCTTTTTACGTGGCAGAATCGAGATACACCGCATTGGGGAATAGACTTTACCACCTGGTGCTCTTTAACATGCTCGTAAATTAAGTATACGCGCCTGTTCTCGCACTTCATCCGTATCAAAATACGCCAGCATTGCTGGGAAGCGTACCCACGTTTTGCAGGGACACTTCAACAAACAAGTGAATTTCAGTTACTTACTTTGTGGACGTAGTTGAGTCTGACGAATCCAACAAAAAAACCTCGTCTGCTCCACTCTTGCTGGTTGCCGCGGCCGGCTCTTCCTTGGTCTCCTTGTTGTCTTTGTCGGCTGACTCTGGCTGATTCTTGTCCTCCTTCTCTGCTTTCAGCTTCTTTTCCTTTTTCCTGGCCGCATTCGCAGTGATCACGGAGAGAACGCCTTTGACGTCCTGCTCGCCCTCACCTGCATTGTTGCGAAAGTGTCACTTGCTGCCACATACTACCTAGGCTTCTTTTCTAATGATTGTTCTCAAACTGTGCTAACGACACTCCAAACTAACAGTCACATGGTCGATTATGCGTCTGCGTAACATAGCTTGAAGACGAATGCCAGCTGCCCGATCTTCTCAAACGATCCCCCTCCCCGAAATCTTTCTTCTTCTTAGTTGATCCTCCTCCCTGAAAGCATCAATCTCCTACCCCGGAAGCTTTCTTCCCAGTGCAGCACCTCCCCGAGAGCCATAACCTCCCTCCCCGAAAGTTTTCTTCTTAGTCCGCCTGTTTCCCAAAAACAGCGATCCCCTCCCCCCCCCCCTCGGAAAATTTCTTTATAGTGAATCTTCCTCTCTTCCTCTTAGTCTATCTTTTCCCAAAAATTTTCTTCTTCCTAATTCATCCTCCTTCCCAAATGAAGTGATCCCCTTTCCCAAAAGTTTTATTCTTAGTTCGTCTACCTCCCCGAAAGTTTTCTTCTTCTTAGTCTATTCCCCTCCCGGAAAGCAGTGATCCCCCTACCCGAATGTTTTCTGCACCTAAACGTACTTATGTAGTCCCTCTGTGATCTACTCACGTTTGACCAAGCTACAATTTCAAGTGACTTCATAATAACGTCATGACGACGTAACCAGATTTAGGTCCCCCATGTCGCCAAACTTCCCGTGACGTTCGTCATGTCTGGCGTCGTAGGGGGAAGCTACACATCACATGATGCAGATTTTTTTTCGCATAACCCTTGTTGACGCCACCCACGACTGCTTTTGACTATTTATGAGGCATCGAAAGCCTTCATACATGCTTCTTTGCTGATTCAAAGATCGCAGGCTCGGTCTCTGTCACGGCAGCCGCATTTACACGTGGGCATACTCCTTTCAGTCACGAATTTCAATGTGCTGCCAGAAACGCGTCAAATTCGCGTGGTGTAATTCCAAGGCATTCATTATTACATTCCGAAGAAACAAATGAAGAAAATTATAAGTTCATGTGAGCTGCATAATTTGGAGCTAATGAATGTATAAATAACTATCAAATTATTCTGCCAGCAGCTTCAGTACTCGCAAAAAAATAATCCACTATTAGACCCTCAATGCACGCGCAGTTTGGTTTTTAATTGTATTTTTTTCGAGCGAAGAAAAACTACTTTTCTCTTTGACCCTAGAACGCATCACCTAGGACAATCGTCGAACATGGTGGCGTATCCAGCAAAGTGATCCTTTGCAGCAACACACAACATAATCAAGTTAAATGATCACCAGTTGTCCACTCAGGTGGCCTGCACAATTGTCCACACTAAGCTTCAAGCCTTATGATGAAACACATGATACGTGACGTGCCATTGAAGTTGGTATCTTCATTTTCTCACACCTGTACTGAAATGGGCAATACTGCAAAAATGCAAGTACCACCGCTTCCTCAGGTTGTCAACACCAAACCAGAGTCATCTATCTACCAAAGTGCACGGAAAACCAATATGTAGATTTCAGCCCGTACGACATTTGGAACTGTAATACAAATATTTCTAGCACGCTTCTGGTTGCTTTGTTTCAAACGAGCCATTGTATGAAAACGTTCCGAGGCTACTTATTAGCAAGTGTTTTCAAAGCTAGAGACCACTTGGCAAAAATTTAGTGTGGAAGCACGGACGCATTGGTAATCTATTATGCTACAAGCTAAGCGCTGAGAAACGGAGGCAAGAAAGACACACCTCTCAGCCATCGCTGTATTGATCTGTGTCCTCCTCTGTTTTTCCGGTCATTCTCTTTTGTGTCTGTTGTTGTGCCTTTTCTGTAAGACACAAGAACAGGCAGATTCTTCGCGAAATGCGAAAATGGATCGTCGGCGTGTCACGCCTTGAAGATTAATGCGAAAAATCGCCTTGACGTGATGGCGCGACTATTTAATGTCATCATGGCATCAGAAATCACGAAAAATGGGTGACGTGCTGATGACATAACTGTGGCATCACATAACCTGATGTCACTTGATGGCGCCAACGCGTAAAAGGAAATGTTCACTCGGTCAAATGTTTGCCGATGACGGAGGCAGTACAAAAGCAGATGAGGTCGAGACCGCTTGGAATGCCTCCGATTTTGGAGGCGATGAGAATGCACGGTACATGAGCATAATTCTCAAGGGATTGAGTGGCGGAGGAATAACACATCTAATGGAAAAAAGTAGACAATTTTTGCCTTGCAGTCACTATGAGCGAATACATAAGAGACCATTTTAAGATTTCTTTTTACAAGGAAAACTGTACGTGCCTAGGAAAAACGAAAAGCCGTTTGGAATCGGGCTCACGAATGATATCCATTGGCTGTGCTGACGATTACGTCGCTGTTAGCGTCTTACTCAAGCACGTGCGCCATTGGCTGCGTTGTGAGTGACGTCGTTAATCCCGTCGCTGCAGTGGCACTGACCACAGGCGCCTTAGTTTCCAGTGATAGATTCCACGTGGATTAGCCACGGACAACTCTAGAAGAGCGCAGGCAGTGGAAACGGGAGAAAGGCCGCATTCGCCGGATCGTTTGTGCAGTATACGGGCACAAAAACAGGCCCGGGATGCCGAGTGCCGGCAGCAACTGTGTACCGATAATTCGGCAGCCTACCAAGCCACGCTGAGTCGCGAACCTAGGGAGCCTACATGACCATGGTCGTGTAGGCTCCCTCCACGAACGGGAATGCAAGCGCTGGTGGCGGTCGGACCCTGCAAACCACACCACTGATTTCGCTCGCGATGTCAAACGCTTGCGACGACGCGCAACGAACAAGCGGCGTTGCGGCGTAAACGTGATGTTTGCGGGAGAATTTGGGGCCAGCGAAAGCCCGCTTTCGGCCGGATGTTTCTCCAGCAGCTCTTTGGCTTCGGCTGCAGCGTCTTTGACCGCTGTGGTTCGTGAACAACCGCCATAATTTATGCATTGCGAAACGCATTTAACCACTCATAACATTCCTTCATGACCATGTTAATGCGAGGTACGATGTCCAGCATGTGAAATAAAAAATGTGGTAAACCCAAGCCAAACGTGTGTCTAACCTCACTAAGAAGCACAGATACGTAACCAATAATTGTCCGAGGCTTCAGCGTAGCGTGTAGTTGAACTCACTGCTAAAAAATGGGGCGGCACGTTTCAGCTTTCACTTTTTAAACATTTGTACAAAGTGATCGGGCAGTAATCGTTTTTATTGATGCTTGTACTATACTGCTTGATATATTGATATGTGGAGTTAACGTCCCGAAACCACCGTATGATTATGAAAGACGCCGTAGTGGAGGGCTCCGGAAATTTTGACCACCTGGGGTTCTTTAACGTGCGCCCAAATCTGAGCACACGGGCCTACACTAGTTTCGCCTCCATCGGAAATGCAGCCGCCGTAGGCGGGATTTGATCCCGCGAACTGCGGGTCAGTAGCCGAGTACCTTAGCCACTAGACCACCACGGCGGGGCTGTGCTATACTGCTGTAGAGTATCCTTAGTTGCACGAAAAGAAACAAAGCTTCAAGAACATGTGGCATATTTTACTCTGGTAAGTATGTGATATCAAAAATTTGGTTTCACCTTCTTGAGCCGCTTGATCTGACGATTGTTTCTCCTGTGATTGCGAGTCTCGGGACGGTAACAGGTCTCCCAAGCTCCCCTTCATGGTGTCCTACAAATGAATATTGACTCAGCATACACGTAACACATTGTAACTTTCTAACGATGGCGCAGAAGAACCAAGCAATAGAGAAGCTGCAAACTAGGAATTTGAATTTCGGTTGGTAGGATTTGTGCCCAGTTGGCACGGAACACTCATATGAAGACAAGTAGCAGCGAGCACGGTCATCGGTCGTCGAAACTCTACACAGAGGATCGAGAGTATGCGCTATTTAAACATGTTTCGCCACCTAATTTGAGCTTCCTGGTCGATTATAATCGAGTGCGTTAGAGAATAGCATACTATACTTGCGTAGCATGAATAGTCTAATGAGACGTCTTGGCGTAGCATCTACGACTACTAAGTTAATGTAGCTTCGCACTAGTGGTGCTGAGCCCGAAGGAAGTGCATAGCAGGGCAGCCTTCCGTTTCTCGTCGGTTTCCTTTTTTTCCCCTTTGATATAAATTTATGTCTTGTTTTCTATCTTCCTTTTAGTTTACTTATATTTTTCGTTCACATTTTTTATTTCTTTATGTCCCTCTACGTCACCCGACAGACCAGACCTCTGATGAGCTCTGTCTTGAATATCATCATCAAGGCAATCAAAGAATAAGAGGAGGGAGAATTCTCTTTTGCACGAGTACGAGCTCATTATATTACTGACGCCATGCTCTGTCTGCGTTAGGCTAAGCGATCCCAGCATACGACAGCATGCAGCATACGACCGCGTGGGCCTCTTATGTGCTCGCCATCTAAATGACTTTATGGAATTCACGGGCGTCTATGGAATTCACTGGGCAAATTCACTTTTCAACGATGGCAGATTTTTAAGAAGAGGCTATGAGGGTGAGGAGGCTATAAAAATACTTTTGCCACCGCTGAAGCTGCCTCAGCAATACTAAATAATGAGACGTTCATTAAATAATATGAACGTTATAAAGATAACTTATGACGCATCTTAATTACTAATAAGAACGGTGTGTGCGTGACGCGTTTTTCGGCCAATCACATTACCTTAAACGTGACTACTCTCACGGTGAGATGTTCAAAGGCATGCAAACCTGTTTTAAAATAAGGGTAAATGGACATCGCTCTACAAGAAGGCGATGGTATCGAACGATACCACAATAAACTCAGCATGCCCATTGTTCTCGCCTATATACTTGAGCTCTGCTGACATACCTTTGATATTATATTGGTGCACGCGGTATTGAGTGCTGATTGGTTATAATTGTGACTGTTTTACAACGAACACGTCTTGCCATCCAAGTTTATATACACAATGATTTTCACAAGTATATTTCTGAAAGCTGTATATTTTAATTTCATAACATTTCAATTTCATTGCATTTTATAACGGGCCAATGTCAACCACGTAATGACTATAGAAGGTATACTGTACCACTGAGCAGTTCCCTGGCCTTTAATGAGTAGCTTGGAGGTAAACTAATCTGGCAACTCATTGACTGTTAGAACCATTCAGCAGCATTGGTTAGGCACAGAGTATAAAATAATTTACAGAGCATGTGAAAGAAGATCAAGTAAACGACACCAGTGCAAGGGCGTGTATGGTAAATGCTGTCCTGTACAGCCATTGCCTTTCATTTTTTGCCTCTTTCTTCACCACTGAGTGCGCATGCTAATGCGGTCAGTTCATTCGGAAGATTTACTAGCTTTCGCTTTCACTACTTGGCTTGTATGGGGATGTACTCTCAGCTTCTCAGTAATATTAGAAGTGTATGGCTACTTTAGGTTTATATCAAACTGACGGGAATAAGGAACTGCTTTAAGCGTTTCATTCACTTCGTTAAGAATGCGTTCATCTGTATTTAGTAGATGTCAGTCAGCTAGCGTTAGTTCCGTAAACATGACCCCCAATTTTTTTTCACAAGAAAGTAAGACCATCGAAAGCATATAACTCATTTATTGTGGTTATTAGCCGCAGTTCGGTAATATGAAAGTAAGTTGAAACAAAATAAAATGGATGAAAAATTGCTCTTTCCGTGGGTCTAATAGGAAACCACGCTTGGTGGGGCGTCGGGCTGACTTGCCCGATGCTGTACTAAGTGAGCTGCGACGGACAGAGCTTCCCCTGTTCACCTCGTCAGGTATTTCACCTTGTGTGATCGCTGGGAGTGTTAGCCAGAGCCGCTCGTAGATAAGGCGGCAAGTGCGGAACACCTTTTCTACTTGACGCCATCATGTGGCTCGCCATCTCTGCACAAGATGGCTGCTGACTGCCCCGCATGCTAACCTTAGCCATTAAATCGGCAAAGGCGAGGCCCTCGCAATGTATAGACGATACAATGCAATATTTTTTTGGAAAGGCTTTCACGATATCTTACTGAAATATTGATGACGGCCTCGGTTGTGATTCATTGATTATGGTCACTTACCTTAAGCATCATGGCCATCATAAGTGAGGTCATGTCCTGCAGGGGCGTCGTCCTGCTCTCCAACTGTGCCGGGGTAGGAGGCGGGGGTGGCGGAGGAGCCGGTGGATTTATGATCACTGGTCCGCTGCTGGAACCGGAAGGGAATGGCACCGGCACCGTGATTGGAATTGGGATTGAAATAATGGTTGACTGCAAGGCAACGGGAAGAAGTCTTAGTTCGACCGACTGGAAATAGATCTCAGCGCCATGTGGCGTTGCACTGCGTCAGCTCCAGGATGCACTTTTGATATCTGGAAGTTTGATGGGGACCGTAATTAAGCACTGCATAAAGAGAGTAGGAGAGCAAGGAAACTGGACAGTGTTTGAACGACAAACGACCGCGATTGTCCCCAAGTCACCAGTATCCTGCTTTCAGAATTTTGTAGGGCCTCATTGCGAAACGGACGCCAAACAGAGCTAGCCTTCAAGGGCCAAACTGGGCAGTAGGACCTACCACTCCTAGCAGTAGTCATTTTGGGCTATCAGGGAGAGCGGGTTGTGAGAAAACCCCCAACAATGTGGGATAACGTTCGCGTCGCTGATAATTTGCTGCATACGCTGTCGTGCAGCTTTCCGGATGTCGTCTTCAAGAGTGTCCTGTGCGGAAACACATTCGCTTCAAGCGTCTTCCATAGGACAACATCCTCTCCCGGGTGAGCTTAGAGTGCGGTAGGGGACACCTTGAGGCACAAGTATGCCTTGTTGCGTGTGAGCGCGTCGCTATTTTGGCGGCGCCGCAGCCTTTTCCTACAAAGAGAGGAGAAGCGCCGCTACGTGAAGCTGCATGCCCCCTCTGCCGTTAGAAAGGGGACGCTGCGCCACGTGAAAAATTCACGCACTGACGCGATGCAACGCGTACGTGGGTACTAGGCTTTGCTCATGCCTCATCAAACGAGAAAATTCAACGTGAGCGTCAGCGGTATCAGCGGCGCTCACGTGGTGAGCGTCACTGATGCCGCAGACGATGATGTCAGTGGTGATGATGTCAGTGGTGTGGTGACGTCAGCAAGACATCACATATTCCTAAACTACGTGACTTCATTATAACATCAACATGACGTATCGTGCCGTGACGTCATATTACGATGCCAAAACATGACATTGTGTATTCGTCAAAGCTGCTAAACCAGGTGACTTGCAGAGAGCTTGCAATGCCTCCAATCCGAGAGGCAGCACCGTACCACGTGAGCTGTCGATAGCTTTCGCGAGGCGGAAGATGAGTAATTCTGCTGCGAAAAAAAATCGCAGCATATATACGGAGTGAGAGGTGTGGGGGGCGAAGTGTCCATCGGTCTGTCAGTGTGTACATCCGTCCGTGCGTCTGGATTCTAGAAGAAGGGAAGTATGAACGGATGGACCGATGGACGGAAGAAAGCTCGGATGGACAGGTAGATGGGAGCATGGGCGAATGGATGGGCAGAAGCACGGACGCTCGGATGAATGGAAGCATAGACTCACAGACAGATGGACGATAGCACGAACAGGTGGACGGACAGGAGCACAGACGCACGGACGGACGGATGGACGGAAGCAAGGACGGATGTACGGACGGGTGAATGGACGGACGCTTCACCCCACTCATCATCATTCACTCGTGGATATGCTGTGAAAAGCCCTAACGCCATCTGGTTATAATATTCCCATGGACATATACACAAAACGCCGTCTTCGAACAAGTGATCAAATAGAGGTGGCTATACTACTGCTGCTACTACAACTACTATTATTAATATTATAAATATTATTATTATTATTAATATTATTATTTTACTACCATTACTACTACTATTACTACGGCTGCTGCTGCTGCTTCTACTACTACTGCGGAGGGAATGACTCGTGGCCTAAGGAGCTTCGCACCTAAAAACCTGCAGTACCTGCGTGGAAATCGCAGCACAGTCTCAATCGAAGCTGAAAGAGTGCTATTTTTAAATCCAAGTACGCTGACAAGGTACCCAATACTTCATTAAAAATTTGGTAGGTGATGACGATGCAGAATGGTCGATGAGACTTCGTAATAGGTTGGAAATATTCAACGACCCACCTGTTTTGTAATTCATAATGAGTGACGCCCGGTTACAGAAATCGCATTCTGTGGCGCATGGTTGTTTATTTGTTCTTGTACCACGTTATACTGCGTCTGTTCATGCGGTTCTTTCCCGAAATAATGCTCGAACAGAGTTTTTGTGCGCAGGAGTTCCGAGCCCCGGCATGGCTCACTGGTGAAATACTAGGCTGGAACGGAACAGACTGAGGCTCGAACCCCATTTCATCCTGGATATGTTTTTTCTCATCTCAGGTATTTTTCTCATTTCGTGCGATACTGGTGACAAACACCGGCGGCGGCTGACAGCTACGTCACTCTTTGTTTGGTTCTCACAAACACCTTGACTGTGAAAAAGAAAATGAATTCCACCTTGGAGGTGCTTTAGACCTGTGGATAAGGATCCGGAGCGGCTTTTCTGCCGATTGAGTCCATAATGCACCACGATTTTGGTATATATTCTCTATGCGCTTGCGTCGTTGTCTGATGCATTACGGAACATCATAAAATAAGGGTACATTGCATCTGAACACGAAAAGAGAATTTAAGGGTGCTTTCACCCCACACATCTCTTACTATCAATGGCCAAGTATGCGCGTGTGCCATACAGAACACGGAAACAAGTCACTTCGTGTTTGTGTCCAAAATCATATCATCTAGATTTTGATTCACTGTTGACGTTATTATTTTTCTTTTCATTCATTTTTATGCACATTTGGGACAGGAAACACAAAATGACATATATATATCTATTTATATATATATATATATATATATATATATATATATATATATATATATATATATATATATATATATATATATATATATTGAAGAGGACGCATGAACGAACTGTGGTTTTATCAACGTTTATCCCTTCTGATCCATCAGTCGAATGTCCATAAAACCACATTTTATACTTTCGTCCTTTTCTTCAATCACATTTGTAGTACGTAAGCTTAGTCTTCGCGGTACGTAAGCAAACCTGTCTTTAATGAGGTACATGGAAAGGTCGTTGCAAACTGAAAGCGAGACAAAAATAGACGTGCTGGAGAACATTTTCTCTGCACAAGCAAAATTCACATTAAGGTACTCGTTGGGGGGGGGGGGGGGATGCACGGCTCTGCTTTTTCATCTTCGCAAATTGCGAAGCCGACAATATATTGTCGGCTTCGCAATTTGTGAAGATGAAATCTACCCTGTGCTTACGCGATGACTAATTTACCCTGTGCTTACGAGATGAGCAACACTGTGCAAATACCCATCGTTTCAGCGAATCAACGCTTGAAAAGAGAATGAAGTTTACGCTGAGGAAAGCATTCCCGGAGAGAAAAACACATGTGGAACGATGTCGAATGCCGGAGCTTCACTTCGATGGTAAGGCCTCACTCCTTCGTTATTTTCAGTGGAGTTGTGAGAGGGTAAAACACTGGGCCCGTGTCCCACATCCCCCCTTCTGAATTTTGATGTTTTTTTGCTATAGTATACAGACTTGAAAATGACACTCGAGCGCACCTGTGTGTCTGGCCTCGCTTCAGGTAAGGAAGTTGCTCCTCCCCCCCTCCCCCCGATAAGCACTTCTACCAACGCCCCCTCGCTGTTTTGGGTTATTCATGTGATGGCGTTAAAAGAGCTTCTTTCGCAGAAACGTCTTCGTCGTTGGTTGCAAGCGAAAAATCATCACGCCCATGACCGAAAAATTTAGAAATATGCGCATAAAATAAAAATAAAAATTTCTACTTAAGAGTGTGAATCGAAACCAGGCCGCTTGCGTGGGAAGCAGGTGTTCAACCACACGGCTACACGTCTGCTTGGAAGTGCAGCGTAAATAACCTTCACGCTTTACAAACACACGCATCTTGTATACAGGCTTCACAACACATCATGTAATATTGCGTGGTACAAGCGCATACTGCCATCGCGCGTCGGAACATATGATTATTACAATGACTACATAATTTGAAGCCGGCCAACTGTTACAAAAGGCTCACACGTTACTGCACCTATTTCCTCAAGGTCATGTAGTGGGTGCATAGCAAGATGCAAAATATTCCGCACGCATGATCGCTGGTAGTTTGATAGATCTACTCATTACACAGAATGCATGCATATGCGAAATTTTCACTGATATTAGCCATTTTAAACTTTATCAATTACGTTGTAGCGATCCACGTTTTATACATCTGGAGTAACATCTTACAATATAAGTACGCACTAAGTGATCGAAGTACGCACTAGGGACACGATCTCACTATAGCATTCAAATCTTCAAGACGAAGCTTAAGAGTCCCCCTATTTGTTTTGTCAACCTTGCTTATAATGCACACATCTTTCCCGGTATTCAACGTGTAGCATTTCACTGTTCGATACTTCTGTTTGTTTCAAGCTGTATGCGAACGGTAGCCGCAACTATTTGTTAGTTTACAATTACGTTTCAAAATAATTGACGATGCGAGCATGTCAGAAAGGCACAGGCAAGGCACGTCAACTTCTGTGAAAGCCAGTATAACTTCTCGTTTTAACACCAAAAAACTTAAAAGCTTCTGTGTGACCTCCATAGCGTGATTTTTTTTGCTTTTGCTTGGAACGATGTAGACTGAGTTTTCATTTCCTCTTCCGTTATTTTTATCTTGAAGCAAACGCACTGATGAACCTATTCCGCTCAATTCAACAGATCCAATTAAATGCCTAGAGTTGCCGTGGAAGGCATGGGAGAGCCTCAAGAATTTACACGAAACAGGAGTTCACGCAGTCAAGACGTCAACCAGAATTCATGCCTCCGTGGTGTCACTAGGAATAGTTAGCAGCTCGATGTTGCCCAACTACAACATAAGAAATTACTCGATCACTTATGTGTGACAACTCGCATTGATTTTGAGAAGAATATCGCACGCACGCAATGGACGCGAACATAATGAAATAAAAGAAACTAATTCAAACTCGCACCCACTCGTCTTCTTTTCTTATGCCCTCGTCTATGGTGGGTGCACTGAATTCTTTCCAAAACGTATTCATACAAAAACGGCCAGCTCTCTATACCTTTACAACTCGTATCGACTTACTTGGCTCTGTGGCAGAGCGTTGCGACGCCTCAGGTAACCATGTACAGGACAGCTTGGCGAAGGAAAACGATGACGGAGACGGCGATTCGATTGATGAAAGGGATAGTAAGGTGCCGACGACTCGATGCCATACGGCGCATAGTAGGGCCACTTTTCCTCTGGACGCCAATCTGTGAAGGTTGTGAGGTGCTATACATATGCGTCACCCGAATCCACAAGAAGCTCGTACTTAGAACTGATTTCTAAAGATACATTTCAGCTGATCACGATGTTGGTAATATTATTAGCAAAGCGAGAAAAACACTGATGGTTGATTTCCGTGAATTCCACCCCACATGTATGCGAAGAGCATTGTGTGAATACTTTACATTAGAACGTTTTAGTTTGTCTTGTATTCCTCTATACGAAATATGCCTTGCGCCTACAATCTGAGAGTAAGGGCGGAAAACCTGACTGCATAGCCACAAGCGGTGGCCGTCCACGTAGAATTCTGTCAAGTGGCTGTCGGGAGCTCTGTAGCCTGTTAGCTTTGAATTGATACTTATGGTTGCTTTAAATTCATCTACCCAAGATTCGAGAGTGAATTACTTATTTATTTATTTATTTATTTATTTATTTATTCACAATACTGTAAGCCCTGTCGGGCTGTTACAGAGTGGGAACTACATCATACAATGACAATTCTAATTTACCAACAAAAGATTCAACTGTGTCTACATTCTCAAAAAAATCGGCGGCAAGACAGTTCCAGTCGACAATCGTTCTGACAAGAAAAGTGTTTTTAAATGTGTCAATTCTCGGTGTGTAGTGCATAATTACGTGTGGGTGATTGGTTCTTGATGAGACTCTTCCTGGGGGACGCAAATAGAGAGAAGTGTTTAAATTGAGTTTATTTTTGTAAAGCTGATATAAAAACTTTAGTCGAGTGATTTTTCAGCGAATGGCAAGTTGAGGAAGTTTAACCTCAGTGAGCAGGGTTGTTATTGACTGCCTCCTCTCATAAACGGAAAAAATAAATCGCGCTGCTAGCCTCTGAACACGCTCCAGTTTATCTACTTGATATTGGTGATGCGGGTCCCAAATCATACTTGCGTATTCTAAGGTAGGCCGAACAATAGTTTTGCACGCCTGAAGTTTAACCTCAGGAGGAGCACCTCTTAATTTACGTCTCAGTAGTCCAAGTTTCCGCTGCGCTGATCCGCAGATATTTTCAATATGTGCATTCTAATTTAGTGTATCTGTAATTGTCATACCAAGATATTTAATTTGGGTGGATGCAGTGCGCTCACTCATGGCGTCGCTGCCCGGCGAAGCCGAGGGGTCAACAAGGTTCATTGGTCACGTGTCTCGCCTGGTCCAATAGGGTAGCAGAAACGTGCGCCGGAGTGAGGAGAGACGTAGAGGGCGGGGAGGAAATTCTCCTCCGATTTTTGTACAATGTTTTGTGCTACCTTTGAAAAATACAGGGGCCTTAGCGTGTGACGTGACTTGATGCGCTCGTTCGCCTCCGCTGCACGCTCGAGGCACTCTAACGCAGCGCCTCCGGAATACCATTTACCGATTTTCTTGCGCAGAACATCAAATAAACGTTTTGTTCACTCTCTCCACCCGCAAGACTATCTTCTTTCGACGACATTTGCAGATTACATGCAGAAACGGGGCCAACTTTTTATTCTTCTTTTCATTCATTTTTATGCTAACTTGGGATTAATAATATATATATAATTTATATATAATGTAATGTGTATATATTGTGTATATAATAATGTATATATATATATATATATATATATATATATATATATATATATATATATATATACATTACAATTAATATTAACGTTCATCCTTTCTGATCCATTAGCCGAGTGTCAATAAAACCACATTTCGTATTTTCGTCTTTTCTTCAAACACCTTCGTAGTACGTAAGCAAAGTGTTAGCGGTACGTAAGCAAAGCTGTCTTTAATGCAGCACATGAAAAGGACGTAGCAAGCTGAAAGTGAAACAAAAATAGGCGTGCTGGAGAGCCTGTGATTTTTCTCCTCACAAGCAGCATTCACCTTAAGGGACTCGTAAGGGGGGGGGGGGGGGGGGGGGCTGCGCGGCTTTGCTCTTTCATCTTCAAAAATTGCGAAGCGGACAATCCAGCCATGCGATGACTAATATACCCTGTGCTTACGAGATGAGCAACACTTGCAAATAACCATCGTTTCAGCAAATATATGTTTGAAAAGAGAATGAAGTTTGCGCTGCGGAAAGCATTCCCGGAGAGAAAAACACACGTGGAAACGATGTCGAATGCCGGGGCTTCACTTTGATGGTAAGGCCTCACTCTTTCGTTATTTCCAGTGGAGTTGTCAGAGAGTGGAACAGTGGGCCTGTGTCCCACCTCCCCCCATATGAATTTTCAATTTTTTTTTTGCAAAGGCATACAGACGTGAAAATGACACTTGAGCACATCTGCGTCTCTAGCCTCGCTTCAGGTAAAAAGTCCCCCCCCCCCCCCTCGAAAAACATTTCTGCCAACGCCCCCTGGCTGTTTTTGATGCTGATAGGTTTCAAATGAAAAGGTCTGCAACAGGGCTATATGGACGAGGGTATTCAGGAGATGGCATTAAATGAGCTTGTTTCGCAGAAACTTCGATGTCTTCGTCGTTGAGTGCGAGCGAAAAATCATCATGCCCATTACCGAAACATTGAGAAAGATGCGCATAAAATCAAAATAAAAGATTTTTACTTAAGAGTGTGGATCGAAACCAGTCCGTTTGCGTCGAAATCAGGTGTTCAACCACACGGCTACACGTCTGCTTGCAAATGCAGCGCAAATACAGTTCACGCTTTACAAACACACTCATCCTGTATACAGGCTTCACAACACATTATGTAATATTGCGTGGTACAAACGCATACTGCCATCGCGCGTCGGAACATATGATTATTACAATGACTGCATAATTTGAAGCCAATCAACTGTTACAAAAGGCTCACACGTTACTGCACCTATTTCCTCAAGGCCATGTAGTGGGTGCATAGCAAGTTCGAAAATAATCCACGCGCATGATCGCTGGTAGTTTAACAGATCTACTCAATACACAGAATGCATGCATATGCGAAATTTTCGCTGATATTAGCCAATTTCAACTTTAACAATTACGTTGTAGCAATCCACGTTTTATACATGTGGAGTAACATCTTACAATATAAGTATGCACTAAGTGGTCGAAGTACGCACTAGGGACACGATCTCACTATAGCGTTCCAATCTTCAAGACGAAGCTTAAGAGTCCCTCAATTTTTTTTTGTCAACCTTGCTTACAATGCGCACATTTTTACCGGTATTCAACGTGTAGCATTGCACTGTTCGATACTTCTGTTTGTTTCAAGCTGTATGCGAACGGTAGCCGCAACTATTTGTTAGTTTACAATTACGTTTCAAAATAATTGACGATGCGAGCAAGTCAGAAAGGCACAGGCAAGGCATGTCAACTTCTGTGAAAGACAGTATAACTTCTTTTTTTAACACCACAAAACTTAAAAGCTCCAGTGTGATCCCCGTAGCGTGATTGTTTTGCTTTTTCTTGGGCCGATGTAGACTGAGTTTTTATTTTCTCTTCCGTTATTTTTATCTTGAAGCAAACGCACTGATGAACCTATTCCGCTCAATTCAACATATCTAATTAAATGCCTAGAGTTGCCGTGGAACGCATGGGAGAGCCTCAAGAATTTACACCAAATAGGAGTTCACGCAGTCAAGACGTCAACCAGAATTCAAGCCCTCATGGTGTCACCAGGAATGGTTAGCAGCTCGATGTTGCCCAACTACAACATAAGACATTACTCGATCACTTATGTGTACCAACTCGCATGATTTTGAGAAGAATATCGCACGCACGCAATGGACGCGAACATAATGAAATAAAAGAAACTAATTCGAACTCGCACCCACTCGTCTTCTTTTCTTATGCCCTCGTCTATGGTGGGTGCACTGAATTCTTTCCAAAACGTATTCATACAAAAACGGCCAGCTCTCTATACCTTTACAACTCGTATCGACTTACTTGGCTCTGCTGCGGTGCTTTGCGAAACCTCAGGTAACCATGTACGGGACAGCTTGGCGAAGGAAAACGATGACGGAGACGGCGATTCGATTGATGAAAGGGATAGTAAGGTGCCGACGACTCAATGCCGTACGGTGCATAGTAGGGCCACTTTTCCTCCGGACGCCATTCTGTGAAGGTTGTGAGGTGCTATACATATGCGTCACCCGAATCCACAAGAAGCTCGAACTTAGAACTGATTTCTAGAGATACATTTCAGCTGATCACGATGTTGGTAATATTATTAGCAAAGCAAGAAAAAAATTGCCCGCAGCTTCCCTCGGGGGAACACTGAGGAGGATGCGGAGCATATAATTGGTTAACGGGGTGTTAAAGTGCGACTTACTTGGGTCGATGGCTAAATTGGTTAACGTGGTTGTGAAATGGGGCGTTAAATTGCGACTTACTTGGGTCGATGGCTAAATTGGTTAACGTGGTTGTAGGAGGGGGTGTTAAATGAGTGAACACGTACACACGTATGCGAAAGGGCGGCGCCGGTCGATGGGACGTCGATCGTTGTGTTTGTGGATTCGTTGGAATTCATTTCACCGCGACCTTGGACGTCGACGCGCCGTACAAACCAACCGACGAGCGGCAACTGAGCGAGCGAGCGCCGACCTTGAGTATATATACAGCGCGACGGCGCATGCACTGTCAGCTGTCGAATGTTCGAGAAGGGGGAGAAGCGCAACGGCGCATGCGCGCGCGTCAGCTGCCGATGTTCTCGAAGCGCGACGGCGCATGCGCGTGCGTCAGCTGCCGATGTTCTCGAAGCGTGACGGCGCATGCGCGCTACATTATACATCTAGCGAATGGTCGTGAAGAGGAGAAGCGCACGCGGTGTGTAGAGGAGGAAGGGTGCACAGATGGTGGAGGAGTGAAGCGCGCGTGGTGTGTAGAGGAGCAAGGGATGCACAGATGGTGGAAGAAGGAGGAGGAAGCTTGCGGACGGCGCCGCACTACAAGCCTCGAGTATTAGATGCTCCGCATCTAAAACACTGAAGGTTGATTTCCGTGAATTCCATCCCACATGTATGCGAAGAGCATTGTGTGAATACTTTACATTAGAACGTTTTAGTTTGTCTTGTATTCCTCTATACGAAATATGCCTTGCGCCTACAATCTGAGAGTAAGGGCGGAAAACCTGACTGCATAGCCACAAGCGGTGGCCGTCCACATAGAATTCTGTCAAGTGGCTGTCGGGAGCTCTGTAGCCTGTTAGTTTTGAATTGATACTTATGGTTGCTTTAAATTCATCTACCCAAGATTCGACAGTGAATTACTGATGTCGATTAAGCCACAATTTGGCATTGATGCTCAAATTATCGATGTCATATAGGTTTACAGAGTGACGATGGACACTTCCACAATTTCGGAGTACATAGGTCACTTGTTAGATATTTTATTTGTTTTTTTTCATCCTCCATAGCTGGAAGCTGCATCATGGTGCGGTGACAGCTATGGGACACACTATCAGTTATTACACTACGCCTTTTTGATACCGGAATACGTGTCAGGCTAAAAAAAATACTGCTGATGACAGACAATTTTATGGTGACGCTCGTCACCGTATACACGTCAAGCGCAAGTACATTTGTGAGATGTTACGGTACATGTTAGCGTAATTGAACACTCTAGCGTGCGGCGAAGTAGGCGTAAAACCTTCCGTAACGTCAGGGCTGCACCGCAAACCTGTTGCCGTATGTGTGTAAGCCAAACAAGACCACCGCAATGAGTTCTGGCAACACGCAACTACGCATTGCAGCAGCTAATTACGGAAACCACGAGCTGCCAAAATTTATTCAAAATGTCTCGTCGTTTATAGGATCTCGCACATGGCACGTTAGGAGATCCAGCTTCCGACGCCGGACTACTAAAACTAGTCGCCCAATCACTCAAAGCTTACGCTACAGGTGAACGTATAGATGAAACTTGAGCCCCTAACGATCAGTGACAGAGATAGTATGGCAATTATGAGATAACACGATTAGACGAAGGCCATTGCTGGTGTCATGTTCGGCAAGTTATTATTCTTTAGCATACGCAATCATTAGTCATATTATGATTGAAGTATAACGCACGTTTACGCTACGGAAAGAAACAAAAAATAATGTCTAAACATGCACAATGATTACGTTCCATGTCATATGTTCACTTTTACACTAATGGTCTGTGTAGCTGTTTAAGGTGCTTGCGTACAGTCATTGGATGTGTAAAGTCTTACGTCACATGCGTCGCTACGTATAAAAACTTAACTTATCCCTCCTTCATATGAATAGGTATAACGCGATAAGCTAAAACGGTCTTTATAGAGGCAGTTGAACGGTTATTGTAGATAAAAAAGTGCTTCTACAATTGTCTATCAGTGCTTGGCAGTTATAACGTTTCACGTACGCACAACTGTGCACAAGATAAGCGTGAATGAACAACTCTCGCTGCAGTGACTTGTTTATGTTTGAGCAGTGTGCTCCTCTCATAAACACAGTCGCTGGAGATAATGATGAGAGCGTTACCTTTGTGCGCTCTGTGGTGAAAGCCCAGGATGTGCAAACCAACCCATCACGACATAGGCACGCGCGCACAAGCGACCACGTCTTGTGAGGCAAAGTGCAGGTTTCAAAAGTAGGAAGCAAGGCGACGACCTTTAAAGTGCGCCCTATGTACCATCTTACCGGTTAATATCAAAAATACAATGAAGCGCCACCAAGCTCTGAGTACTGCCAGCGGTAAATGGTCGATATAAAATAACTCGTTGTTAGTATAGTTACGAAAATGTATACGTTTTGTGGCTGAGTTCTTTAGCTTCGCGCTCCATGGAGGGCGAGATATGGATTAGACTCTCGACGATGGAACTTTTTTTTTCTGAATATTGGTTGTCATCTGTTGGTGCGTATTTTATAACGTCATACGCATAACATAAATACAGTGAAGTCCTGCTGGACCCCGGCATAAAACGCTTTGAAGTTAGAAGTGTACAGGTGTAAACAGTTGTTACACTAATTGGGTGGATTTCGCATGGTCTCGATTAACAATAATGTAAACTGTGTAGAGCTTGGCGTAAACTTCTGCCGTTGTCAGTAAGAAGATGGATTGAAATGTCGCGTACAATTTGGATAGACTCGACTTGGGTATGTCCCGTTCAGTTGTAAGGTTCGTTAGTTTAAATGACAATCAATACCCATCACGGCCCTTTCGTTGTTACCCGACCACCTACACGCATATACCTGAATGTAATTCCGGCCGTTCCGGAGCGTTTTCAACGGAGGCGAAAATGCAGCATGCCCGTCTATTTATGTGCACGTTAAGGAACAGCAGGGGGTCGAAATATCTACAGCTCTTTACTACAGCGTCTTTCAATATAATATATTATGGGTTTGAGACGTGATACCCAACAAGTATTATTTTAAAAAATCGGTTGGTAGGACAACTCTACTAGGTCGACTCTTACCCTTCCAGCGCCACGAAGAAAAAGAGCTAGAACACGTGACTACGAGAGGGGGGTAACAAAGTTACTGCACTGCGTCGCACATGTCACATGACCTGCGCATCATGGAGAAGTGGTCCGGTCAGAGAGGACGTCTGAAGTGGACAATGGGCATCGCACGGCTCAAGCGTCAGCAAAAAAATCGAATAGCAAAGCATGAGCTTTGAGAGCAGGAAGCGCAAGCCAAGTGGCACTGCTGGAAAGTCGCCAACACTGAGCTTCAAGAGAGTAAGTGTACATGGAACAGCAGAAGCACACCACGAAGAAACATGCAATCACTGTAGTGAAACACAAAACATAACATCGCTAATCACACTAAAACACACATAAACACCAAAACGCCGAACAAAATTCACATAATCACAGTAAGACACATAGAAACACAACGAGAACGACCACAGCCCCGGTGTTTCCCCGAGATTTCACATCGTGGATCTGCGCTGTTTTTGAAATGTTTTTGAAAGCGTAAAAACAGGCCTGCTGAAGTCAATTTTTTCTGGCAAAATAAGTAATGCCATTCAGCAATTATTGACAGTTGCCGTAAAATACGTCCAGACCTAGAAAGCGAGTTCTTTAGCAAATCATGGCGTCAGAATTCATTACATGCAGAGCGATTGCCGTTGCTCATTTTATCGTCGTCTTCAGTTGTAAATTACATGTTGTTTACCCAATTCCAAACAAAAATAGCTTACATGTCTCAGTGCGCTTTGATAAATGTATTTTGCGCAAATTTGTTGAAATACAGCAACGTGTGTCTGGAATATAATTAGGGATGACATACGATTGGGCACCATCGAATCAATACTTTGCGAGATGCTTCCTCAAATAATGCTAGAAAGAAAAAAATAAACACTGCTGTCTGGGGATTTGGGGCTGTTTAGGAGCTCTGTAGGTGTGCTCGCAGGCTAGTTGTAGCCTGTAAATAAATAAATAAATAAATAAATATATAAATAAATAAATAAATATGAATTTCATCAGAGGTATGTTTCCGAGCAATGAAGAAATTCAGATTCCCCCTTTTCCATTAGCCTACGTCTCCTTCGAAGTAGAGGCCATCTTTCTATTTTCTGTAAATGTATCAATACCCTTCCCCCCACTCCGAGATCTGAAGTGAAGTGCTTTCAGGTTGCCTTAGTGATCGGCCCACTTTTCCCAAAACAACAATGTAAGTGGATGACATCATCTCATTGCGCCACGATATCTTATGAAGTGATATATTGTGACGTGCAGTACGGCTAAAATGCTATTAATGGCACCACCTAAAATTAACTAGAGGTGACTGGCTGAACGCTGCGACCGTTCAGCCAGCATAGATATGATGGCTAGTACATAGATTTGTCAAGTTTTCACGCTTGCGGCTTCGAACACTCTTGGCTTCATTTGTTGTTGGGTTTCGGATTTGTTTCGAATAAAAGAACAAACCATGTAGAATTTTGTGAAAAGATTTGAATTGGTGAGCCTATAAAGTTAAAGTGGTGCCGTCCAACTGCTGACCATTTGCTGATTGTCATCCTGTGACAAAGCGGCTCCAGGTCTATCGAAGTCAAACGGAGGCTAAAAAACGAAGTTTAGACAAACTAGTGTTGTACCCATCATTTCCATGCTGGCTGAAGCACCGTGTGTTGCAGCTGCCATAGATGCTAGCGCCACAGTTTTCTCTAATATATGTATACGGAACTCTATGAAGTATGATACGCATTTGGACTAGGTGCATGGTTCATGATTACGAGTGAAAAATAGGGCCTTGTCTATCTCGCATCGTTTCTTGCCCCAGCCTTTATACGGGGCAGGAAAGGACGCGAGATGACGGCGCCATGGTCCCCCACTCTTTCTCGTCCCGCCTTTGAAGCGCTGCTTTTTTCCTTGTATTCATGATGGCGTGACAAATCATTACGATCTATGATGTCATGATGAGATCATATGGGGCATCACCTCTTGATGGTAATTTTATTCGTACCTCGTTTATAAGATGACACCGCGCGACGCCAACGCCAGTGACGCTGACGGTCAATTTCTATGTTTATGAGGCATAGCTGACTTTCACCTTAAAATAGCCGACTCACCTCCATAGGTGCCGTAGTATCCAAACTCGTTTTGCGGGTTCCAGGAGTCAAGATCGGGCCCGTAGTAGGACCCGTCGTCCAGGCCATCCTGGGCGCTTTTCGACATCCGGCTCTGGGAGTCCATCCTGTCGGCTTCGTGGCTCCTCGAGGCTTTAGGTTCAACGCTCCAACCCCACTCGGCCCACAAGCTTTTCACTCGCTTCTCGTCCTTCGCTGTTTGCCTTGAAGGCTTCTCAGCGGCACGTGTTTTCTCCTCCGTTGAAACTATGTCTCTTGGCGTACGAGCACCTGCTGGTCCCGGGGATGGCGCTGCGGAGCTTGCCGAACGAAATGTCTTGGCTGGTGACTTCGTGGGCGATGTCGGGGAGTTTGGCTCGGTGGTATTCCTGGAGTCCTTAGAAGGTACGGGGGATATTGCTCCCTTTCCTAAGCTTTTGGGTTGTTTTTCATTTGGAGAATAGGATGATGAATCCGGAAATTTCACTGCATTCTTGGAGGGTGCTTTAGAGGAAGACTGCGATGGTGGACCAGCATCTTTTTGTTCCTTTCGTGCTGTGGTATTTCCTTTTTTCGTTGCTTTCCTTTCCTCTTCAGCCATCGTTGCCTTTTGCGTTGCTTTTCGATGAAACGGACCCTTGACCAAGGATGGCGGAGATACCAGTTGTCCACCAAGCACCTTGCTTTACGAAGCCTTGCGCCTTCAGAGTGCCCAACGACAAAGCTGACGGACTAAACTGCATAACAACATTATGCCAGAGCTTGCTTTGGCGTCTGTAAATTGCCATAATTAAAGGAAAGCGAAGTTTAAAGTAGAAATGACACAAACAGAAAAGTCAATAGGACTGAAAAAAATTCCGGGTTGCTTTATGGCCAGCTGGCTCAGGGTGCGTCACGCATAACCATGGTGACGACTCTCGCCGAATTCAGGACAGGCACCAACAGGCAGGGCAGTGATAGGCCATAACTTTAGATTGTCACTCTCTCGAATTTGTTGAAAGAACGGAAGAAGAAAAAGCACACAAATAGGCTTATTACTGCCGCGCATGGACACGTGTGTGTGGTGTGTGTGTGTGTGTGTGTGTGTGTGTGTGTGTGTGTGTGTGTGTGTGTGTGTGTTCTGGCACTATAGATGAAATACTTGTTGCCAGAAATTAGTTTATATTCCTTCGGAGAGAAATCACAAGAGACAATTCTGATAATTTAATTTTTTCCCGTAATGAGAAAATGGGTTGATGTGAACCTGGCTGCTATCTTTCATACGAATAGTAGTGTCAGGCGTTAACTTCTAAAGATATACGGTAATGATAACTCGACAACACCCGGTCTCTCTTTAAAAGCACACTCCTCTATCTTGCGGACGCCGGAACTAAGAAGCATCTGTTCTTGACCTGTAGCCCCTCTTCCCACACCCTTTCACCTAAAAGAACTAGATCGTCATGCATTATTCAACATCAACTTGTTTCGCAGAGTTGTGAAACTGGTGCAAACCACCTCGAGTGATACAAATATGTACACGGAAAGTGTACTCAGCACGCCATTGGCCAAACACAGGTGCCCAACATTTAGGGCGCTTGCACAATAAGACCAAGTTAGCAATAGTTCAGTGACTCGGCACGTCAAATTCGAGATTAGAATTGAAGCATGGCAGAAAATTGTTGCTTTAGGGAATCCTTCACGTTTTCTGTCACATTGAATACGATACACTCTACTCATTTGTGTCACGTACTACGTGCAATAACAAAAGGCTTTGGGAGGGGCGATGCACGAATTGCTTTCATAGAAACTTGCATGAATCTACTATTCATTTTGATGAAGCCATGGAGCAACTGCAGTCTTTACACTCACACAGAGCGTAAAGAGAGCAGTAATGCGGTCATTTAAGAGGTAATAATTGCTCTATGAATACGAACAGCTGTAACTGTATATAACCTAATATTCATAGTTAAGTAGGCCTTCGAATTTGACTCACCCAAGCAACGGGAGTCCTTCTTCTTCCTTCTCTCTCGAATTTTCTTTTATGATGATGATTCGCATTTTCAAAAAGGCTCATACGCAATAATGATGAGCCACAAATTACGCTTTCATGTATATTTCAAGTATAAACCGAAAGGAAAGAGGTGCCTTGTTCCAAAGTGCAAGTCAAGGTATCGTATTTTCGTGAAGCGTGCGTCACGTTTCGAGGTTCCGCGTGAAACAGAGCACTTGAATAAGTGGTGGTAGGTCATTCCGACAACTGACAGGGCCTTGCAGCCTACTGGCTATGTGTGCGCGAAGCATCTCCCCGAAGAAGTGATCTCTGCCACATATCCTCCAGAATACAAGAGAACCATCTTGTGGCACGCACCAAATAAACCTGCGCTGACTACGGATTTTGAGCCTGCCACTTTACAGGCCTGCCCAAAGTACCTGGCTTCGCTGCGAAACACCAGGAAAGCTCTGTGAAAGTGGCTGGCTCTACTGCCGACTTCCGGGAGCGATGGCGGCTAAGAAGTTCAACTGCATCTGAAGTGCTTGACACGACCGCTGAAAGTACGCCTGCGCGTGGAGCATGCAAAAGCAGCGCTTCGATTTCAGCAGCGCTGGGCCTCCTTAACGCGAAGAGGAGGATGCTTCTCAACACGACACTGACAGCGTGTGCCTATGCTCTGCCGACTCAGTTCCTCATCACGTCAAAAAAGTAATTTCCTGTTTTAAAATGAGATGACAGTTTCTTGCAGCGAAAGCTGTTATGAGATCACAAATTGGGTCACGCGCTAGTTGCCCGCTTGCCACCGCCACTGCCACCGCAGCCGCCGGTGTCCATAACCACATCGCAGGAAATAAAAAAAAAACTACCACAAAAGAAACAGTGGGGCTCGAATATTCTGCTGGGTGCCAACCCAGCATTCTACCAATGGGCTATGCCAGTGCTTCTGAGTTGTTGGCAAACCTAGCACAAAAGACACAGTGGGGCTCGAACCCGGGTCCACTGGGTGCCAGCCCAGCATTATATACCTAATCTACGCTGGGGCTTTGACTTGTTGGTAAACTTGCCTTAGGCAGGCTTGATGTCGGGATAGCCATCGCGTTAATACGACTTGTTACGAGTTTTAAAACAGTGTAAGAACAACCAGTCGTCGCAAAATGCGTATAGTGTAACGAGTGGGCCATCCAATGCTCCAACCCATTACAAAAGCTTGTCCTTGTTCTCCTATTAACAGTGGTGCATACCCACTTCAGCCATAATTCCTCATCGTCGTGAGCCACTGCATGAACAATTGGCACGAAATTCCTTGCAAGTGTTTAGCGGATACCATGCTTCTCAATAGAATGACGAATAATAGCATAGCGAATGCCGGCTGCTATCCGAAAGTTTATTATTAATGCCCTAGTGGATATCAAGCAAGTTTGCTTGCAGTAGTTACCGAATGAGTGTTTTTAAAAGGCTCCGAAAGGCCACTCGTCTAGCTTTCGCTGCGATTGTGCTGTGCCTTCCGCGCAGGCCTTGCGTTTTTAAATGTTGCAGAATAACCAGGGCACTAAAATCATTGCACATACTAATTAGGTGATGCAGCCATCTTTTTTCACGTTCCCTATATCGGCTGATTATAATTACTTTGCCATGCATGATGTCGTCAAGCCAGATTATCTTGTTATCGGGTGTCTCTAGCACTTCCTCAGTACCGTCTTCAAACATTGCAGGCGCACTTCCGACCATGGTGTTTACGACACAAGGCTGAAAGCGAAGGCCTAAAATAGCTATAGACACCTCATCAAACGCGAAATACGATTGTCGGCATCCCAAGCCAGCGGCGTAAGCGACAAGCTACCCGATATATGCTACTTTAGGTAATGCACTCACCTTTACTGTCTGATAAGCATTTCATCAAGTTGAATTTTGCATGGCTTAATAAACTTTCGCAAATTATGGCTGATGACGCTGGCCCGACAGTCCCGTCATGAGTGCGGTACGGGTTAACTCTGAGTCGACCTTAGGGGCCTAATGAAGTTCTTCCCACCATACCAAGCTGCTTGCACTGGCCGAAATCAAGTTATCTGTGAGACGCTAACAGCAAGACTGGCAAGGATAGCGTGTATATTTATGTTTCTATATAATGGAACGCGCATTAGTTGAAAGTTATTTTTTTTCTTTGACGCGCTTTGATGGTCTAGTGGCTAAGGTACTCGGCTGCTGACCCGCAGGTCGCGGGATCTAATCCCGGCTGTGGCGTCTGCATTTCCGATGGAGGCGGAAATGTCGTAGGCCCGTGTGCTCAGATTCGGGTGCACGTTAGAGAACTACAGGGGGTCGAAATTTCCGGAGCCCTCCACTACGGCGTCTCTCATATACATATGGTTGTTTTGGGACGTTAAACCCACATATCGATGAATAAATCAGTTGAAAGTTTTTGGACGAAGTGTTTCCTTTGGTTGAATTTGCTAAACAACCAGAAGGCGACAGTGATATGCGCGCGTGCACATACACACGCACGCCTACGCAGCCACACATGCATACACACGCGCAAACACACGCAGAAGACTATCGGTTTCCTAGTAACTAGCGTGTCAGTTGCCCTCTGGCTGCTATGCTTATTGCGAACACCTTAAATTTTATATCATGGACAACGCTGCTTTTTTTTGTTTTGAACCAAAGATGCCGACGCCGACATCGCCGACGCCAAAATTTTAGTAAAACGAGCTCTCTAGTGCTGTCACGTCAAAATGTGACCACTATCCGGGTCAACGTTTGCGGTGTTTGGAGCATTTATATGACCAAACGCTATAAAATACTCTTTGTATTAAATTAATAAATAATTTTACCTAATCGGTCACAGTGTATTAGTTTCCTGACATCCATGTACACGTGTATATCGAGCGCAATAAAAAAGTGAGGCTCTTCAGCAATAACCGTTATAATATGTGTACCATCAAGATCACAAGAAAAAACAAAATATTTCTTTTTCTCTTGGCCTAATGCTTTTTCGATTAAATCACACTTATAAAAACAAATAAAAACTATAAATTGATGTTCCATATCTCTGCCTGGTCAGGCAGAATAACCTCATTTTCGCACTACTTTTGTCCTTTATCTCTACTTTTTGCCACTGATAATCTAACCGTCTCTTACTTGCTTCTATCGAAGACGTGTTCAGCTTTCCATGTTTGTCCCTGAAAGCCAAAGCCCCATGTAGGCTTGTACCCACACGTATACCTGGGTGGATATCACTGTATTCAATCAGAACATGTTCCATCGTTTCCTTAAAGGGACACTAAACTCAAACAACAATTTACGTAGAGTGAAAGTTCAGTGTATAACAACATGTAAAACGACAATATTATCGACAACAGTGTTCTACATAACGAGAAACTAAAGTAAATGTACAATAACACAAGCGCCGCAGTAGGACATTTTCAAAATGATCCCGATGACATCGGACGAACCACCTACAATTAATCACTAGCAATCGATATGACTGCACTAAGTAAACAACGTTTCGTGCAGTAAGAGACGCAATAAAATACTGCCTGTTCGTTTCTGTTTGATTCATGGAAAAATAATGCACGGATGTTACTACGGGGCATGGCGCGAGTGGTTCAAAAATTCATGTTCGCGTGAGAGAGAGAATAAAACATTTATTTGCGCCCGAGGAAGGAGTGTCAGTGAGTGTGCTCCTTAGTCCGGGATCCCATTGGCACGGGCCGCTGTCCTCGCTCGTCTCACGAGGGCCTCTTAGGTCTTCGGATCCGAGCTGGACAGAAGCTGCCTCCCACCCTACAGTGTTGTGCTGTGCTCTGGGTTGTAGAGGTGGATTGTGTGGGCATTCCCATACCATGTGGTACAGGGTGGCTGTTTTAGTGACGCAGAACCTGCATTGTGGTGCGTATGCGTCAGGATCTATCTTAGCACGGAGAAAGGAAATTAGACAGTATGTATGAATTTTCGCGTGGTTGTACGGGACAGGTAGTGCCATCTAGCGGGGCGCATGCAAAGGATGCTCGTGCGAGTGAGTCAGCCCTCTCATTTATAAGTATAATACGATTGCCTGGCACCCATATCACTCGCACTAGACGGAATGTTTTCTAAGACTAATATTTAAAAATTTTTAGTACTGCTGATGCCGATGACTATGATAAACATGAACACACAGAATACGAGTCAGTCACTATCACAGCTGTCGAATGAGTCGCAGGAAGTTTACGAAGAGCTAGTATAACGGCCGTTCATTCCGCTTGAAATAATGGTGTATATTCTGGGAGGCGTCATGAAAAGGACCAGAATAATGAGACAGAAAAAATACCCACACCTGCTTTCTCACCACTCATAGATGCATCCGTTCCAATTAGTATACTAGTGCCTAATTGAGACAGGTGTTTTTCTAATAAGCCAATCAAATATTTAGAGGGCAAGTGTTTAGCATTCGTTGGGAAGATATCGTCAAATTCTATTTGCACTTGGCCGATTGGTTTGTCAGATGGTATGATCTCGAATATATTAGAATTTAAAGCATCTAGAAGAGTTTGAACAAATAGCACTCTGGGTTTATATACACGGGACCAATGCTTATTGAAAAAGAAACCGGGCTCGGCAAATAATACGAACCGTCACCTTCTTAAAGTTGATTCAGGAAATTTTAAATAGGTTTAACTGTTAAAATACGGATTCTGCAAGCTATAGTGGGTATCCGAGCTTTTTGATACAAAACATTGTTAGCTGTGAATTTTGGCGCACCTAAACGACATCGAATAACATCCCGCTCTAAGAGAATCAAGGGGTTTATTTTGAATGCTGGTCCACCAGAGAGTAGTACACATCCGAATTCAAGAATCAGACGAACGTACATGTGGTAAATAATGATCAGCGTATTTCTGCGAAGACCGGAACGGTGCTGGCCAAGCCTACCTTTCATTAGGACAGCGCTACAGTGTAGCCTCAATTTTAATATGTTCAATGTGATCACACCAGCTCAGTTTTAATCGTACAATACACCCAGATATTTAATACAGTTACCTTGGGGAATTATTTCTTCATGGCACTGAATAGAAATATTAACTGGTACGTCGAATGAAAAAAAAACTATTATAGCGCCTTTAAATAACGTTAGGTTTCATATAAATTTTATGAAATCCAAGTTTCCTATGTTGCCAAATAAAACTGTAAAGTTGAATGTAGTAAAGGAATATCACAGTCAGATGCGAAAAACGCAATATGATCTGCATATCCATATACTTGTACCTTATCACCCAGTGGTATTGAACTTAAGAAAATGTTAAATAGTACTAGCGATAAAACAGAGCCTTCAGGAACACCTCTCGTTTGGCTATATACTTCGGTGCTGAAACGCCTCGTTGGGAGCAATAAAATTTTCTGTCTTTTCGAAATTCGTACATTCAATTTGTTATATACTGCGGGAAGTTAGCTCTTTTAGGACATTCATAAGAATAACATGTTCAACACTATCATATGCCTTGGCTAAATCAAGGGTTACTATAGGGTCGCATACTGTCGTCTGTGGCGAGCAAGCTTTATGCGAGCCTCTGAATCAACGTGCGCCCAGCATATAGAGTAACCTGGTCTAAATCCAAACTGGCACGTACTGAGTATTGCATTATCTGTTAAGAACTTTATAATTCTAATGAAAAGTATTCTTTCTATTATTTTAACTAGCGTGATGTTAAAGCGATGGGCCTAATGGTATATATCTGCCTATAGCCTCTGTTTTTTTTTTTAAGAAGCGGTATTATTTTCGCAAGTCTCCAGTCAGGAGGTATCCAACTATTTCCATTTGAGTGGTTGACAACGTTAAAAAGGTATTGAGGAGAGATGTCGAACAATATTTTTAACATTCCTGAAGTGACACAAACTGGTCCAGGGCCTGTGTTTTATAGAAGACGAACGACGTGCGTTTGTTCATCCCCTACTTACTTCAATAAAATCATTTCCGAATGAAGGTGTTACAAAGTGTATTTGTATTTGGGATGTAAATGTCTTCTCTTATCCTGATGGAATTTTAGCTAATATATGTTCCAACTCCTTTGGGGAAAGAACATATAACTCAATATTTACGGGTGCTGCCATAGCTTTACCATTACGGAGAAATCTGAATAGAGCTTTCTTGTTGGCGCTCTTGGATAGATAGCGATAACATTTTTCTTCATATTCGTCTTTCGCTAATGAAACTGCTCTCTTAAATGTAGCTTTAGCATATAAATAATTTCTCCAATTAGTAGGACATTGGTTGGTAAGGAGTTTTTGCCATGCAGATTTCCGGCGTCTTTAATCTCTAGCACAATCCAGATTCCACCACGCAGATATAAAGCTTTCTTTTGTTAAAGATATAGTGAACTGTGATTTTTGATTTTACGCTTAAGAGTGCAACGAAGGCACATAGCTTTAACATTTGTTTCTATACTGGGCAAGGAAGACAAGGTTGACTATGAATTCTTTTTTTCTAATTTTAAGTAGTCTACAGAACTTTGCACCTGGTGGTCTACCGTCAAAAGAATGCTGACGTCAAATATCAGTGGGTAGTGATCACTACTGGTAGCAGTATCAAGAACAGTTCAAGACAATATGGTCACATTTGAGCTAGAGAGTGTCAATCTAAGGCGGACCTCGAATTACACCGAACGAATGTGGGAACTCTAGAATTTAAACAAATAAAGTTATTCCGATTAGTCCAGTCTCACAACCGTTTTTCCGGTGAATCAGTGCGGAAACCCCACAACACGTGATGGGAATTGAAGTCTCCCGCAAAGAGTATACTGTTTCTGCAAAACTCACAGTCACATCAAAGGCTCTTTCATCTTGTATCCCAGCTGGAAAGTAGTTCTTGACTGTAGATAGTGGCGTGCATCCGGGCAAGTGAATTTTCAGAACCAATACTGCACAATCGTGTGATATTCGTTTGTAAACTAAATGTGATTTATGACAAATTTTGGATAAAATGAAAAAATTAATCCTTCACCGCATCAGTCTCTGTTCAGTCGAGAGCACTGATAGTTCTTTTGATAAACGTTTTTATCAGCTGTCAGCCAAGTTTTTGTAGCATTATGACGCCTAGAGATTGTTGCGAAATTTGGTAAAGTAAGTCTGTAGTTGCAGAGAGAATTGAACGGCAGTTCCACTGAAGTACTCTTAGGCACCCTATAATGAAAAGCAAGTAGTAGCAACTGGTTGATCTAAAATACTGTCTTTTAAGAAGTCCGCTGCTGTCCTAGGTTCCTTGACAGGCTTTTTTGTTTTTAATTTGGATGAGCAGAATTATAAAATTTGCTAGTAGGTGGCCTGGTGCGTTTACGAAGGTGAATATGCATATCTACATCCTGACTACTTATTGACTCTGAATCAGATATACCTTCCTCCTCAGTTGATTTAAATCGGGAAGGCCTTACTTCATTATCGATAGAGGCATCTGTCTGATGTTACAGCAGGCTTATTGATTGAAGCACTAGGAGGTTGGATATATGCTTAGTTATTCGATCAGATACGCTCGACATCTATGAATTCATAATATTATTAGTCGGACAGATAGAGTAAAAAAATTTGTGATACTTTTTTACGGCCTTTTTTACCATAGCTGAAATGGACTGAGAAAGTGATACATCCAGAGCAAGAGGCGGACGAGCTGCTATGCCAGCATAACCCTGATTCCTGCTTTGAATTTCTGTCATTGCTTCTCTACGTGAGCATCGTCTCCTTTCAATGATTTCAAGCACGTGAAGTTCCTTTGATCTTGCAGGGCAGTTAGGATCGTCTGCAGCCTGATTTGCCTTGCACAAACAGCATGTATTATTGTCTGATTGGCACTCAGCAGCGCTATGGCCGGTCCCGCATATGGCCCCGCATATGCGGCATCAAGTGTCTGATCGACAACCTTTAGTACTATATCCAATGCGCCAGCATTTAGAACATTGCAGTGGGCGGGGAGCTAGAGCTTCGACTCTACAGATAAGCGGCCATGCTTTGATCTCCGAAGGGTGATCTGTTCCCGCAAATGTGGCAATTAAACTTTCAGTGGGAACTTTCTGTTTGTTTTCTTGTTCGGTACAGCGGTAAACAAAAATAACACCTGCTGGAGAAAAGATGTCGAAGACTTCTGCTGGACTTACGTCTACCCTGCGAAATCTTTCGCAGCAAGCTAGATGAGGTGGAATAAAAGAGCTCACTGGATGTGAGGCAAAGTTAGTTCACTTCAGTAGGTCTTGGATACAAGCCTTGTCTGATGAGCAGCATAGTCTCCCCCCCTCGTCCAAACTGATGAACCTCTGTTATCAGTAGGGAGTGGGGAGTGATCGCACGAAGTTCCGTTTGGGTTGCCTTGGTACTCTTGATACAAATAAACCCACCAGTGGTCGGCACCAAAGCGACAGGAACACTACGGGTTCCATTGCGGAGAAACAACTCCAAGGGTCGGAAATGTTGTAGGCCCGTGTACTCAGATTTGGGTGCACGTTAAAGAACCCCAGGTGGTCAAAATTTCCGGAGCCCTCCACTACGGCGTCTCTCATAATCAAATGGTGGTTTTGGGACGTTAAACCCCACAAATCAATCAATCAATCAATCAACTCCAAGGGTAGATCCTGAGGGGCAACAGAGGCTGACCAGAGGGTAGGCCTCTGGCCCGGAGAAGAAACAGATATGAAAGAAAGTGACGTTACTTTTACACTCAGCAATGTACTCAAAACAGTTGCGGAACAAGAGGTAGATCTAATAAAGTAAAAGTAACCGCCGGCTACTTGACCGCAACCCTGAAGATGGAACAAGGGACGTTGGGTCGAACAGCAAGAACTCTGCAATCCTCGCTGCTACTGTCTGTCTATTCACAGCCACGACCCATCTCATTTTTCTTTCCTCGTGCCATGAGAATTTGCACTTGCGTTTGCATTTCGTGCTCGAGTTGGAGCAGCGAAAGGCTGAACAACCGACCATGCTTTATCGGGACTAAGATAAATGGGTGATCGCGCGTGCGAATCCCAAATAATCTGAGGCTTGCGGTAGAGTGGTTGGCCGTCGTCTACTCTTCTTGAACCAGAAGCCGGCAGCAGACGGTGCATCCCACAATTTGTCACTCTTTTACTGGTCACCTATTTGTTGCTGTCGCGTTCATTTCTTCGCTTCTGCGGCAAAGCTGTGACTTTTTTTAGACCATCTTGGATGGAACGCGTGGCTTCAAATGAGGGGCTGCTTTGAGTGTGCTCGCGAGCGAAAGCGTGGGCACTGTAGCATGCAGAGCTTGCGATGCTCAAACCAGCCAATAACCATGGTATTTGCTATATGGCGTAGTTATTTTGGTAGGTAGGTAGGTAAACAACTTAATTGATTCATGGAAGAATCGTTGGGGGGGGGGACAGGAGGGGAAACAGGATGACAATGGGTCCTCATGCCGCTCTATGAGGCCGGAAACTTGTGCTTGGGTGACCCCCTGACCCAGCCCACTGTCTGAAGCTATAACTCCGGTTGCGAGTTGCGCAGGGCAGCCTCCCAACGCCCCTGGCGTTCCGACTCTCGTCGTGGTGGCATGGGTTTGCTTGGAAATTTATAGATACGTCACTTATGTCGGTAGTGCTCCTAGAAGATATGCTGCAATAAGGAGACGTCTCGGAATTCGTAAAAATGAAGAAAAGAAAACGATAGACTTGATAGACTGAGAAAAGAAACGATAGACCCAAGCCACATGCTGAGCTATAGACAGAGTTTGGGTTACGTATTCTCGTGAATTTTGCACCACCCGTCAGTAGCATTTTCTCACCATGCTCGAAAAGTGTTGTGGGGTGTTTTTAAAACATCTTCAAAGGGTCATGATAACCTAGGGTGTTCGCAAAAAACCGTTCAGTTATCAGTGCACTTAGCTGGTAATTCTGTTTGTAATGAATATTTTCATGAACACGGGAAATGCCCGAAGTACTGACAAAACTGGAACTCTCGTGAGCCGTTACGTAACAAGCCGCTTGGGAGCACATAGTTTTCATTAGTTTTGCTGAATTGGAGAGTCGCCTAGACGGGCTTTTACCGGCACAAACATCGGATGGTGATGCTGTGGCAGGGACAGTGAAAAAAAAAAAAAACATTATGGGACCCTTAAGCGTCGCCTTTAAAAGGTGAACGCGAAGGCATTATTCCGTCCCCTGCGTACATCAAACAATTTATGCACCCCTTGTATTGTACGATGTTACTCGAGAAATTTATTCTGTGCATTACTGGAAGGTATTCCTGTGAGTTGGAAGTGGCTTGTGTCACTGAAGCATTCGCGTATGGCTGGATTTAGTGTAAAGTGTCCGCTGTAAAGAAAAAAAATGGCAGCATATCCACGGAGTGAATGATGGAGAGTGGGGCGAAGCATTCGTCCGTCCATGCGTTCGTCTGTGTGCCCGTCCATGCGTCTGTTCGTGCGCCCGTCCCTGCGTTCGTTCATGCATCCGCCCCTGCGTCCGTTCATGCGTCCATCCATGCATCTGTCTGTGTGTCTGTTCGCCCATCTATTCAACACTCCAAGTCCCACCATCTCGCATCTTTTTATCATACATTCCCCATATAGAAGCACCGCCATTCAGTGCACATTCCAAGGACTAAACGAGAGGTGGCACACGCACACTTTCTTACGGCTTGCGCTTCGGGTCTACTTCCCACCTTCAACCACCTTGAGTTCATGGTATATACTAGTTCACTGTATACATGGCACTGCGGCCAAATGCTCGCTAAAACTTTCTAAAACAAAGGAGTTTACGCCCAGCGAGTATAACGTAGCAACCTTTTCCTGCCAGATAGTGCTCAATGTACATGCCAGTGGCTGCTAATATGAAATGAGAGACAGGAGGATTCAGTTCTTAATTTCTTACGGCTGGCGCTTCGTATCTGCTTCCCCCCTTTAACCACCTCGAATTCATTCATGGTATATACTAGTTCATTGTATTCATGGCCCTGCGGCTCAACGCTCGCTAAACCTTTCTGAAACTAAGAAGGTTACACCCAGCGAGTATAATGTAGCAACCCTTTCTTGTCCGATAGGGCTCAATGTACATGCCAATGGCTGCTAATGGGGATCGCAGCGTGCGCGTTGACTAAAAGCCGAATGCTCCTGTCTCTCATTCCCCATTAGCAGCCATTGGCATGTACATTGAGCACTATTTTTATTGTTAAACAACGCACAGAAGAAATCTCTCACTGGCACCACCTTGGAGGTCAAATGTTATACCTGTTTCGGGTATGTGCCACTGGTGGTTACGTACTACGAGAAACGCCCAAGTTACGCCATAAGGAGCTTCGCCCCTAAAAAGCAAATTACTCGTGCAGTTTGCAGCAATGCTGATGCACAGTGACCGCTTCGCTCACCACAGTATACGAGCAGCAGTGTTCATAGTTACCAGCGGTTTTCTAGACATGTGCAGGCCACTTTACTCAATAATTTGTTAGCCCTGACTGTTAGCCCTGTTAGCCCTGAGGAATCGGGGAAGTATGCACCCGCCCTGCTCCGGTGATCTCCCTCACACCGGATTCTACCGGAGCAAATACATTCGTTTTCCACCGTTCTCCTCCGCTGATCGCTGGACGCAGGAAACCAGAGGAAAACGGGGCTAATTTCCTGATTATTTTCGCGTGGTTCCTCCGGAAATGACCACGCGTATTGCTTTTGCCTCGGTGAATGCTCCAAATTGCTACGGGGCATCGCTCACTCACATTCATTGGCTGTTCGAGGAGTGACGTAGGAAGCCTCGCCGCCGGGAGGCCGTTCCCCGCAAGCCAACATGGTGCAGACCAAGTCGGTGCAGTAAGGATTGTGCGAAGCGTTCGGCTGCAGTGGAGAAAAGGAAATCGTTCTGAGCACCTTCTGGATATCACAAGCGACAAGCAGCAACGAAGGTTATGAACGACAGAAGGGAGTTGTGTGAACGGTAGTCGTGTGATGGTTCCTGGCAGCGAACGACACACTGTGATCTCGCGAGTGTTGAGGGATCCGGTGGTTGTTGGTGCGGCGAAAAAATAGTGAGTGAGCTCTCCTTGAATTACCTTTGTTATTCCTGGCAGGTAGTGCTAAGATTTGGTAACCCTGGGTTGATAAACCAAACTTGTGATCAATATTTGGCCAATTTGACAAGACGTCAGCAAAAAATCAGCGAAATTCTGATAATGCTTTGTGTGGACTACGTGTTTTTTTTCTCGGTAATATAACTTCGGTAAAGCAAAACGCAGAGTTAGCGAGTTGGTACTGATTGAGTATGGCGTAAATGTAGCGCAAAAAAAAAAAGTGAACGCCACAAGCGCTTGTGGTTGTTCACTTTCTTGTACTCGTACTTTTTTGCGCAGCATAATACCTTCGGTAAATTGAATCAAGTCGCTCTAATATTTGGAGCGCTGATTAGTTATACAACAATGAAAAATATCATAGTTTCAGGTTGATTCTATCGAACAATAATAATTGTTATAGGCAAACCTAACTGGTTAAAATATATTTTGGTCTTGTCAGTTGGCGCGTCAGCTGGCTCCCGGCGGACGCTATGAACGCGATCCTGTTTTTCACGCAGGCTCTGCTTTTTATCGCTCCACGGACGGCCGGCGTGCACGAGGAAACAACATGTTCCGCAACCGATACCAGCTCCAACACTGAAAACTACGAATAGGAACGATCACAGATCCTGGACTTCACCGTACCACCACATTCAACTTCGGCGCCACTATCGACAGCTATAAGAAGATCATCCTACCAGCTACCTGTCAGTGGGCGCGTCAGCTGGCTGCCGGCGGACGCTATGAACCCGATCCTGTTTTTCAGGCAGGTTAGTTCAAAGTATTCTACGGTGAAAAATAGCGATCCGTTTTTTGTCCAGCTGACGTGCCCACACCACCTGAGTGCTTTTATATCATATGCAAAAAAAATTGTACTGTCGCTGCTATTACTATCTGGTGATGTGGAGCCAAATCCTGGTCCTAGTGACCGGGAACCTCTACCCGGTAACACTCAAGTAAAGGTCGCTGCATATGCAGATGATATCACTCTATATGTACATAATGAACAGTCGCTGCAGCATGCTCTTGATCATTCCATGATTTCGGTATTATCTCCGGTGCAAGGTTAAACTTTTCTTAAAGCCAGTATTTTTTCAGTGGCAACCCCAGTGGTCGTATCAACATCACGTCGCCTTTACAGTGGTCTCCTGAGTTTTCAATACTCGGAGTTACTTTCAATGTATTTGGTATACAGGCTAGCATCTGGTCATCCGTTGTACAAACTCTTCTAAATGATATCAAAGCAGCCAGGTACTTCGAATTCCCCCTCTTGGAACGCCGATACTTAACTCAAACAGTGTACCTAGGAAAATTTTGGTACCGTTGCCATTCTGTTAAACCACCGCTCCACGTCTGCAGGAAAGTGCAAAGCTGCATCAGTTCATTTTTTTGGTCTGGTGGCACAGAATTGTTATCGCGTCCAGCGTTAGCTCAACCACGAGATCAAGGCGGTTTTGCATTCCCCGACGTTTCCGTCACGGCTTCTACATTGTGCCTCCGCACTCTATTGCGAATAGTAAGCAATGATGACATGCCCGCTCAGACACTGGCTCGCTACCATCTGGGGCCATCACTACGTGTCTTCTTGCCGGATAGCCAAATAAACAGAGGTCCCCAATCAACTGAATCACCATCTTTGTATCGAGCCCTTCTGGCATTTCACCGACGTTTGGAAGCTACGTGCCCAGAGATAGAGGTGGCCGATTCTAAAGTGGTGGACACAATGGCCGCCCTTCTACGGCCCTTGGTGCCCCAGCGTCGTCAATCTGTATTGAACCGCGCTTGGAAACCAACAACTGCCGCAGTGTTGCCAGGGCATCTCAGAGACTTTGTCTGGAGGTTGGGCTGGGGCTTGCTCCCCACGCGACATCGGTTGCAGCGATGGCAGATAGTTCGCACTTCCACTTGCCCCAACTGCGTCATAGTAGAGACCAATCGACATGCGACGTTTGAATGTCTGGTTTCCCGCCATTTTTGGCGTGCGGTTAATGCTGGTTTTCGGAGACAGGGTGTGCGAACTTTCGTGTCCAATGGCCGATTTCCGCGTAGCCGCTTCTCCGCTCTCTTAATAGTTGCGGGGCTGTTCAGCCTTTGGAGAAACCGATGTGAGGCCGTAGCTGCCAATTGCCGCCGGCGTGCCTTGTGGCCGATACTGGGGACAATGAGACGAGACATCCTCGCGTTCCTCTCCGAGGAGCTTTTCTTCCTCGGGGAGCAAGAGTTTCTGCGGCATTGGTCGTGCACTTTCGTCAAGGTGGAACACGAAAGGATACAACTCATTTTTCAACCGACTTGGTGCTAAGCAGCGCCCGTTGAGTTGTTATATATGATTTCATTTGTTACAAATTGTGTTTCATTTGGATCTATTGTATCGTTATACCCTTGTATCGTGATATCGCATTGAATTCTTGTGTACATGAATGCCAACATAATCATGTATATTAGAGCAAATGTCTTAACTGCAACGTAGTGATGTTAGTCGTGAAATATAGATGTGCCGAGGTGTATGTGCCCTGTTACTGGAATGGTATGAAGCCTTTGTGTTCTGTACATGCTGTAAATAAATTTTTTCTAAACCAAGGAGCTTCGCCCCTAATATACCCAGCTGGGAGGAATCGGGGAAGGATGCACCCGCTCTGCACCGGTGATCTCCCTCACACCGGATTCTACCGGAGCAAATACGTTCGTTTTCCACCGTTCTCCTCCGCTGATCGCCAGACGCAGGAAACCAGAGGAAAACGGGGCTAATCTCCTGATTATGTTCCAGTGGTTCCTCCGGAAATGGCCACGCGTATTGCTTTTGCCTCGGTGAATGCTCCCCAATTGCTACGGGGCATCGCTCACTGACATTCATTGGCTGTTCGAGGAGTGACGTAGGAAGCCTCGCCGCCGGGAGGCCGTTCCCCACAAACCAACATGGTGCAGACCAAGCCGGTGCAGTAAGGATTGTGCGAAGCGTTCGGCTGCGGTGGTGAAAATGAAATCGTTCTGAGCACCTTCTGGATATCACAAGCGACAAGCAGCAACGAAGGTTATGAACGACAGAAAGGAGTTGTGTGAACGGTAGTCGTGTGATGGTTCCTGGCATTGAACGACACGCTGTGATCTCACGAGTGTTGAGGGATCCGGTGGTTGTTGGTGCGGCGAAAAAGTAGTGAGTGAGCTCTCCTTGAATTACCTTTGTTATTCCTGGCAGGTAGTGCTAAGATTTTGTAATGCTGGGTTGATAAACCAAACTTGTGATCAATATTTGGCTAATTTGACAAGACGTCATGCGAAAAATCAGCGGAATTCTGATAATGCTTTGTGTGGACTACGTGTTTTTTTTTCTCGTTAATATAACTTCGGTAAAGCAAAACGGAGAGGTGAGCGAGTTGGTACTGATTGAGTATGGCATAAATGTAGCGCAAAAAAAAAGAGAACGCCCCAAGCGCTCGTGGTTGTTCACTTTCTTGTACTCGTACTTTTTTGCGCAGCAGAATACCTTCGGTAAGCTGAATCAAGTCGCTGTAATATTGGAGCGCTGATTAGTTATACAACAATGACAAATATCATAGTTTCAGGTTGATTCTATCGAACATTAATAATTGTTATATGCAAACCTAACTGGTTAAAAGATATTTTGGTCTTGTCAGTATACATGAACTGCAACATTTGTACGCTTTCCATATCAATAAACGCCAGGTCAAGGTCCACCACTGCGTAAAAATTATTTTAATAGAATATGTAAGTTTATTAATAAAACTTGTATATATAAAATAAGTGGTAATTATTTGTAAATGTAGTTAATTGAGGTTGGGTGATGTATATGGTACACACTTTTAGAACGCATACATGCACTTATACTTGTGAAAAAGTTGTTTTGGATGGATAAATGGTATTTGAGATATCAATCTAGATGTACACTAGACTCTTCACTGGACGCGGTGCTTTTAGGAAAAGAGAGGGCCGAAACAAACTGATGACACTAGAGACGAGGAATGCGAAAAAAAAAAAGAAGCGAGGTAGCTTGGCAGAACGAGTCGTGCAGCGCTTGAAGTTTCTGTGAATGGGGGGGGGGGGGCATTGTAAAGTTAACCCATGTGACAGCCCGGCTCAACATTATAAGACGGAGGGGACATTGTAGTGAAAGAAAGAGAGAAAGGAGAAGGCACCCTTTAAAAAAACTAGCCGTATTTTCTATGTTGGTGATGGGAGAGATTACTCTACTTGCTTCTGCAATTTTTTTTATTTATTTCACAATTTATTTCACAATACTGCAGGCCAATGTGCTGGCCCAAGCAGGAGTGGATACATCAAAACGTAATTGTAGAAAACAACAGACAACAATGCAAAAGAAACAAAAGGTTAAGAAAGAAGGTGACGCTCAAGGTCACCAAGAAACTTATTAGAATGAAAGATGTCACACGGCAAACAATTCCAGTCATCGACAGTTCTAGGAAAAAAACTATATTTAAAAGCATTTGATCTGGCAAAAATTGGGGTTAGAGCATGTTCATGACCATGACGAGTACGTCGTACTGAGAGCGGTTTAACACAGTCAGGGAGATCAATTTTTACAATACCACACAAACAATTGTAAAGAAAGGAAAGACGACTGAACTTTCTCCGAGCTTCTAAAGTAGAAATGTCGTTTAATTGCATTAAGGTGGTCGGGGAATCAAACCTACGATATTTGCCAAAAATAAACCTTACAGCCTTTTCTTCTTTTCTGTCATGCTGTCATCCGTCGCTTAACTGCAGTTTTTTTTTCTTTTTTTGGCGGGAGACGGGAGTGCGAACAGTGCTCAGACGTAGTTTTGACTTAGAAAATGCAACGACACTGCCGGTCCCCTACGACGATGACAGCGTAGCTCTGGCCTACTAGATTAGCCCTACGCCATCTCCTGTCATCTCCTGTCTTGCCAGTGGTGCCCCGTCCTCGGACTCCTCCAACCATGTACTTCTTTCCAGTCTTCTCCTTACTTCCGTCGCTCCCTGTCCCTGCACCTCCCTCTCTACTTCCGTTCTCTTTATATCTCTACCTTTTAATATTATCCTTTTATTCTACCCCCATTCCCCGTGAGCTACTGTTGAGGTGTCCTCCCTATGAGAGACAGTTACGGAACTCACCTTTCTCTCCTTTTCATTTAAAATCATCCCCCCCCCCGCCTTGATGGTAATAGAAGACGGTAAAAGAAAATTTTTTCAAGCCTGGTACGCTCGTCTTGATGCTTCCACGTGCATCACGTTCTGGGACCCCGAACGTGTGCACGGACCTTTCAGTTGAGTAAACTGGTTGGCCTGCCCTTATTTCTGTGAAAATGCAGCAGGCTTAGATGGCTTAATGTTTGTGCCTTTTATTGCCTATTTAATTTTTTACGTTGTGATAAACGTTTCCTTATTATGTGCTTGAAGCTGTTCGTCTTGAAGAAATACATAATCATACAATAACTAATTTGAAAAGTGCTCACAACGACAAGTATCAAAACAAAGCGTGCCGTGAAATTTAAAAATAAAAATTTCACAACTTATCTCGAAAACAATTTTTGAGAAAAGTTTTTGAGATTAGACAGACCGAAACCTTGAAAACTGTAAGAGTCCACTTTGCTAGAGGTATAACGATGAGCATGCACTAAAATGCGACAGTATTAATCAAAATTATTATTTGATAAAATTAGAAAATTTTAGGGAGGGCCATTGCTGATGCCGCGTTAGAGTACCGAGATAAGATTGATTGATTGATATGTAATGTTTAACCTCCAAAAACCTCCATATGATTATGATAGAAGGCGTAGTGGAGGGCTCCGGAAATTTTGACCACCTGGTGTTCTTTAACATGCACCCAAATCTGAGCACACAGGCCTACAACATTTCCGCCTTCATCAGAAATGCAGCCGCCGCAGCCGGGATTCAATCCCGCGGCCTGCGGGTACCGAAATAGGTTTATTTTAGTAGAAAATTGCTTTTGAATGTTTAAACAAAGGTAGATGCTATCTATTTAGAAATATTTAGAAAAACTTGGCCAGTATTGAACTTTGTTCGTGTCAGGGAGGCGGGTTTTATCATGTTGCGGCTGTCTCACAACAGATTACGTCCAATGTGTTTATTTATAGTGAACGCTTATCCGGTCCTTGTGTCTGTGCGTGTGCGTGCGCGCGAATGTATGGTTAATTTTAGAAGTTGCTTCTTTTCATAGTCTCACAGACTGTACAGTGTCCGTGGCTTGAGTGTTCTCAGTTTTCGTGCATCTCTCATGATTCTCAGTTCTCGAGTACAAATATTTTTTCCTAAATTATGCAGGAAGCAATCAGCTCAAACCTTGCGTCATCAATGAATCTGATGGATGGTCCTTCGGGGATGGTGAAGAGTTGTTCCCGGTGGCCACGCTTGCTTCGTTTTTCGCGCATCGTTTTGCAGCATAATGGGGTTTATACTGAAGCGTTGCACTTCAAACTTCAGCACTGTCAATTTCATCAGATCTGTCTTACTGTGTTTGGTTTTTGGTGGCTTTTTTCACGTTTGTTTATTGTTGTCTCATTTTCCTCATTGCTGGGTAATCATCCAAAATTGTCAGCTTATTTTGAATAAATCAAAGATTGACAACTCGGTGTTTCCTTGAATTTTATCTGCTAGAGCTCTGTGGAAAAAAATACACTGTACCTTTGCAGTGCTTTCATGACAATAGGGACTTCCTTCATCTAACCAATGCGTGAAACGATCAGAATACAATGAATAAACAGCGGAGCAAACAGTTTAAAGAGTACTCGTCCACCTTACTGATATTCTATCCGGACGAAGTAAGTACATTTTTAAAACACTCCGGAAGTACCACAAAAAAGCTCCGGATAACTGGAGTGAAAAAAATTGGTAGATCCCACGTACAGTGCGAATCGATGATATGCGAATCACGAATGAGAAATGTTGATATGCCACTTTCAAATCAGCACAACGCCACGAGGTGGAGGTAAATAATGCCGTACATGGCTTCCTCACCATGATTATCATGTTTGGATGTGCTGTTTACCTTCGTCCTCCATTCACGTCTCGTGATACCAAATTTAGTATATGCGGAGCTAGTGAATGCACCGCAAGCACACTATGAGCGTGGTATGTTGTGATGTTGTTACATGAGATGCGTGTCAGAATTATCATGTTTGCACTAGTCATATATATCGTCATCCATTAACGTCTCGTAATACCATATTTTGTATATGTGGAGCTAGCAAAACGGCCACGAGCGCATCATGAAGGGCCCAATATACTCCAACGTAGCGTTGACGTGCGCGCGCGCCGGGCACAGTGACGGTATACGTTAGCGAAACGTGAGCACGCTATAGTCTGACGCCAGGCGCGACGGCAACCGACAGCAAATGCGACATACTGCATTTCACAACAATGCGTTACCCAGACAACACTGCGTCTCCCTCTTTTCGTGATGAAGGGACGCTGGATGCACTGAAACGCGCATGCGTCAAAGTAACGCAGCACGGCGCGCGCCTATAGGAGTATATAGCAGGACCAGCACCTGGCCTGGCAACGCCGGTGTGACGCGACGACATGAACGACGGCAAGCACGCGCACCGCGTCACGTCTAAATGTATTCGTGCCTTGACTGTGGCATGTAGTCATGTTCTCACATGACATGCATCTCATGGTTATCATGTTTGCACCAGTCACATACCTTCGTCATCCATTGGCGTCACGTAATACCAAATTTGGCATATGTGAAGCTAGGGAAACGGCCGCGAGCGCATCATCAGTGTGGCATGTAGTCCTGTTGTTACATGACACGCATGTCGAGATTATCATGCGTGGATGTGTCATTTACCTGCCCCGCCGCGGTGGTCTAGTGGCTAAGGTACTCGGCCGCTGACCCGCAGGTCGCGGGTTCAAATTCCGGCTGCGGCGGCTGCATTTCCGATGAAGGCGGAAATGTTGTAGGCCCGTGTACTCAGATTTGGGTGCACGTTAAAGAACCCCAGGTGGTAGAAATTTCCGGAGCCCTCCACTACGGCGTCTCTCATAATCATATGGTGGTTTTGGAACGTTAAACCCCACATATCAATCAATCATGTGTCATTTACCTAAGTCATCCGCTCGTGTCCCATAATACCGAGTTTGATACATGTGAATTCAGTGAAATGGCCGCGAGCGCATCATGAGCTTAGCACGTAGTCACGTTGTTACATGACACGCATCTCATGTTTATCATGTTTTCACCAGGCACATACCTTCGTCATTCATTCACGTACTGTAATACCAAACTTTGTATATGTGATGCCAGCGTAGCGGCCGCGAGTGCATCATGAGCGTGACATATATTAATGCTGTTGCATGACCCGCATGTGATAATTTTCATGTTAGGGTCTGTCGCTTGTTTTCGCCATGCAATCATGCCATACCATACAAGTTTTGCAACACGCCATGTGAACGAAACCAACGCAAGAGCAGCAACACTAAGAATTGTAAATCATGACATTCACGACATACATATCAGGATTTCCATGTTATATGACTATTCAAATATGTTCTTGATACAGTAATGTATTGCCATACCAAGTTTGGTATCGATATCATTATTGAAACGACCAGGAGAGCTAAACGTCGTAGGCGGCTGAATAGATAGATAGATAGATAGATAGATAGATAGATAGATAGATAGATAGATAGATAGATAGATAGATAGATAGATAGATAGATAGATAGATAGATAGATAGATAGATAGATAGATAGATAGATACGCTCAAAGTCACCGAAGTTTGCTGAAGGCTGGTGCACACCGGCCTTGCATTGGTCGCGCGACCATTCGCGACTAGCGACTAAAAAGCGACTGATGTCCACACGGGCAGAGGCTGCATGCGAGCGACCGAAAGTCACAAAATTGGAAAGTCACGTCTGGATCTCGTTATCAGCGAGATCTCTGGAGACCGGCGCCGATCAGCTGATCGCCGCCAGCTGAGTGAACGGAGCGAACCGAGGGGCCGGATTTATTGTTTTCATACGTTCTCGTACGGCGTTGAAAAAAAAACAAGAAAACAAAAATTGAGCGTCGCTGATTGATTCCAGCAGCTGTGCGACTGAAGTCGCGCGACTGAAAAATCGGCCAGGAAACGACTAGCCAAAGCAGTCGCTTTGTGACCGTTTGCGTCCGTTCGTGACTGTTAGCAATCAGTCGCAAATGGTCGCGTGACCGCTGCTAGTCGCCGGTGTGCACCAGCCTTAAGAAATGCATCGCATTCAAAACCCGCAAAAAATGCGGTGAAGGTGCTACGTATTCAGTCCGGCGAGCTAGAGGAAAATTTCATTAAGAAGTACTTCGGTCGGCCGGAGTGAAATATCTTTTAAAAGTACTCCGGATGGCCACGGAATTCCTCCAGCGACCCGGAGCAAAAAGTTTTTCACGTGCATAATTCTACGCGCACAATTCAAAGCAATATTTGATCCGAAAAGGGGGGGTGGGAATAAGAGGACAAGCTTTTTATTACGACCTCGGAGTATTTTTTTTTTACAGTGTAGCTTGCCCTAAATTACAAGCACTTATGCACGTGAAATGTTTTTGAACTTGCTAAGCCCCATTACAAAGTCTTAAGGAACTAGGCGCAGAAACGTACATGTCTGTCTTTGGAATGGGTGGCTGGCTTTAAACAACAAAGTTGTTATCATAACATGTTTCGACGCCCAGTGGCAATGTACGCTTGTAACAGGCAATATTAATGCGATATTACATGTTGTAGTGTTAATCCCGTATACAGAAAGCGTCTGTGTGCAGCAAAGCATGAACGTTATTTACACGATGTTTCAAAGTACAGGAAGATATTTTAACTACCTTTAAAACCTAAGTAGTAGTACACGTGGTTGTCATGCCTACGACCTGGGTTCAATCCTCACTCGAAGCCGAAATTTTTGCTCTTTGTTATATTTGCATCTTTCTCGCTTTTTCGCTCCCGCACAAGATGATTTTTGCTCAAAACCAACGACCCTCACAAAATCGACAATACCGAGGCCGAAAAGTCTGCGAAATGAGCTGTTTAGCTTGGTCGCGTCAGGAGTTAACGCGAACAGCGCTTTATTTGACAGACTTTCCAGCTGGATAGATGTTGTCATGCTTCTCATTGCCCCCTCTCGCGCTCACATGTGGTCGTGCACAACGTTCTTATGCTTTCTCGGCCTAACGATCAGGATATCGACGGGACACTTTTTTCTTGTGAATGCAAGTATATAGATGCGATCGGAATTCATCGTTTTTTTTTGTGAGAGCGACAAATAAATCTAAACATTGCACGGAGTCAAGTCACGCAATTTCAAACTGTAAAGGGCTTGATGAGAGAGATAGAGAGAGAAAGAGAGATCGAGTTCTAAAAGCTCACAAGTCGATTTATTTACACAGGAGAGAGAGAAACAAGTTTATTTACCCCATCCTTAAGTGAAACGGCTGCGGCAAGAGTACGAGGGTTGATAAGCTCGGAGTAGGCCTCCTCCACTGTGTAAGAATAAGTTAGGTAATGACACTGCCCCCGGCGCCGCGTGCATGCTCTGTTGCCCGCTTGGGCTGTTTCCATTTGATGCGATGGATAGCGCTCACGAAGGGTGGGTCAAGAACGAAATAAGTTGAGGCAGGTTTTACGATAATTCAAGGGGAAGCGCTTCACTGATTGAAGCGAGGGCGGATTGCCTTAGAACGTGTAGTCATAAAGCTAGATTCAGTAAAGAAGAAGAACAATCTACATGCTGGGAGGGGTGCCCCGCCGTGGTGGTCTAGTGGCTAAGGTACTCGGCTCCTGACCCGCAGGTCGTGCGATTGAATCCCGGCTGCGCCGGCTGCATTTTCGATGGAGGCGAAAATGCGGTACGCCCGTGTGCTCAGATTCGGGTGCACGCCAAAGAACCCAAGGTAGTCGAAATTTCCGAGGTCCTCTACTACGACGTCTCTCATATTCATATGGTAGTTTTGGGACGTTAAACCCTACATATCAATCAATTTATGCTGCGGGGAGTTAAAGGGACCCGTCAACTATTAAGTCAACATTGACTAGTGAAATGGCGGTCCAGAAACCTCGTAGTGTTACTTTTGTGCCAAGAAAGGGCCTAGTATGAAATAAAATCACGTTTTAGTGCTCCGCATCGGGTTAGCGCAGTTGAAATTACCCGCCTCAAGAAGCGGACCGACCAGACCGTCTCACGTCACTGTTACCATGCGCACTTTGCGCGGTTTTATTACGCTAGTAGCAGCAGACTGAAAGCAGTGGGAGCCACAGCAGCAACAATAGCCATTGATCGATTTCCCGCCATTGGCTTCGAGATTGCAGACGCTTTTGTTTCAACATGATCTTTCGATTGTGCCAATCATGCCTCTTACAGCTTATGCAACAGCAGCGAGGTTCAGGCAACTTTTCCCTCCTTGAAGACTCGTCAAAAATTACGATACCGAATCCAGATTTTTCGCACCTGCACTTCACATGGAATATTGAGTGGTGTCCCACGCGTAGATTGGAAGTCTCCATAACAAATTACGTTGCCGTGTACCACTTCTTAACTTTTACTTAAACATGTCTAGTCTGGTGTTATCTCCTCTGTGCTCAAGCTGTAATGAACCCGAAAATATCGACCATTTTCTTTTCACATGCCACCGTTTTAAAACTCAAAGAAATAATTGTTCCGAAATTTCATTAAACAAACTAGGAATATCATTTACTACTCCTAATGTTTTGTTCTTTTGTGCTACATATCTTGTGCCTCACCAGGACTTAGCGACAGGAACACCTGCGGGGCTCTCTGCAAATTCCTATGCAACACAAGATTACCTTGCTGAGCCATTGATCAGGTCTCAACTTTTACTAGCCAATGTAGCATTTATATTTAACCATTGCACTGTAATGACATGAACTTCAAAAGAATTTATTATAAGTGTAGGGAACTATGCGAACGACGACGAAGCAGCATGAAACGGCAAGCCACAGCGTTGGTGCACGCGCGACCCGAGCTTGCGTTTGTTTTGTGTTTTCGGCCTGTTGGCGTTCCTCGCTCTTCTGGCGTTCCTCGGCCTTCCAGTAGGTCTGTACGTGAATAAACTGCGTGACATCTGGTGGAGGTGTGTGGACTCCCGTACAAACCTGGAACTTCGCTCCCGTAAGCTTCCCCCTCTACGTGACACGAACATGGCCACCGAGACGCCTCTCCAGGTGGGACCTTCGACCGTCCATGTCACTTGCGGTGCCGTGTATCCTCAACGAGACCCTCCTATCTTCACGGGCTCCACTGAGTCGGACGTCGAAGATTGGTTGGCGAGGTACGACAAAGTCGGCGCAAGTAACAAATGGGACGACCCAAGTAAGCTTGGCTACGTCACATTCTACCTTGCGGACACCGCGCAACTGTGGTTTAATAACCACGCAGCTGACATTACTACGTGGTCTGCATTCAAGACGGCTATTACGGACGTCTTTGGACGACCTGCGGCACGCAAGCTTCAAGCCGAGCACCGTTTACGTCATCGTGCGCAGCAACCAGGCGAGACCTACACGGGGTACATTGAAGATGTGTTGCATCTATGCAACCGCATCAACTCTACCATGCCTGAGGAAGAAAAACTCAGGCACATATTGAAAGGCATTGACGACGGCGCCTTTCAGATGTTGCTCGCGAGAAATCCCCCCACCATTGCTGTCCTCGTTTCCCTCTGTCAAAGCTTCGATGAATTGCGTAGGCAGCGCGCAATTGCTCGTCAAGCCATCACGACGCCAGACACGCTCGCAAGCTTGCACCTAGCTGCCCATCCTACCGACCAGCAGCCGCTGCTTTCGACAATCAAGGACTTCGTCCGCGAAGAGGTAGCGCGCCAGCTGTCACTGCTGCCACTGACACATGAGCCCACGCAAGCTTTGGCACCGGACCTCCAACACGTCATTCGGACCCAAGTCGCTGAAGCCCTTCCGCCGGTGCATCAGCAACCACCAGTCACAACGCCTCTAACGTACGCCGCCGTCGCTGCTCGGCCTACGCAACAGCGTATGCCGTATGCTCAACCTGCCACGCCACCCTATGTCGTGCCTACAACCCCAATTGCGGTGCCGTATCCCTACGCGAGATCTCCAGCTCCATTTTACCGTCGCTCAGACGCTTGGAGGACGCCAGATAATTGGCCCATCTGTTTCGCCTGTGGTATCGCTGGACACGTCGCCCGCCACTGTCGCCGAGATCCCCCTCCAGTCGACGCCGTGGGCCGGCCAATGGCGTCGTCGTCTAGGACGCCATCAAGGTACACCACTAACGGTCCTCGACCCTACGCAAACCATCGGTCACCATCGCCACGACGACGCTCCCTGTCACCTATGCGTCGCCGACCTGCTACGGAAGAGGGAAACTGATCGCTGCAGCTCCGGAGGCAACAGCTGCATACAATTCGAACTGCTTAAGGCCTCCATCTTTCTCGCCGCAAAACGTTATTGAAGTCAATGTTGAAGGGACCGCCGCACAAGCGCTTATCGACACAGGGGCCGCCGTTTCCATAATATGTGAGCCCTTATGCCGCAAGTTGAAAAAGGTGACGACGCCTCTTTCGGGCCTGATGCTCCACACGGCCAACTCGCAGTGCATAGAACCTACAGCTGTGTGCACTGCACGTGTCATTATCCAAGGTGAACTTTATGCCATTGAATTTTTTGTGCTGGCATCCTGCTCCCACGAAGTCATTCTTGGATGGGACTTTCTTTCGCGTCATCGGGCCATCATAGATTGCTCACGTGCAGAAGTTGCCCTTACACCGCTGCCAACCTCTTGTTTTGTGGATTCTCTTCCTGAACCTTACAAACTTGTCGTTGTTGCAGACACGGAAATAGCACCGAGAACATCTGCCCTTGTAGCCCTGACCTGTACGGCCGCTCCTGCCGGAACTGTTTTGTTCACTCCGTCTGACGTATTTACCCGCCGCCGTAGCCTACACCTGCCCTTTGCCGTACTCACCGTGGAATCCGGTGCTACCGCCATGCTCGTCGCGAACTCGCTATCGTCGCCAGTTACCTTACTTCGCGGAGAATGTTTGGGTAACATACAAGACGTTGACCTCTTGCGCCCTCTAGAGTTCGCCGAACACGCACCTCACCTCCAGCTCAATGCTATGACGCCACCTGTGGCCACAGCGCCCGCGCCAGACTCATTCCAGCCCTCTGTTGCCGCTGAGCTATCGCCGACACAAAGAAGCGAACTCTTGTCCCTTCTTCGAGAGTTCCGTTCTGTCTTCGATTGCGCTCAACCATCTTTGGGTCGCACAGCGAACATCACGCACCACATTGACACCGGTACTCATGCTCCCTTACGCCAACGACCATATCGAGTTTCAGCGGAAGAGCGCCGTATTATCAACGAACAAGTCGACGATATGCTCAAGCGTGGTGTCATCCAGCCATCGCAGAGCCCTTGGTCGTCCCCTGTTGTACTTGTGCGCAAAAAGGATGGGTCTATCCGATTTTGTGTCGACTACCGCCGGCTCAATAAGATAACTCGGAAGGATGTGTACCCGTTGCCACGCATCGACGACGCTCTCGATTGCTTGCAAGGGGCAGAATATTTCTCCTCCTTAGATTTACGCTCAGGATATTGGCAAGTTCCAATGGCTGATCCTGACCGATCGAAGACTGCATTTGTAACACCTGATGGGCTGTATGAGTTTAACGTCATGCCGTTTGGACTCTGCAACGCCCCAGCTACCTTCGAACGGATGATGGACACCATCCTTCGCGGCTACAAGTGGAACACGTGCCTTTGCTACCTAGACGATATCGTCGTTTTTTCTCGCGACTTTTCCACTCACCTTGTTCGTCTTCGTGCTATTCTCACGTGTCTCACCTCTGCTGGCCTTCAACTTAACATCAAGAAGTGCCATTTTGCCGCACGTCAGCTCACCATACTGGGTCACGTCGTCTGCAAAGAGGGTGTTCTCCCGGATCCGGCGAAACTCCGCGCCGTGGCCGACTATCCGAAGCCCAATTCCATCAAGACGCTTCGAAGTTTTATCGGCCTCTGTTCATACTTTCGTCGATTTGTGCGCAACTTCTCTTCCATCATCGCGCCTCTTACCAACCTGTTGACAACTTCCAAAGGCATTTCTGCTTGGTCAAAAGAAGGCGACGAATCCTTCACCGCGCTTCGGCGGTTATTATTATCACCTCCAATTCTACGACATTTTGACCCTGATGCGCCTACGGAGGTCCACACCGACGCCAGTGGTGTCGGTCTTGGTGCTGTATTGGCTCAACGAAAACCAGGGCACCAAGAATACGTGGTCGCTTACGCGAGTCGAACCCTCAAGAAAGCCGAGTGTAATTATTCCGTCACGGAGAAAGAGTGCCTCGCAATTGTCTGGGCTTTGACGAAGTTCCGCCCATACCTTTATGGCCGCCCTTTCGAAGTCGTTACGGACCACCACGCTCTATGCTGGCTATCATCGCTCAAAGACCCGTCGGGGCGCCTTGGTCGTTGGGCGCTTCGCCTACAGGAATACGACATTCGTGTTGTATACCGATCCGGCCGCAAGCACCCCGACGCTGATGCGCTATCCCGCTCGCCGCTACCGGCTGACCCAGCCTCCTCGTCACCTTCTTCAGCTGTCATAACACCAATCGACTTCACAGACATGGCATCGGAACAACGCAAAGATGTGTGGATTTCCCAACTCCTCGGCTTTTTGACTGATCCGTTAGCTAATTTAGTGTCAAGAACTATCCGCCGTCAAGCCACACATTTCACTATTCGAGACGACCTACTCTATCGGCGGAATTACACGTCTGAAGGTAGGAAGTGGCTGTTAGTGATACCCAGCCACATGCGCTCGGAAATCTGTACTGCTTTCCACAACGACCCGCAAAGCGCTCACGCTGGCGCTCTCAAAACGTACAACCGTCTACGTCAGCGGTACTACTGGCGCGGCATGTACACATTTGTCCGCAAGTACGTACGTGCTTGTACTGCATGCCAGCGACGTAAAGTCCCACCTCAACGCCCTGCCGGTACACTTCAGCCTCTGCCTTGTCCAGCGCGTCCGTTTGACCGCGTCGGTATCGACTTATACGGACCACTTCCCACGTCGTCTTCTGGAAATAGGTGGATAATTGTCGGCGTGGACCACCTCACGCGTTACGCGGAGACAGCAGCACTACCCGCAGCAACCGCGAGGGAAGTTGCGTTTTTCATCTTGCGCAACTTTGTTCTTCGCCATGGTGCTCCCCGCGAACTTTTGAGCGACCGGGGGCGTGTTTTCTTGTCTGACGCCATTCAAGCGTTGCTCGCTCAGTGCAACATGGTTCATCGCCTGACGACAGCATATCACCCGCAGACGAATGGCCTCACAGAACGATTTAATCGCACTCTCGGTGATATGTTGACGATGTACACAGCTTCAGACCAGACTAATTGGGACACTGTCCTTCCATTCGTCACGTATGCGTATAACACCGCTACGCACGCGACAACAGGATTCTCTCCTTTCTTTCTGTTGTACGGACGCGAACCATCGTGCACGCTGGACACTATCCTCCCATACACGCCCGACTCCTCTGAGTACACTGCAATTTCTGATGTTGCCAGGTACGCAGAAGATTGCAGACGATTGGCCCGTTCTCTGACAACCGAGGACCAAGGCCACCAGAAGCTACGGCTTGACACCGGCCGACATCTCTCTACTTTCACGACTGGTGCTCTCGTTTGGCTCTGGGTTCCACCGAGCACTCCTGGCCTTTCGTCGAAATTACTGGCACGATACCACGGGCCCTACCGCATTCTCGCCCGTACGTCACCCGTCAATTATGAGATTGAGCCATTGACACAGTCTCATGACTTACGCCGTCGTGGCCGAGAAATTGTGCATGTGAGTCGCCTGAAGCCGTATTACGACCCCGCTATAGTGACTACGCCTTAAGTCGCCAGGTTGGCTACGCTATTCACCGGGGGCCAATGTAGGGAACTATGCGAACGACGACGAAGCAGCATGAAACGGCAAGCCACAGCGTTGGTGCACGCGCGACCCGAGCTTGCGTTTGTTTTGTGTTTTCGGCCTGTTGGCGTTCCTCGATCTTCTGGCGTTCCTCGGCCTTCCAGTAGGTCTGTACGTGAATAAACTGCGTGACATAAGAAATAAAACTCAGTTCTTCAAAAAATTCTATTATTTTTTTCTTTCACTCTTTTCCCATTGTGCCAAAATAATCCCACCACGTAAAAAGGAAGTAATCCCATTTTCCTAGCCTGGATAACCTTAAGATAATTACTGACATTAACCACCGGCTTCTTGGCCAATCCCCCTTAGTGGGGGAGCGCCACGAAAAAGGATCAAGCAAGCAAGCAAGCCACAGTTACAGGTCGCTCTTGGGTACCAAACGTTGAAGCCAGAGTGTGCGAAAACCATTTTGTCGTAGGTACGTGTGTATTCCGCTCTAATAAAAGCTTACGTATTAATTTGCTGCGAATATTGTATCGAGAAATAAATTATCGTGCAGGAGCCCCAAGCAAATATATTATCGGGACGCGCGGACAAAATTCATCTGTCATATACGAAATGAGCGCCGCCCATTGCACCCATACATATATGAAAAAAAAAACGCGAAAACTTCACTGTAGAGTAAGTTTACACGAAGCGCTAGACAAGTCCATTTGTGCTTATCTTGGTCGAACTGTGCGCCAGGAGAGCACACAAAGGAAGAAGTGCCTTAAACAAGCGCTTGGTATTGATTATTCGGCGCCGTCTATGTCTGAATATATTGTTTATGTGACGCCGTGCCATGCATCTTGATCACGATCAACGCTCAAATAAGCATTCGGCTTCGACTAAGAAATGCACCTTATAGTGCGCTGAAGGCTAAAAAAAAGATATCTCAACGCGCTCAATAAGTGCTGCTCTTCATGCCGATTGAGCGACGATGTCGGCCAAAGCAGCGATCTCGAAATGAACTCTTAGCCCACTGCTAGTCATCCCCATCCCCTGAGATCTTTAAAATGGGGATTTGTTTACTCATTCAATAAAAAAAACTACGGCTGATCCACGAGGTGAATGATGATGAGATTGGGCGAAGCTCCTGGAAGTAATACCGTGAAACTTTCTTCCGGTAATTCGCCTGGCAATGTGCGCGCTTCCTCGCCGCTTCCCATTGTCGAAAGTTTTCAAGATCTGCTTCGTGGCGTTGACGTGCTGCCTCGGCCTCTCATTCCCGTACGGAACGATCTTGCCTGCGCAGCCTTGCTGATGTGGCTTCTTGTTCCCATACACCAGGATCTTGGCGGCGATGCCTTGCTGATGTGGCTTCTTGTTCCCGTTGTTAAGCGTCGAAGGAAGGTGATCATGATGGCATCCAACCGCTGCCACCAGTCATTACGAATGGGGGTCTACCCGGTCTCCTGTGGTAGGGTGGTGTAAACGGGTGGAGGAACTGAACGCTGACAAGAAGAGGATACGAAAACAAACAGGTTTATGACACTATTTACACTTATTTACAGCAAAGAAAGGTCAGTGGTTTCACAAATCACGAGCGTGGTGGATGAACCGTTACATAGTTCAGAGCCACATCCAGCACTCTGCGGCGTCGTTTTAAGCCCTGTCGGGCTCCTCCTCTCCGAGTGGAACACCAATCACACACACACAACAGGTGAGGGGGACGAGCATGCACGGTCCACGTGAACGTCCAATATTGAGTCGGGAACACTGCACTTCAAGGTGGCGCCAGCAGGGCTCTTCTTCGTCGTGTGTGTGCCTCTAGTCGAGAGGTCCCATGATCCTGACAGCATACATCAAAGGGTCCGCCGATTTTTTCGCTTAATTAGCGGGGAGATTTGCGGTGGCCGCCGCGGTCTCTTCCAGGAAGATGCTGCCTTTGTTGGCCTCTCTCGAACGGTTGATTGATTGATTGATTGATTGATTGATTGAACGTTTATTATCATTTGTCACATGAGGTTTACAAACACTGATTGGACCCATAGCCTGAGGCTAGTGTAGGGTCCAATGAGAAAAGTAATGGACAAAAGCGGGAAATATCAATACACATAATACATATGTAGCTATACAGACACTGTAAATATACACATATACAGAGTAGAGAAGTCTTTCTCTTCTTAAACAATCTGGTCACACCAAACAAAACTGCATGTGCGCATACAAAAAGTTATGACAGATAACTTCGTGGACACATCAAAAAAACATCAGTTAAAATACATAAAGAACATCAAACTATCACAAGTTTTAGTTAGACGGAAAAAAATTCTAGGTTTACAAGATTCACCAGCGTATATTTATACAAATGTAAGTGCTTACCACCAAAGAGAAAAAGAAGTATTTACAGCTTGCTCAAGAATTGAATTTTTAGTTTTACCGCAGCATTGTGTGATGTCTTCAATTTAGTGGGCAAACTATTCCAGATCTTTATTCCTGTGAATTGCATTAATCTCTCACCATAAACGTTATTTCTTGGCGCCAAGTGAAAGTTACCAAACGTCAGGCTTCTAGTAGGGCGGGAAGAGGAATAAAATAACGAGACATCAAATGGGCTATTGTATTTTACGATACTGTTAACACAAACGGTCATCTTATAGTCACGCAAAAAATCGAAGGGTAGTATTTTTAGCGATCGGAATAACGGCCGGGTTGGCTCGTTGTACATACTGTGAGTTATTATTCTTATGGCACGCTGTTGTAGCCTTCGAAGGGGATCCAGATAAGAATCATAATTCTAGGCCCACAATTCCATGCAGTAGATTAAATGACTATTGATGAAAGCAAAGTAAAGCGCCCGCCAAATGCTTTTATCAAAGTAGCCTCTAGCATGTAAAAGTGCGTGGCAGCCGGAAGCCAGCTTTACACCGACGGCATTTATTTGACCTGCCCAGTGAAAGGGATCATCTAGTATAATCCCGAGGTACTTAAACGTGTCCGTACGTTCCAATATGCAGTTGTCAATTTTTATCTGAATATCTTCGTAACTAATTATTTTCCTACGGGAATGAAATATAATGTACTTCGTTTTTTTAGCATTAACCGTTAACCTGTTAGCAAAAAACCACTGGGAAAATTTTTTCAATTCTGCGTTTACTTGTCTTTGTAATTCAAGAACATTTCGGCCGTACATATTAATGCTGTATCATCGGCATACATAATAATTTCGGAAGAGCTTAATACATGAGGCAAGTCATTGATATAAAGGGAGAAGAACAGCGGCCCGAGAACCGATCCCTGTGGCACCCCTGTGTTCAGATATTGCAGTGTGGAAGTAATATCAGTCATCACGACAGCCTGCTGTCTGTTTTTGATGTAATTAGAAAATAACTCATAGGCTTCATTGCGTATGCCGTAGTGCTTTAATTTATGCAAAAGAATTGAATGATCTACCGTATCGAATGCTTTTTGTAAGTCAAGAAAAACAACTCCCGCTAGCTTGTTGTTTAGGGCCACGTTAATCGATTGTGCTAATGTCAACACTGCGGATGACGTAGAATAATTAGACCGGAATCCATGTTGATGAGGACAAAGAACCATGTATTTCTGTAAAAACTTATTTATGCGGTTTGATAGAATTTTTTCAAAAATGTTATTTACAACGCTAAGAACCGATATCGGTCTGTAGCTAGACGGATCGGAAGTGTCACCGTTTTTGTAAACTGGAATTACTTTTGCAATCTTTAGTATGGATGGGAAAGTTTCGTTTTGTATAGAATGATTAAATAAATTGCATAAGATTGGGCCTAAAATATCCACGTTTTCTTTTAACAATCGCGCGGTAATTTGGTCTAGCCCAGCAGATTTGTTAGTTGAAAGGTTTTTAATAATATGAAAAACTTCGGAAAGTTCAATATCATACATCACAAACGTATTGACAACTGGGTTTGACGCAATGTAACTGCCTGCAGAGCGGGGAATTTTGTCTGCCAGAGCTTTGCCTATACCAGAAAAGAAGGTGTTGAACGCTTCGACGGTGCTCTTGTCAACGCTGTCAGAAGTAACACGTTGTGATTGACGGCCCCCAGTAACCTCATTTATGATACCCCATATTTTGCGTGTATCGCCAGATGCCTCCTGGATGCAGCGTGAGTAGTATTGTTTTTTACGGGCCCTGATTACTGTTACGCATTTTTTGCGCAGTAGCTTGTACTGACCTAAATAGTAATGGTTCGTCTTATGGCATTTCTATTTATTGTACCAGAAATTCTTCGTTTTTAACAGTTGCAAAATGTCATCATTCATCCAAGGGCAAATTGGTAATTGATATGAACGTGCAAGGAGCACGCGACAGCACTTATTAACTGCGTTTTTAAGAATTCCTATCAGGTTCGAGAACTCAGTATTAACATCAATGTCGTATATATCATCAAAACTGATCTGCAAGAGGCTCTTTCTCAGCATTGTGTAGTCTGTCTTGATAATATGTCGTCGATGTTCCTTCTTATTTTGGATTAAGTTATTAAGTACAATAAACATCGGAAGGTGATCCGCAATGGGTTCTTTGAAAACGCCAGCATGAACGTCGGTATCTATATTTGTTAGAGCGTGATCTATAATTGATGAAGATACACTTGTAACACTTGTGGTGGTGATGGTTATAACATTTCTGAAGTTGAATGACTGCAGCAAGAATGAGTAGTCCTTATTAGCATCTTGGTAAGTATCAAGGTTAAAGTCCCCAACTACCACAACGGGATCAGTGTATGTTGTTGATATTGTCATAAAAATCATTTCTAGTTTAGCAAGAAAATCAGGTAGACTAGAATTGGGAGGCCGATAAATGACACCAACAATGAGAGGAAATTCTAACTTTACGAACAAGGCTTCCAAAAAAGAACAACTGCACGAAATTGATGGCAAAGATATGAAAGAAAAACTTTTATGAATAAATAGGGCGACACCGCCACCGCGATTTCGCGACTCTCGTGGCTGTGAGGTAAACCTGTAATCAGCGATTACAACCTCCTCGCCTAATTTCAGCCATGTTACCGTGATTGCAATAATATGAAACGGTTGCGCATGCTCAGACAACTGTGCTACAAGTAAATCTAAGTTCTTTCTGATACTTCGAACATTGCAGTGGAATATTGACGTGCTCGTTTCGCCAGCAAGTTGTTGAACCTGAACATTAATCATTGTAAAGGTATGCCTTGATACCTTACTAAACGATTAGGACACGGTGGGTGACTACACGACTTTGACGATATCATCTTCGCAAGTTATGCGAAGAACCTTCGCTTTATCCGATTTCCTCATTAGAATCTTGCCCTCAGAAACCCAGGCGAACTTTCAGTTTCTCTCACGCTTTGCACTTATGGCTTTGCCAAGCAAAACTTTGTTTTCAGGGCACAGATGCTCGTTGATGTACATTGGTTCGTTCGTTGCAAATCCGAGCATCGCCGTGTTTAATCTATTCTTCTTGGCAGCCTGCAGGACACTATCTCGAGTCGACCGTGAGTTAAACTTAACAATAACGTTAGGAAGCCCTTTTGAAGCTACTCGATGCACTACGTCAATATCCTGAGAAGGAACGTCAACGCCTAAACGGGTAGTGATTTGCTTCCGGGTTTTCTTTAAGTCGTCGTTTTCTGTAAACGGGACACCTTTCAGCTCAAGATTAATCTTTCTGCTGTACTGCTTCAGCTCCACAAGTTCCCTTCTGACGTCCTTCATTTCCTTGTTCAGCCTCTCATTTTCGCGCTGACACTCAAGGCTCCGATTCTGGACTTCAGTGATCTCCTCCCGGATAGACTTCACATCACCCTTGAATTCCTCGAAACAGTCATTCATGAATTTCATTGAAGTCGTGACGGAGGTAAGTTCCGTTTTGATATCACTGGTTGAGGAAGCAAGAGCTGTTAGCGTAACTGTCAACTTATTCATGGCCTCGATGAACTTAGACGTCATTTCTACCAGGACCTTCGCGATTTCTTTAATGCTAGCTGGTGCTTTATCACCGAGGCCCTTCGCGAACTCGGTCAAAGGGTCTGTTTCCTTGTTATTGTTTGCCATCCTAATGCGTCAAGTATTTCTAGACGACACAGTTTCAACCAGCAAAAACACTCAGAGCAATCCAAGCAGCCGCAATATATCAGCTTGTATCGTGCACATAAACGTATGAACAGTATTTTCAGTGATACAGAAAGCGGTTGAGCAACGCTGTCGTTCGGCTGCCCGAACCGCTCTGATGTGGCGTAGCTGTTGGCTGGGTATTTATGGGCAACGGGGCGTCAGCGAGTCCTCTCCGCATGCGCAGAATCCGGGCCGATCTTGCACAGAAGCCGTTGAAGCCGCGTGCCTTTGCAGCGACCACAGCGGGCTGACGTGGTGGCGTCCCTGGTTGCGGAAGGAGATGACGCGCCCGGCGCGTACCATTTGGCCGCTATCCTGCAGTGATACAGAAAGCGGTTGAGCAACGCTGTCATTCGGCTGCCCGAACCGCTCTTAACGGCGTCTTGGCGACACGACGTCTCATCCTCCGGCTAGCACGGACAATGCCTGACGAGCATAGGCAGCAGGCCGGTCGTCTACTTGATTGGGGATTAAAAGCAGCACCGCTCTCCTGTCAGCCCTGGCGCCGGTCACAACAGCTTCCCCGTCGCCAGATGAATCACCGAGGTCATTAGGCACCGCTGCTGCTTGAAGGGACGACGAGAAGGTCCGCATTTGAAAGTCGGGAACTCGCCTTTGCTTGCCGCATTGTCCGGGTAATTGCTCAAATCTTCGACAGCGTCTGGCAGATTGGGCGCCGAAGGGATTGAGAGCCTCCCCAGTAGACCGGCTTACGCACAATGGCGTCTGCCCAGACGAATTTCCAGGCCAAACTTAACAGCTCCTCCGCAGCCCGGAAAATCTCGGCTGGCCAGCGCTCCCAACCGCTGGGCAAGAAGAGAATGGCTGGGGACGAGGACGATGGCCTGGCTTTGACCCTCCAGCTGCGAACTCGAAACCAACTGCCAAACCAGCCCACAATGATCGACAACAGCAAGGCGAACCACACACACAATACCATACTGCAGTCAAGCACCTTGGACCCACTTCAAACCCTCCAGGCTTCTCAACACAAAAAGGAAAACCTGTAAGCTAAAATTTTGAGACAATTTGGTGCCGCCAAAGTTACAACAATCATGAACGTGGAGATGCTTACCAAAGATGTAACATATTGCCGTGTGAGAAAAGCACACAAAGGCAAATATAATTTGGCCCCAAATAGCCATAATTACGCTCTTTAAAAACTCACTTTCTTCTGCCATCTGCCCTACAACGTTGTAACTAATCTGATAACTCAACACTAACTTAATAATACGCAACTACATGGTTTTCACACGAATGCTGCCAGACCCTATACGCAAGGTGTCTGTGCACATTCTTCATTTCTCTCATGACATACTTTCCAGGCGTATAGTCGAGAGTATCTACTCGTAGAATACACGGAAGCTAATGAAAAACTCTCACAACAAATCAAACTGCGTCTTATCAATCCTAAAAATGTACCTAGCCTCAAAATTTGGTGAACGCCACGCTCTCACCTCAAGTGATCATTTGATCCCTATAAGTCATCACTAAAACAACAGAATGAAGTAAACCTCTTGTACTAACACGCTCATTTGCTGGATGTAGTTTCATGTCAGCCCATGTTTTTTAAAGAACGCACATTAATTTGCTGTGCGCTCTAGCACGACATCATACTCTCATCCAAAGAGCGTTAGGACACCAATCGCACACCTACCCGTAGGCCATTTCTCAGTAACTCAACTAAAACACTTACAATGCTTTTAAAAAATCTAGAAGGGAAAAACTGCTGCTACACGAACTAGCCGGGGAGATGACAAAGGAATAATACTTCAAAACCAAAAATAAGCAAACAGACATGCTTCCCCGTAAATCCCTGTGTCACCTTCTCAAGCTTACAGCTGTCCCTCACTTCAATCGCACCCGCTGCGGTCGAGGTCTTGGCGGATTTTCAGAACGCCCGAGACTACATGGTGTACGGGCTACCAGCTGAACTGCAGCGTTACGCCTCATTTGCGATTTCGGCCGACTTCTGTCAATCTGGCGGAGGGAATACGAGCAACGCGTGGGAAAGAGTGACGGTGTTTTTTTTTTTGGTCTAGCTCCCGTGCGGTGCTTAGCTATTGTGGCCTTTCTTCTAGGACCACGGCGACCCTCTTTTCCATGAAAAGCTCTAAATCTCCACCACACATACCGTCGCGAGGACTTGCGCCATGGCCTACTGTTTCGCCGTCTGTGCCTTACTGTAGGGCACAAAGGACCTTTCGTTGAACGGGCCGATGGTCTACCCTTCTCTCGTTCGCCCGGCTGGTGGCCATCTTAATTATTCCTTCGTCGCTTCGCTTTCTTACGGCAACGTTTGCGAATGACTTTTCCTGCACGGTTAGGAAATTGGCCTCGGGTCGTGTCATCGATGGTTTTGCCGCTCAAGGGTGCTTCGGCACCACCTGCTCTACTACTTCGGCACTTTGATTTCTCGGCTGTGTTGCCTTGTCGGGCCGGTTGACTTGCGCTAACCTTGTGCTCACGTACCCAACGAAACTGGTGCCTTCCACTTGATTGCATTTGTGAAGAACCCGCTGTTCTTTTACTTGTTGTCCGGTGGCTCGCACGCATGCAAACAGAGTTTGACGCCGACGCAAAGTGCCTAGTACTACTTGCTACGCTCAAAGGTTTTCGCGCCCTCTTTTACACGCGTAGTACTGTTCGTCTCGCTCACGGCGCTCCGACGTCTCTTGCGTCTTCGCCGCTTTTTGCGTCTCGTTTCCGAGCCTCCAGATCGTATCTCACACTCGTGAGCCCTCTCACAGCTTTCGTCAGCTGTCTCAGTCGCACGGTCTTAATGATTTTAGACCAAATCATTTTTATTCTCACCCTCTAGACCGGCGGACTGGTTAACACACCTAGAAACCATGCAGCTGTTTCCCTTCGAAAAATCTTGCTCACATTCCTGAGAGCTGTCTGCAAGTGCACTGATACCATTCTCTACTGTCGCTGCTTCGCCTGAGCTTTCTCCGTGTCCTTGACTACTTCCACATTGTCTGCAAGATCCGCCGTCGCGACAAACACAGTTGAGGTCTGTACCAGCCTGCCTACCGCTATTCTAGCTGTCTCGCTAGTATTAAACTGGCAAAGCACCTCATCGCATTCGCTCTGGCCTTCGTCAGCCTCTCTACGCAGCGCAGCATCTTTAGCAGCACTCAAATTTGGTTCTTCATTGAACCTGCTGCTGTCCCTAAACGTGCCAGCCTACTCTAAAGCTCTGGGCTGCACCTCACTCATTTGACTATCGCACTTCTCGTGCGCTACAGTTGCAGACGGCTGAATTTTCCATCTCATTGCCTCGATTATGTGTTCCAAATGTTTGAGCACCAAGGCGCGTGCTCGATCACGCTCTTTTCTATCCCTTATTTCCTTTTCTTGTTTTTGATTTCGTTCCTCCAACTTTTTTAAAGCTTTCAACGCGTACCCAATATCCTCCTCACTGGCGCATTCCAAAATTAGCTCTAAAATTTCGAACCTGCCCATTCCTTCCTTAGCCTTTATACCCAGGTCTTCACAAATGTACAAAAGACCATCTTTTAGCAGTGTCCTCACCTCCATGATTGTTGTTGTACTTTGGTCCTGCATTTCACACATATTTAGGTGATCCCTACAACTCAAAACTCACAAAAGGTAATCTCCCTAATTCACACACAATCTAGCTTCTAATAAACTCACACATTTGAAGCCTGGAAAGTCAAAGCAAAGGCCAAGCACTCACCACAGCACAGCTCCATGTCGCGAAGTTCATCTCACCGCTGCCAACCAGTTGTTAAGGTTCGGAAGGAAGGTCGCTGGAGGATACGAAAAACAAACAGGTTTATGACACTATTTACACCTATTTACAGCAAAAAAGGTCAGTGGTTTGACAAACCATGAGCGTGGTGGATGAACCATTACATAGTTCAGAGCCACGTCCAGCACTCTGCGGCGTGGTTTTAAGCCCTGTCGGGCTCCTCCTCTCCGAGTGGAACACCAATCACACACACAAAACAGGTGAGGGGGACGAGCATGCACGGTCCACGTGAACGTCCAATATTGAGTCGTGAACACTGCACTGCAAGATGGCGCCAGCAGGGCTCTTCCTCGTCGTCTGTGTGCCGCTAGTCGAGAGGTCTCACAATCCTGACAGCACACATCAAAGGGTCCACCGATTTGTTCGCTTAATTAGCGGGGCGACTTGCGGTGGCCGCCGCGGTCTCTTCCAGGAAGATGCTGTATTTGTTGGCCTCGCTCGAACGGTTAACGGCGTCTTGGCGACACGACGTCTCATCCTCCGGCTAGCACGGACAATGCCTGACGAGCATAGGCAGCCGGCCGGTCGTCTACTTGATTGGGGATTAAAAGCAGCACCGCTCTCCTGTCAGCTCCGGCGCCGGTCACAACAGCTTCTCCGTCGCCAGATGAATCACCGAGGTCATCAGGCACCGCTGCTGCTTGAAGGGACGATGAAAGGGTCCGCATTTGAAAGTAGGGAACTCGCCTTTGCTTGCCGCATTGTCTTGGTAATTGCTCAAATCTTCGACAGCGTCTGGCAGATTTGGCGCCGAAGGGATTGAGAGCCTACCAAGTAGACCCGCTTACGCACAATGGCGTCTGACTAGACGAATTTCCAGGCCAAACTTAACACCGTTCGGAAGGATCATGCCGACGCTGACGTGGCGCTGCAGCTTCTTGTTCACATACGGTGGAGTCTTGCCGACGCTGCCTTACTGATGTGGCTTCTTGTTCCCGTACAGCAGAATCTTGCCGACAATGCCTGGCTGATGTGGCCTCTCGTTCCCGTACGGAGGATATTGCCGACGCTGACGTGCCGCTGTAGCTTTTTGTTCACGTACGCCGGGATCTTGCCGACGCTGCCTTACTGATGTGGCTTCTTGTTCCCGAACAGCGGTATCTTGGCGGCGACGTCGCGCAGCTTCCCGGCGCGTTTCTGCCTCGCGTGCTCTCACATCAGGGTCCTGTCTGCGAGCGTGCGCCGCCGCTGCCCTGCGCGCCCGCCTTTCGGCATCCTAATCCACACGAGCACACACCGACGGCAACGAGCATCGGAAACTACAAACCTGTATCGATATAGTTTTGATTATAAAACCATTCCTTTAGAAAACGCCTGGCGTCTTTCGTTAAGCAGCTGGCGTCTTCTTTTTGTTTTGCTTTAGAAACATCTGGCGTCTCTTCGATTTGCTTTAGAAAACATCTGGCGTCTTTCATTCGTTTATTTCATCAATCAACAGCGTTTTGAACAAAAATTTTTCATTGTTTAATCGCGCACAGGCGAAATCTCACCAGGCACTACCTTGGAGGTAAACGATGGCAGCTACTGAGAATGAGAGACAGCAGAAGTCGGCTTTTAACACTTCTACATCTACTAACATTTCCTACTGGAACATGCCAATGGATGCTAATGGGGAATGAGAGACAGGAGAATTCGGCTTTTAGTTAACGCGCACGCTGCGAACTTTTTTTATTGTTCAACAACGCACAGGGGAAATCTCCCACCGGCACTACCTTGGAGGTCAAAGCGTAAGACTGGTTACACGCTACGAGGGACGAACGGGTGCCGCTATAAGGAGCTTCGCCCCTAAAATATCTACTGTATCGACTGATCTGCTAGCCAAACTGACAATACCCCTGAGCAGCCTAAAAGCATTGCAGATCGTTTTAGTGCAATAAAAGTTTCCTTACCGTTCATGGCTTTCGTAGCGTGTCATCGTCGCAGCCACGGTTAGTAAAAACAAACAAAAACAATCTCTAAAGCACTGAAATTACACGGAGAGGTGCTTTTTTCAACGGAGTGGTAGAAAAATGCAGCGCCTGCCGCTGCTAACCTGCGTGGTGCGTCGAACCGGAAGCCGTCGTATCCCACAGTTCCCTGCAATTGCCCATATTACCGGTCACCTATTGGAAGGTCACGCGCAGAATGGCAAGTAGATCGAAACGTGCCCACGTTTCTCACGCACAAAGGACGCATGAAACGTACTCACAGGTACAGATTAATGCGAATAAGCGTCTCAGTTGTTACTTCGTTGTGTCTGAAAAGCGCGCTCATTTCGCAAACGGAGGCTGTGCAACAATCGCAGTGATCTCTGTGCAACCGGTAACTACAACAGAATCGTTCCGACAAAACTCAAAGGCTAGACAAGACGTACGATTCTCCCCACTGCAAGATAAGTGCGCGCGATCGAGCGTACACCCCCTTATTCTCTACGCGGGCCAAAGTACGCATGAGAGATGAGAGCCGCCGTGCGCTCACTGCACCATCTTGCTGATAATGCTGAAAACACGATAGTAACCCCCCCCCCCCCAAGATGCCCGCCAACAGTGGTAAGTGGTAGATATGAATATCTTGCCGTTTGAATGTAGGAGGTACCTCTTGGTGACTCAGTGGTTAACGCCTCAGATTCACGACGCGGAGGTCCCACGTTTGATTTTGCACGTCGGAGTCTTTTTTTTCTGCGATTTTATTTTCTTTCTTGCGTTCTCGTATATGTAGATAGGTATACATATACGGTGCATGACATCGAAGCCGACGTCCTTGTCGACGCCCACGCCCACGCCGACACTGGCGGCATAATCCTAGCCGAGAGTGTCCATATAGCCCGCAAAAAAAAAAAAAATGTTTTCAACCTTCTTTGTCTCTTCTTCATGCTCGCACGCTGACGGAAGAACGCACTTCTTGCGCCTTCACCTTCTTACCCGCGTAGCTTTCGCGCTCGCTGCTACGAAACGAGTGAAAGAGAGCGATTGAAGCGTGCCGACAAATCTTTGGAAACTCCACTCATGTTTGATGGATTCTAAAAATGTGAGTGGCATGTGATTCACGAAGCGGTATGCATTAATAATTGGCCTCCTTCATCATTACGGAGAAAAGGATTGTCCATAATTGGCGCTCGCGTGCTCGAAGTTTGAAAGTCTATTGAGGAAATTTCGTACAATGCAGCTCCTGGAAAAATGAGGTTCGCTTAATCGATGTGTACACATGCGGGTCTCACAATACCAAATGGGTGTTAGTACTGTTTTCCAGAGTTCACCTCTTGTGCTCCATCCAAGAGCAATGACGCAACATCGAATTTTCACTTAATTTCAACATCGAAGCAAACGCCGTCGTTTTGACAGACCGTGTTTGTCGATTTACATCAATATTACCAGCATTTTTGAAAGTAAATAAATCTACATGAGCGTTTGACCAAAGTAAGTGATCTTGTTTATTGAATCGAGTTGTCATGCATTCTGCAATCATGATATATTTGCTTTAGAAGCGCTTCAATGAATACTCTTTCCGCGAACCACCCTCGTCCCCTGAAAACACAAAAGGTGACGCAGAAACGCGCTGTATACCATATTTATCGGTTTCAGTGCGTCCACTTCATGACGTTACATTTATAATGGACGAGTTAACCGAAGTGTCATGTAATGGGCTCGATTTGTGACAGCCCCATGAGTTGTTAATCTGTAATTAAGGACGATCTGACCAGTTCGCGTCTCTCACAAGTGGCATACTGAAATGTCGTAGGGTGACACTGCCTCGGTACGGTTCTGTCATTTTTGCGGCATCACTGTGAGGACTTGCGAATACAGGCCAGTCGTAGCCTTCATCGTCTAATTCAATGGCCACTGGCGTACCAGCCGCTTTCGCTTCTTTAAGATACCACTGTATTGTAGCCTTTGCTTTCATTGCGTGAGTGTGGTAAGTTGCCAAGCCGAATCGAATCAGCAACTGAAGGATTCCCGAGGGTGACGTCGGGGTGACGTCACTCAAAGCGACAGTTGTGGAATTCGCTGTGGCGCGCCACACGTTTCTCCGGGTCGACACTGGAATTTTCGACGCTGACGGCTTAAACGCGTGTCTCCCAAAAGCTGCAACGTCGATGAAGCTGTCGAAGTCTATTTTGCTGTCGGGATCATTCACTCCGGACATGCCCTCAATGCCTTCAACATCGTTCAACATCCCGGTAACGAGAAAAAAGGGTGTTCGCGCGTAATTCGTAGAGATAACAGCCGGTGACGTCGATCGGGGTGTCACCGTCGTGTTGGAAGCCCGCGTGACAACTACCGACGAGGTGGAGTTCGTTTCATTGTCAGACAGCTCATCGACATCGTAGTCCTGGAGAGAATCGGAAGACGGCGGGTCTTCGGCGTCTTGTCGCACGTCGAAGATGCTGTGGCCCCATTCTTCTTCATCGGCTTCGTCGAGCACTTTCGAAGCCTTCAATTCGTTCGACTCACCAGCTGGTCCCTGGCCCGCCAGCTTGTTCAGTCCCAGTCGGCCTGCAAAATTTGTCGTCGTGTGAACCATGGTGCAGTGACGGCAACTTACTTGTCCTTGTCCGTAGCAATATATATATATATATATATATATATATATATATATATATATATATATATATTGTAGTTGTCTAGAATAGCAAAAGGTGAAATTTTTTTGGTTGCGAAGAGCGTAGAAAGCATGATCACGCATTCGAGCAGGGGAAGGGTGATAGTCCAGGCATTTACTCACTAAAATGCTTCATTAGTGTTCCCTATTATCGCAGTACTCCTTTTGCGTAACGTGTCCACCCTGTGTTTGTGTGTGTGTGTGTGTTGGTTTTGTTTAGGATAATTTAGACATTTTGACACTTTTCGGGCATGTTTTGCAGATTGTATCTGATCATTCTGTACAGGGGCTTCCGGTACGGTCCCTGACCTTGGGACCTTCTGTATATCCTTCACGCTGTAACAACCCTATGTGAAAATAAACTTTGATTTGATTTGATTTGAACATAGAGGTATGCGCGATTCCTTGTTTATTTTTTATTCCAATGAGCGATGGCGACGTACGGAGAGAAATTTAAAGAAGCGGGCCGCTGACCTCATTGCATGCTTGTAAAATATTTACAGAGTTGCGATTGTCGAAATACATGAAGGAAACAGGAAGGACTTCTAATTTTTTTTTAATTTAGAACGCTTGCGATTCGCATAACATGCAGGTGTTTCAGCTTTGGTTAAAATGAAATATATACCGAACCTTCACCATTCCTTCTTATTCTTACTTGCAAGAACAAGTGTGGAAATGCAAAGAATGATTTCACTCTCCAAGCAGGCGCAAACAATCTGTTTACCGTCACTACTTCATTTTGTTTATTGTTGGCACAGAAACACTAAAAGGAGCGCACTTCGTTTCATGTTTGCCTAGCATTCGAATCGTAAAATCGCAGACATAAATAATTCATAATTAGGAAGCTTCAACGTTATTTCCCAGAATATGCTGTAGTAGACAATTTTTATGGCTTGTTAGCCCATTGAAACCCAGCGGTATGGAGTTTGGGTAAATCGAATTATATCGCACTGTTTTCGAACAACACGATGCTTTACGTCAGTGCAAAATAATTCCTAAAACAGACTATCATTAGTAGCCAGAACGCTTCACAAATCCAACGTCGGCCAGCGGGAGACTCTTCAAGCAGTTGTCTTTTTCCCTAATAAAGGAGGCTTTCTCACGTGCATTTTTGTAAACGAGAAGTTTGATTAGAAGGGTGCCGTGGTAATGTGGAAACTACCACTTGCTGTCACATGCTATCTCCCAAGCTTCTACGCGCCTTTCAGCCATCGGGCGCAGTCGCCGTTCACTTCTCCGCGATTGTCTGTTTGTTTGCCCGGTGGCGGCCATGAAAAAAAAAGTGATATTCCTGGCTATCATCAACGCAATCAAACTTTGAGAAAAGAACCCTGACGTCGCCGCTGTGATAGTGCCCCAATAAACGTGTGGGACACGATACTGAATATATAGCCAGTAGGCTTCCGGTGCTCGATGTTAGTATCCAAAAATTCTTCAATTATCATAAGAACTGACTCAGATAGTCACATGAAGCTTTTTTGCATAATTGATTTGATCGTCTTGAATACCTGCGCACATATAAGATGTCTTGTCAAGTACATTTTTTTTTCATGTGAGGTAGGCGGCAACTTCGATAATCAACCCCAAGTGCCATAGATCGTTTATTGGAAGGACGACAACTCGTGGCAAACCCACTATGAAATAAAAGCTGTCTGTTTGGGTGAAAGCCCGTCATTTGACTCGGTTGTGAGGTGAAAGAGGCACTTTCCCTTTTTGTCCATGTATTGAAAGCCCATAATCAGACAAGGTTGTGATAGAAAGAGGAACTTTTGGTTCATGGGGAAGTTCATTATATGACACGTTTGTTGGGTGAAAGAAATTTTTACTGTCGATCGATGGATTAGAAGCCTATGTTATGACGAGGTTGAGAGGTCGTTTTGTTTATCGTGTGAAAGCCCACCATATGGCACAGTTTTCAAGTGAAACAGGAACTTTCACTTTCGGTCGATGAGGTAGAAGCCTATCTTATGAAAAGGTTATGAGGTGAAAGAGGAACTTCGGTCTATGGTGGGAGGAAGGGGAGGGGTGTAGCACATTGTATGTCACAGTTGTGGGGAGAAAAAGAAACTTTCACTTTCGGTCATCGGGGTGGAACGCCATCATATGACATGTTTATGAGGTGAAAACGGAACTTTCGATCTATGGGGTGAAAGCCCATCATATGACAAGGTTATGCGGTGAAAGAAAAGGAAGGAAGAAAAATAGGAGAAAAAGAACGGCAGGGAAGTTAACCAGCCTATAGGCAGCCGGTTTGCCACCCTGTGCAGAGGAGGGGGACGGGGGAGATGAAAGATAGGTAGAGAAACTTTCATTTTAGGTCCATGGGGTGAAAGGCCGTCACATTACATGGTTGTGAGGTTGAAAGTGGACTTGCACTTTCGGTCAAGGTGTTGAAACATATAGTTTCCTAAAGTAACTAGAAGGGACTGTGGTGCTGCAATCGTTCATCGTACATGAGAATGCTGGGTAGCACACAAATTTACATAGTTTTTGTGCTTGCGGGCTTCAAACGCACTCCTGGCTTTGTTTATTTCTGTGTTTTGGTTTTGTCTTGAATAAAAAAAATGAGCTCCTGTGAACATCGTGAGCCAATTTGAAATGGTGAGCCTAAGCTCAGCTTTGTATTGTGGCAAAACGAATTCAGGCCACAGGGAGCCAAAGTAATGAAGACTAGGGCAAGAATAGGCGAATTTGTGTACAACCCATCATTCGCATGCTTGCTAAAGAGCCTTGGCTTGCAGTTCCTATAGACACAAGTGCCAGAGTTACCTCTAATGTATCTGCAGTAAAACCTATGTGGCCCAATCCGATCACATGACGTGGTTGTGAGGTGGAAGAGTAGCTTTCAAAGCAATCACGTGACCCTGAAGTATGAGCCAAAAGAAGGTAGACCCTCAATCAAGGATTATCTTGTCACGCTAAAGAAAATAGAAGCCGTTATCATTGACGCCAGACGATTGAGCATGGAAAGTGTGATGGCGGAATCTGTAGTCAACGAACTGCGAGGATAAACTACTGATGAAGAACACCACTTATATGCTTGGTACCTTGCTTGGTGACGCCTCCTTGCGACTTCCCTCAGAATAAATTGATACTGTTGGCGCAGAATCGTTGATTGCCGTCCTCCACGAGCTATTCTATGAATGTTTGCAACAGCTGCCTTTTTTGCCTGATCTTGTGCCAAGTGACTTTCTTCCCGAGACGAAGGAACCACTTTACCGTCGTCGATTTGACGATGGAGGATTTGTTATTTTCGAAGTTTAACAGTGGTTTTTATGTAAATCACAGGGCCTTCACAAAGACGGCTAGAAACAGGTGAAAAAACGCTGAAAGAAATGCATGAATTTGCATAGAGATTACGTGCAGAAGTATTTTTGACTACAGTAAATGAACAATTTGGGGGATTTATTTCATGAAGGTGATTGAAACTTTTGTGTATGCCCTTGTATACAAATCTGAGTATGGTGTGCTTATTATTTCAATACCAGGTCTTCTCACGTATAGCCTCACCTGCATATAACCTCGTAACCCTCACACCCAACTCTAAACCGCGTAAAATGAATGAAAACTATAGAAAACAAGAGAACAATAAAACAGGACAGCGTATCACCACGAAACCGTCTTCTTTGTGATATTGCGAAGCGGTACCGCGAAGCCCACCAAAACTCGGGCCCGAGATGTAAATCATTTAAAAGAGATATAGAGAATTACAGCATACATCCAACTATTTTCTTTTTTTTCTTGAGTTCAATGTATGGTGGTTTGACTGTACTATCTGTGTAATGAAAACATTAACTATACCAAAATTGCAACCTATGCTAATATAGCTGCATTGAGCCCACCCTATGTTCTCTACCGCTAAAAAGGCTCACTGTACAGAAAAAATACACTAGCATGACAACACTTGCTGTCCCATTTGCGTTTCATCCCCGGATTTGCGCGTTGTTTTGAGCGTGTAACCTATTTATGAGGCCTAATACAGATTTCAAATCAATATTATCATACGTGCCACGTCACTGCACGCGATACACACCTTTGGTTTTCGTGTGAAAAATCAACCGCCGCCATCGTCACGAGTTTGCGATAGCTGCCAGGATCCCTGCTATTGCTTTTTCTTAACAGGCCTTTGGAATTCAAAAAGGGGATAATAGACTTGCGCAGGAGAACAATGGTTGATGCAGTTATCCCGGCAGTGCAATTCTGGATGGTCATGCGAAATTTAAAACAACCCAGAGGAGATCGCAGCAGCACCCCTTCGCTGAAAAGAGTTGTCCGCATGGCGGTCACGAGATTGCGATATCGCGTATGTTCCTGAGGTACTCTTCTGAGTTTATAGCCTCAAGTATAACGGCTTATTGAGCAATGCACTTACATAAGACATCGCTGACCTCGTCGGGAAAGAGGAGGTAGGCGATGGCAATGCCGAACGCTGCAAGCAGCAGTACGAACCACAAGAAGAGACAGCCGCACCGCATCCGTGGACAGCACTCTCCTTTTGTGCGAGACGCCTCAGCACTGCCCTCCTCGTCTTCTCCGGGGCTAGGGGAACTGCTGCGCAGATAAGGTGACCAGCCAACCATTCGACAATTCACTTTCTATAGAGCATTTTATTACGAAACTAAGCCTAGCCACTTATTCCCAGTCATAGGCCTGCCGAGTACACTCGGCAAGACAATTAGCTAGGCTTGTTAGTGTTTCCCCAAATAGATAATTTAATCGCAAATTCAAACGCACAAAAAAGCAAGAAACACAATGCGTCTCGTCCAATCTTCGCATTCATCTCTTTTGTGCGTGCTTGAATTCACGACAAATTTTCTCTTTAAAATTATTATCACCATTGTATATTATTTGGCTAGCAGACCTAGCTTTTGAGTCAAGTTTTCTTGAGGTTCTTATTTAGCCGGACAGACTTTGAATTATTTCGGCATTTCACAGTGCTCCCGAAGGGAACAGAAGGTGAGCTTATGGCTCCTTATTTGGCCCACACTTCATAGAGCACTTCAAGCAGCTACAACAAGACATTGCAAAAAGTTTATAGAGCACTTCAGGCAGCTACAACAATGCATAAGCAAAAGACATACAATACGAACATACAGCAAAGAATTCAGAAACATCAGATCAGCAGCGTACAAACTTACGTATGAGAAGACCTATATTCAATACATGCAAGTTTTATTTTCGAAAATAGTTGCTATGGCAACCATAACATTATCCACAACAACAGTTATAGTTTTTTTTTGCAACCTGAATTGCACTTACATTCATCATCATCCCTACTGCGTACCCTGCAGGGCAAAGGCCCATGTTCCACTAAACAGTCTGTTTCTGTGTTTGCTGCGGCCGCGTTTTACCGCAAACTTCTTAATCTCTTCTACCCAATCCAATTTTGTCTTTCGCTTGCGAATTTGTCTTTTCGTGGAATCCAGTCTGTTAATATTAATGACTGACAGTAATCTTGCTTACGCACTGCATTCCCGGCTCATGCTCATTTCTTCTTAGTTTCATTATATGACCTTAACAGCCATTTGTTCACTGACCCAATCTGCTCTATTTTCGTTCTTTAAGAGGTTATCCCAGGTAAAACAATCCTATGGATAAAGGCAGAGCCTAGTGCGTCCACTCGCGAGAGATTTCCTCACAAATGTTTATCGCTCACACGAACGAAGTGAACGTAGGGGGAGAGCAGCGTTACGAGACAATTTGGCGGCCTGTAAAGCACATTTCATCCCCTGTGGACCACAAAACTACCAATGCGCTGTCGCTCTCTTCCGGAGATAATGCAATTATTTCACCAACCACTTGCCTGAAATTTCCCTAATTCCCCATCGTGGAGGGACGGTTTCTCTTTGCAGTCAAAAGGCCATCTACTCTCCCTAGGAGGTAAGAGGACGTCGTGCCTTCTCCCTAATCTGTGACATCTTGGTCACGTGATCCGAAATCTTCCCTTCTCTCCCGAGAATTTCTCCTCGTGGGAATAACCCTTTCAAGTTACACCAATTATGTTCATCAAAGCTAGTGTGGGCGCTAATTGGAAGTTATCGCGTCTGTAATTCATGAAACAGGTAATATATGAAGAGTTCTTAAAAGAACTCTTGGTATATTACCACTCAATACACGGAAAAAGTATTCTAGGTTATCCTTTCTTCATAGCATCTACAATTTATTCATCCAGCCGAAAGCATTTCAGCCGAACGTGATCACGATCACAAGGTACGTCCACAATTTGCTCACACAGTGAAATATTTACACTCTTTGGTTATATCAATAAACGAGTGGAACGCACTTGTGAATTGTCACTCCTGGTCAAAGAACAAAACAGATGCCAGTGGAGACAGCGCTGCTAAGTTGAGAAAAGGAAAAACTGGACTACACAGACGTAGCGCTTGTAACAACTGAATTTATTGAAATGGAAAACGAAAAAAAAAAGGGGGCGGGGAGGCTGAAATACAAAGGCAGAGAGCACTAAAAGCAAACTGCGCATGATCCTACAGGGTGGCTTTATCTGTATTGTCCAGTTCTTCCCTTCCTCAACTTTCATGCGCTTTCTTTACCTACAGAAATTATTTTTTTTGCATGGCTCGGTTTGTTCACCTGACCTAAATCCAAGTTGAATCACATTTATATCCATTACATTGATATAAGTCTCTTACTCGGACTTGTCCTCGGGTGAAATCGAGCTCTGTAGCTTCTCAACAATGTCGGCACCCTGTTTGCTGATGGCATGCATGGCCGGTGCCAGCTGCTGCTTCGCTTGCCGGCTGTTTTTGCCCAAGGCTGCTTCCTCGCTGCTGCTCTCGTCACCGAGACCCTTGTGCGTTTTCTTCTTGTGCTTCTTGCCTGGAGGATGTGGCAGGCCCTGTCCGCCGGTAGACGCAGGCGAATCCGCCGACGGCATTGGGGCCAAAGGCGTCAAGGGCAGAGACGAGCCCAGCTCCGACATCGGTTGCGATGTAATCGGCAGGCAGCTGTGCGAGAGATTAAATTTGTTTGAAGCGTGAAATGCTCGCTGCAGTATACTTCTTTGTCCACTAAATATAATAAAGTATGGATTTATCACCCACATGTTACGTCTAAAGATCACGATCTGATTGGAGGGACGCCGTAGTGGAGGGCTCGGGAAATTTCGGCCCTGTGGTGTTCTTCGACGTGCGCTGAAGGCCCACAGACATGGGCCTCGGTCATTTCGCTTCCATTGAAGTGCTGCTTCCGCAGCTCGGGCTGAACACGCGACCTTGGGTACAGCTAGCAGCCGAGCCACTGTTCTGCCAAGGTGCTCTTTTTTGTCGATTTATTGGTTTCTACAAGAAAAATCGACATTTCGCGCGAGCAGGGGAAAAAAACCAAGGAAGACAAGAAAGAGCGCAGACTGCTAATTGCTGCATTGTCAGTTCACGAAGGTACGCCTCTCTCTGCGGTACCTTATTAACAAAATCCTGGCTTTGTTGATGATCGATTGATATGTAGGGTGTAACGTACCAACAATCCTGGTTATGTGTGCATCGAGAAGGCGCAGTGTGGCATTTATTTATGTACACAGTTCCTGCAACGCTACAGTGGCATTATTGCAGGGGGGCGTACATACCAGTGATGTAAATGCCTTCCTGAAATTTGGAGCAGTCATTGTGGCAGGCAAAATATCGTTTTGGAGCAGCGATCTGATTGTTTGGGACATGCACATGTTTTCCGTGACGCACACAGAGCAAAAAACTTAGCTTTATTATAGTTCAACGTTTATTCAGTTTACATATGCGTTTTTACAGAAGCAGCAAGCCAACAAAATAAACACATAAAACAAACAAAAGTAGGAAATTGTACAGCAGCAGTGACATAAAATGACGAAGGATATTGCACCAACAAGCTATCTGTTTCATGTAGTTGCAGCAAATATTGCTACGAGATAGCTGCAGCAAATACTGCCTAAAGTGTCCACCACCAAGCCATTCATTTCGCCAATGTTCAGAAATGACTGGCATTACCGCACGACCGGCCGATGGCACGTGGTGGTGACACCGGAGAGCATCATGAAACTATACGGTAGAGTCCGTGATACGCAGCCAACGCAGATATACTGACAAAGCGACGAAATGAACCTAATCGGCGCCCCGCGATAAATGTGTACTGCGATCTGCTACATAGTGAAAACTGACACAGTATTTTTTTAGACGTGATACGGTCGCAGAAAGTCGATCATCTTCTGGCTAATTGCGTGCAGTGCTTCGCCTATTGGCGCACACACCGTGGCAAGCCGTTTGCGCCCACCCTCTTTCATACCATGCACAGTTGGGCCGAGAAGCATGTTGCGTTAACGCGATGCTGCGAGCTTTCTGCAAATGATGCTCTACAGGTCCTGGCAGCACGCAGGCCGTGGCGCAACATGTCGCCTCATGAAAGCATGTGCTACGCTCGCTGTCTCAATGCCCGCGGTTATTAACGCTCAACTCCCCAACAGCGCGCTGCCTTCGTGTATACGAAGTGGTGCGCTGTCAGCATTACTTTCGGTTACAAAACCATCTTGTGGCACGGCCATGGCGCAAATTAAACAAAAAAGACCCTTTTAGAGTAGTATGGCACCGTGATTTGCAGTTGGCACCGGTTGGGAAGGTTTCCGACCACTGATATACTAAGTGAATATAGTTTGTGAAATATCTGTGGCACTACAAAAAAAAACATACAACAAACTATACTTATAACAACATATAACAATCACAGTACACAAACAAAATTCAGTACAATATGTTATATAGCAAACAAGCACAAAAGATGTGACACACATATCACATTTTCACAACAATGAGAAAAAAAACAGCGTTGTCCCTCAAGCTTACTATATATATGTCTTATATGGTCTTCGTGAACTGACAATAACAATCTGGTAGTCTGCGCTCTTCCATGTTTCAATTCTTTTTTTTTTTTCTGATTGCGCATCAGCTCGAGTTTTCAAGTGGAATACTTCCATGACCCACTGTCAGCAGCATTCACGTTACCTTGAACTTTAGTGCACTAGAATGGGGCAGTGTGCTCACTGAAGGGCGGGGAGTGACGCACTTCATGTCGTTGACAACAGGCGGCGCGGCTCGCAGCGTCACCGGAAGCTTTCCGGCGGGCTGAAAGGCGTGGCTATTGCGCGTTGCTGTTTTGCGCTTAAGAAAAGTCAAAGTTACGACGTGTGTGCAGCGTTTCTGTGTCTTGTGAAATAAATTACTGCCATTGTGACTGATTTATGGAGGGTGGGTGATGTTTTAAGTGGCCACTGTATGGATGAATCCTCCTCTACACAGCCGCTGCAGTAACAGGGCGTGCAGTTGAGAACATTTAGGCTTTTTATATTTGCCTGCTAATTGATACGATGTTAAATACCACTTAGCCAATTTAGCGATAATAGCGACTTCGTTCTCGCCTTTTGAGCCCCACTGTGCAAATAAGAACAACGCCTCATTTTTCAATTCCTTTTTTTTAGCATATGAGCGGGTCTAATTGGAACTATCTGAATGCCTTTGTCGCGAATCACTAATGGGTGGAGTCGCTTGGCTTGGTGATAAATTTATGCACACCGTAACTTTAAGTTTCTTTTATAACATGTAGGTCATACGAGGTTACAACACCTGTTGGACTCGTAGGCAAACGTGGTACTAATGAGTCGAATAAGAAATATCTCTGCATACTTTTGATGAGTACATAACAAGTAATAGAGATCACGCGCGTCCACATATTTTTACTACACCATAGAAATGAATTTCATCAGTTCTTCAGCAGTGCGATTAGAATAGGGCACACAGAAACACGCGACAACTTCTCGTGCTGACAAATTGATTTTTTTTACGCAATACCGTGTCTTTTTAGGCGCAAATGCTTGTTATATCACAATTTAAATTGACAGTCCAAAAAATGTCACTCGTGGTCAAAGAACAAAACAGATGCCGAAAACGTGCATAAGCATCTGCTACTCGACCACAAAAGTTTTAAAAAAGAGATGCAAGGAATATTTACTGTGACTCCAAAGCCTGTCAGTACAGCCAAAGGCCAAAGACGGAAACATCGTTACCATGACCGCGACAAAAAAAAAACTATTAATGCACGCGCAATAAAGAATCAACGCATATATGATTCAAAGCGAGCGTCAAATAAAAAAAAAATAATAACGAAAATTTGGGTGAAACAGTGAGACAACCCACACAAAATCACCCACAAAAGCAAATTTTGCATCATTTAATATAAATGCCTGGTCGGCATAGTTATCAGCCAAAAGTTAAAAATAAAAAAGGCCAATCTATTATTGTTCTACGAATCGATTTCTCTAGCTAAATCAAAACATGATTATGGCTTTGCGGTCACTGCCCTCGTGTTTTCTTTTGCTTTTTTTTGTCGTACTTGACACTCTGGTCACTCCCACATGGGTCCAGCTCTTTTTTGTCGTGAAACACTGCTTAAAATGTTTTCTGCGCGTATGCGGCATGCTTTGTGTGCGACCATCGGAGGCTGTAAAAAAGTGTACTCTTCCCGTTCAGATGCAGCGGCAGACCACGTTCGAGACAGTTGTATTTTTCGAATAGACAGAGATTCCAATCCTGCAGAGGAACATATGCAAGTGCAGCAAAGTGGCACGTGTGGTACCGACAAAGTCCTTTAAACGAATGAATGGAGCGAACATGCACTGCAGCTGGGCACTCTCGAATAAAAACAGCTACTTAAACTACTTGGGCCAGTTTAAAGATAAAAGAAATTAATGAATTTAAAGACCCCTGAGCTTCCTCTATATGTATACACATAATTTTTACTTCTTGTGTCTTTGTAGAGGCTTTCTCCCCACCTCCAGTTCCGCGTTTACTACCTCCCGAACTGCAGCGTAACCAGCGACACCCTGAGGACGCGTGAACGCATTTCACTCAGCACCACAAAAGTTTTCAGGAGAAACTAGCGGCAGCGCCCCTTGCGGGTGCCCAATCTGTCGACGCGGGGAGGGTAATGGCGGCACAGCGCAGGGATGAGGCAGTGCGCCCACTGCCTCCTTTTAGTACACTGTATCTTGAACCAAAAGCGAGCGCCGATATCTGTAGGCTCGAACCTACCTACCTACCTACCTACCTACCTACCTACCTACCTACCTACCTACCTGCCTGCCTGCCTGCCTGCCTACCTACCTGCCTGCCTGCCTGCCTACCTACCTACCTACCTACCTACCTACCTACCTAATACCTACCTACCTACCCACCCACCCACCTACCTACCTACCTACCCACCTACCCACCTACCTACCTACCTACCTACCCACCCACCCACCCACCCACCTACCCACCTACCTACCTACCTACCTACCTACCTACCTACCTACCTACCTACCCACTGTTGTGAAAGACGGCGACGCCAACACGGTCCCGAAGGCGCCACTGCTTCCAACTCCGCCGGGAAGGTCACCAGCCGTGGGCTATCTCGTTTGGTTCAGGTGACCCGGCAGTACGTCTGGTCCCATGTGAGCGGGAAACCAGACTATGTGAATAACGTCTGAGGGGGGTTTGCTGTGGAGAATTCTGGCTGCCTCTGTGGCTATCAATCCCGATGCGAACGCCCTAACGGCCGCTCGGGAATCGGTGTACGCCGTGGTGCGTTTCGTGTCCAGTAATGCCAGCGCTACAGCAGCCTGTTCTGCTACATCGACCAAGGAGGTCTTACTGAAGCTGCCGAGACAAGTTCTCCCCTGTCATTGACTACTGCCACGGAAAACCCACTGCCGCCGGCGTGGCGCGCCGCGTCCACAAATGGTCTCTGTTCCGGGAGAGGTTCTTTATGAAAGCCCTAGCCCTCGCCAACCTACGACCTTTATTGTGTTGGGGATGGATGTTTCGTGGAAGAGGGTCAACAATAAAGGAATTCCTTGTTTGATAATCAAGCTGCGTAGTTTCTCCCTGATTGAAGATAGGACGGAGGCCTGCCGCATCGAGCAGTTTTCTTCCTGTTTTGAAACTCGATAACCGAATTATTTGTGCTGACCTTTGCGCTTCAATTAATTCCGAAGTGGCGTTGTGCACTCCCAACTTCATGAGTTTTTCTGTGCTAGTCGTGATTGGGACGCCGAGCACCTTTTTGACACTTTTGCGCATGAGCGTGTCCAATTTATCCCTTTCCGTTTTGGTCCAATTGAGAGCCGCCACTATGTATATGATATGGCTCATGAGGAAAGCGTGGTGGGCCCTAAGGAGGATATCCTCGCCTATGCCGCCCTTCTTGTTGGACACCCGCATAATTAATCTCAGAATGTTCTCTGTTTTTGTGGTGAGATGGGCTATAGTCTTTGCGTTGCATCCCTTAGAGTCTAGTAAAAGCCCCAGAATTTTCATAGAATTGACTCGAGGAATTGTGCGACCATCCTTGGTGCAAACGCTAATGGGCACCTGATCGAGAGGGGTGAGTCCCCTAACACCTCGTCTAGCCTGTCTGTACAGCAGGAGTTCCGACTTTTCCGGCGAAAGCGCCAGTCCCGTACCTTCCAGGAAAGACTCTGTAACGTCCAGAGCCTCCTGTAGAGCTTGTTCAACCGCCGCCTCCGATCCTCCGGGACACCAGATTGTAATGTCGTCAGCATATAAAGCGTGTCCGACATTAGGAACTTTAGAAAGGCTTGCCGACAGCTTGCGCATGGCTATGTTGAATAGAAGGGGGGAGATAACTGCCCCTTGGGGAGTACCCCTTCGTCCGAGTTTGAAAGGCTCCGAGACTGATTGTCCCAGTTTTATTGCCGCCGTCCGACTCTCGAGGAAAGATTCAACGAAGGAGAAGAATTTAACTCCCAGGTTCAAAGCCGATATCTCCTTAAGAATATAGTCGTGTTTGACAGTATCGAATGCTTTAGTGAGGTCCAGTGCGAGGACCCCTTTTACATCTTTGCTTGGAAAGTCAATTATTTGTGTTTTGAGGAGGAGCATGACATCTTGCGTGGAAAGTGAGGGTCTCGTGCTGAGAAATTGATTTTATTTACACAATACCGTGTTTTTTAGGCGCAAATCCTTGTTATATCACAATTTAAATTGAAAGTAAAAAAATGTCACTCGTGGTCAAAGAACAAAACAGATGCCGCAAACGTGCATAAGCATCTGCTACTCGATCACAAAAGTTTTAAAAAAGAGATGCAAGGAATATTTGATGTGATTCCAAAGCCTATCAGTACACCCAAAGGCCAAAGACGAAAACATCGTTGCTATGACCACGACGAAAAAGAAAAAACGATTAATGCACGCGCAATAAAGAATCTACGCATATATGATTCAAAGCGAGCGTCAAATTAAAAAAAATAATAATAACGAAAATTTGGGTAAAACAGTGAGACAACTCACACAAAATCACCCAGAAAAGCAAATTTTGCGTCATTTAATATAAATGCCTGGTCGGCATAGTTATCAGCCAAAAGTTAAAAATAAAAAGGGCCAATCTATTATTGTTCTACTAATTGACTTCTCTAGCTAAATCAAAGCATGATTATGGCTTTGCGGTCACTGCCCTCGTGTTTTCTTTGGTTTTTTTTGTCGTACTTGACACTTTGGTCACTCCCACATGGGTCCAGTTCTTTTTTGTCGTGAAACACTGCTTAAAAATTTTTCTGCGCGTATGCGGCATGCTTTGTGTGTGCGACCTTCGGAGGCTGTAAAAAGTGTACTCTTCCCGTTCACATGCAGCGGCAGACCACGTTCGAGACAGTTGTATTTTTCGGATAGACAGAGATTCCAATCCTTCAGGGGAACATATGCAAGTGCAGCCGAAAGCTTTTCAGCCCGATGTGATCACGATCGCAAGGTACGTCCACAATTTTCTCGCACAGTAAAATATTTACACTATTCTTTGGTTATATCAACAAACGAGTAGAATGCCCTTCCGTGCAGCATTGCATATATTAAAGATTTGACTGATTTGCCGTCAGCCCTACTTTCTTACCTAAGTGAGCAGTCCTGCCATTCTACCTGAATCGTCGGATTTCATGTTTACATTTATTCTGAGTATAATTTTTGCTAGATTGTACTCTGCCATATAGTCATTGATTGCTTATTTCAATCTACTGAACCTTGTATTACTGAACTGTGTTTGCCTTTCTACGTAGTGTCTGCATTATGCTTGTTTATTATTAACTTTTTTTCTTTTTCCATGTTAGTTTATTCTTTTATTTTGTTTTCTTCATTCGATGTACTCTGTATTGTATTCCCTCTATGATATGCCCCTTCATGAACCCTTAGGAGCAAATAAATGAAAAATGAAATAAAACAAGTAGACGTGGCTAGTACAACACACTATGGGGAAACGACCCGCACCACAAGGAGCTTCTACCCTGAAATTTGCAGCGTGTGCGTTAATTAAAAGCCCACTGCAGGTCTATGTGTCCAATCGGAGTCTTGGGTTTCTGATTTCCTACCAGCAGCAATCCGCATCTTCCAGCGGGAAATGCCGGTTCATTCCGGCGTGCTTTGTGTCTCTGCAGGTTTCTCCTGTGCTATATGCCGTGATGAGTGCCAGATTCCACGGCGCTGCCAGTGCAAGCGTTAGCGCCCGCTTTTTCGCATCTACTCATGGTTCCCTCTAGCGGGATATGGTCTAATATTTTCCTCTAAACGTATGCTGCGGGAAAACCTCGAAAATATTTGTGTTGCGGTAACAGCTGAGGCTTCCGCCTTCGATGGTTGGTTCTCGACTTCCAACAAATACAATTTGTTTATTTCCTTGCATAATTTAAGAACTACATTAATGTTATACTTATAAGGCAGTTCTCAAAACTATAGTTATAAATTATATTTTACACCTCCATGCGCAATGGGGAGGGAATGCCTCGTGGAGCATGCCTAGAAGAGAGAGAGTGAAGCGAACGCTGGTTAGCAGATGCTGGTACAAGAAGAGAGAGAGAGAGGCCGCACATGCGCACTAAGGGTGGTCTTGCCGCACACTGAATTGAGCTCGACCATAAGAAGCTTCGCATCGAAAAGTGTGTCGCAGATATTTTTTACATTCATTGCCTATCAGACAGACTAAGAAAGTTAGCAGGTATATATACATCGATAATGTCATTTTACGGCAATCAATTAAATAGGTAAAATTTGTGCCGCTGTGCGGAGAAAGAATGAGCAAGGTAATAGGCAAGAAGGAGAGGGAGATCTATTTTGTAAAACGGGTTCACTGATTGCCGTACAGGTGTGGTGTGAAAGGTTTCCTTTTAGCCGCACTCGCTTTTACGCATGGGGCAAACGAGCAACTCTGTAAACCATTGATAGCTGAAACGTGAGAGATTGCTTACCAAAGGCTTATCTTCTACTTTATAATTACTTTATCGAGAATGATCTCGTATTTTTGTACACGAACACGAATGGAGGAGCGCCACTATCGATTGAGGCTTGACATATTGATAGTAAAGGTACTGCACTCGTGAGTCAATGATCTATTAGCTCGCATAAAGAATCAAATTGAGTGTTTTAATTAACAGTTATATTTCACGTTGACCCCTATGCGTGCCAGACTGATAACATTGGATAACACTGATAACACTAGACATGCGCAGCTAAGCATTGCATCAGGACGGTTGATAGGCCAAGTTTGTGTGCTTCCATGTTGAACTAACATTACAGCGATCAAGTCCGTCGTACCTCTTCACGTACTCGCTTTCTCTCACGCTGTTTATTCGTTCACGATGCACAGATAAGTTTTTGCGCTTTCTTTCTCTTACTCCGTCTTGCAACTTCGCAGTTGTTAGTCGGCGTTTTTAACGTCTTGACTTCTCTTCTGAGTCCATTTTGTCCGCCCAGCATTTTAGAATAATTTTCAAAACTTATGCTGGGCGGGCAATTCGAGGATGGCTAGATGTATACAGCATTGCGATCCTGAAAACGAATGAACGGATGCACAGGCGGAGGGAGGCATTGATGGACGCATGGTATCACGGATGCACGGATGAACTGATGGGAATATACACGAAGCGATGCATGCATAGATGCACTGAAGGACAAACGGATGCTCGGACGGACAGATGCACGGGTGGATGGACGGACAGATTAACGGATAGAGAATTCGAGGATTGCAAGAAGTTTCAGATCTACTCACTGCAGACGACTTCAGCTTGTCGTCTTCCGACATGCGCCGTAATTGCTTGTCCAACCGGCGTCGCATGTAGTCCACAATGGTCAGCATCATGGCCGACGCCATCTCCTGCGTGGGACTCGGTCGAGGCTCGGGAGGAGGTGGGGGCAGCGGTTGTGGCGGTGCGGGCTGCGATGCTGGCGGGTTGATCACGATGGGCCCAGACTGTCCGCGGCAGCCTCCTCCGCTTGGCATCGGCATCGGCACCGAGATCGGAATCGGAGTCGACACGAGCGTAGCCTTCAACGCAATAGCGTGAACAATAAAGTAAGTCGGTTTTTTCTGCAAAGGTGAATCACTGAATGCAATGTTGGAATGCTATACCAAGTGGCCATAGTTATACAAATGAACGCTAAGGCGAATCACTGAATGCAATGTTTGAATGTTACACCAAGTGGCCATGGTTATTCAAATGAATGCTTCAGAAACGCGAGAGATGCAGCCAGCGAAGCTGCAAATGGACGTGAAATTTTCCAGGTCAGAACAGTTGATAATGCTTATTTCGTTATAAGACCTATCTTTATGGTCGTTGCACAGCAGCTATGTTATAAATTGAAGAGCATTCGTCGACGCGTGTAAACCTAATGCTTAGATTGAATTAAGCTTGGTAATATAAAATATGTAACTCAATGTTCCGTCTGTACGATCCCGGCCAAGGCGGTCCCATTTCGACGGAGGCGCAATGATAGAGGCCGCTTACTATACGAAATCAGTGCACTTTAAAGGACACCAGATCGTCGAAATTCCCAGATCCCTTCACTATGGCGTCTCTCAGAATCATATCCTGGTTTGGGAGGTAGAACCGCACATATAATTATTAAGAATGAAGAATAAGAATGGGGGAGCCAATTCGGCAAGCACTCCCAAATTATGACAGGTAGATTGCCACTATCCCTCAAGAGGAGGGTACATAACAGCTGTATCTTGCCGGTACTTAGCTACGGAGCAGAAACCTGGAGACTTACAAAGAGGGTTCAGCTTAAATTGAAGACGACGCAGCGAGCAATGGAAAGAAAAATGGTAGGTGTAACCTTAAGAGAAAAGAAGAGAGCAGAGTGGATTAGGGGACAAACGGGGGTTAAGGATATCATAGTTGAAATAAAGAAGAGGAAATGGACATGGGCACTTGAGAGTTCACTGCATTGAACCAGATCAAGCTGCCGCGATAGCTTCCGCGCTTGCGATCGCGTGAGGGCCATGCACGCTAAGTTGGGGAAGAACGATTTGCCCTGCTCTTTGAGAAGCTGCTCTGAGTTGTTGGAGAAAAGATAAGGAAAACGATCGTTCAGCGCGGCAGACACAGCCGCTTCGGTGCGAAGCTTACCGAACGGGCCTTCAATGACAACCGTGGCGATTGGTAAGCGAACACTCTGCTCCTCGGCGACTTGCCTGATCCACGCGCATTCTCCTGTAAAGTCATCCGGAGACACCAATGAAGGATGGACAACGTCCATGGTTGCCGCTGAGTCTCTAAGTGCTCGGCACGTTTTCTCATTCACCCTAATTTCTTGGAGATACGGCTCCAACAACCGCATGTTTTTCACTGATTCTCGGATTGTTGCGAAGGCAAATTTTTCCTGACAGTTTCTCGCGATGTGTCCTTCCTTTTTGCAGTTGTAGCAGATTAGCGGCTTCCGTTTGTTTTCCGATTCAAATGCCTGTGTGGTAGAAACCTCACTCGATTTCTCCGCTTCTGTTTGCCCTTCCCCTACACTGTCCTTCGTAAGAGACGGGTCCTTGAAATTACGGTGCGGAGCGGGTCTCCGTTGATCAGGTTTCTTTGAAAAGCCCTCTTTTCTCTCATCCTTTTCAACGCGCACTGCCCTGCTGTGCAACTTTCGGCGAGTATAATACTCCTCAGCTAACTCTGCTGCCTTGTTTAGCTGTACTTCACCAAGTCTGTCCTGCAGCCAAAGCCTGACATTATCCTCGATGCAGCGGTAGAATTGCTCCAATGCAACGCATTCCACCACTCTATCGCGGTCGTCATAAACACCTTCGCCCTTGAGCCATTCAATTAAATCGGCCTTAAGACGAAACGCGCAGTCAACGTGTGACTCATTCCCCTTTTCAGCATACCGGAACCTTTGCCTGAAAGCCTCGGGTGACAACTTATAACGTCTCAAGAGCACTTCCTTAACCTCGTCATAGCTCTCAAACGCTTCCCTCGACAAGCAAGTTATCGCGTCGGACACCTCGCCGGGAAGAAGAGCTAACAGGTTCTGCGCCCAAAGAGACCGCTCCAAAGCGTTTCGCACACAGACGTGTTCAAACTTGACGAGATACTTCGCCATGTCCTCGCCTACTACGAACGGTGGCAGTTGGTCCCGAATTCTAAAACCGCTGACCTGAATCGTCGGAGAAGCTACGCTAGGCGCCTGCGAACACTGTAGGATTGCCAATTCTAGTCGTTTCAACTCTAGGCGCTCTTGTCTCTCGGCCTCCTCGCGTTCGCGAGCTTCGCGCCTTTCAGCTTCTTCACGTTCGCGAGCTTCTACTTCTCGCCTTTCAGCCTCCTCACGGCGTGCTTTGATATCAACCCAGGCCTCATCGACTTCCTCAGCCGACACTCCCTCATCCTTCATGCCTCATCCTTCATGATCTCAAGGATCGCTTGCTTTCGTTTCGCACGGCCCAAAGTAATGCCGAGTTCCTCACAAATTTCGATGAGTTCCTTCACTTTAAGGTTCTCCATCGTTCACACTAGCCTCTTGCTGTTTGCCCCTGTTAAGAATCTACTTGCCGTACCCACTATAAGCCTACTAGCAAGACGCGCAAGCAATTTTTCACACTCCCGTGTTTACCCCCTCTGCATTAACTTTGGTTTCAAAGCGCTTCGACTTGGCTTGAAACGATCAAAGCTCACTTCAATGCTTCACACAGCCCTTCTCTAAACTACTACAACCTGAGCTAGAGTAGTCTGGTGAACTGAGGGGAAAACATCAGGCACTCACCGCATCGATGTCGCTGACGCCGGCCGATCCCGCAGCTGCCAACCACTGTTGTGAAAGACGGCGACGCCAACACGGTCCCGAAGGCGCCACTGCTTCCAACTCCGCCGGGAAGGTCACCAGCCGTTTGGTAGCGTATGTTTATCAGCTCGCGACTGCTTCTGCGCAGAGCTGATAAGACGAGCGGACGAGACGACGGTGAGTTAAACAAGGTTTATGTACAGCATATATACAGAGGCATTACAAATTCGGCACTGGGGCCGACAGACTCGAAGAGCCGAGCTCTCCTCTCTAACACATAGGTCTGCTCTCAAACGGGTCCGCTCTGACACACATGTCAGCTTTCACCTAGGACCGCCGATCGCGACGCGCCGCAGGGCTTCTTTTATTTGCACCGGGTCAAACCAAAATGTCCAATCAAAAGCGCCGCTGGTCGTTAGGGCAGACTCCTCCAATGGGGTCGCCGCGCAATGCGTCAGACCCCCAGACATGAAGACGCCAGTTGTTTACTAGACGGGCTCGCTGGCACGTGCGCTGACTCACTGCACGTGGGCGCCAGAGAGGCGCCGACAGAAAGACGCCGTGGCGTGCTGACGCCGTTGAGTTGTTGATCGCGTCAGGCGGGCTCGCGGCTGGCCTTGACACAGATTGCCTTTTTCAGAGGCACGGCCGTTCGCTGTGGACTCGCAGGCATAACACCACCCACCCACCCACCAACTACCTACCTACCTACTACTACCTGCCTGCCTGCCTGCCTGCCCTGCCTGCCTGCATGCCTGCCTGCCTGCCTGCCTGCCTGCCTGCCTGCCTGCCTACCTACCTACCTACCTACCTACCTACCTACCTACCTGCCTACCTGCCTACCTGCCTACCTGCCTACCTACCTGCCTACCTACCTACCTACCTACCTGCCTGCCTACCTGCCTACCTACCTGCCTACCTACCTGCCTGCCTACCTACCTACCTGCCTACCTGCCTACCTGCCTACCTGCCTGCCTGCCTGCCTGCCTGCCTGCCTACCTACCTGCCTACCTACCTACCTACCTACCTACCTACCTACCTACCTACCTACGTGCCTACCTGCCTACCTGATTGCCTGCCTACCTGCCTACCTGCCTACCTGCCTACCTACCTACCTACCCTACCTACCTACCTACCTACCTACCTACCTACCTACGTGCCTACCTGCCTACCTGAATTGCCTGCCTACCTGCCTACCTGCCTACCTGCCTACCTACCCTACCTACCTGTACCTGTCTGCTGTCCTGTCTGTCTGTCTGTCTGTCTGTCTGTCTGTCTGTCTGTCTGTCTGTCTGTCTGTCTGTCTGTCTTTCTGTCTGTCTGGCAACTATACGATATAGTCTACTATGTGAAAACTACTAACGCCAACTTCTGATATTATTTCCAAGAACATATACACACAAATTCATCAAAATATTCCAGATTATCATTTTTTTATAGCACCTACTTTAGCAACGTCCTTCTTCTCGGAAATTTATTCATCCAGCCGAAAGCATTTCAGCCCGATGTGATCACGATCACAAGGTACGTCCACAATTTGCTCGCACAGTACAATATTTACACTCTTCTTTGGTTATATCAACAAACGAGTAGAATGCCCTTCTTTGCAGCAATGCAAATATTGAAGAATTGACTGATTTGCAGTCAGCCCTACTTTCTTACCTAAGTGAACAGTCCGGCCATTCTACCTGGATCGTCGGATTCCATGTTTACATTTATTCTGAGTATAATTTTTGCTAGATTGTACTCTGCCATATAGTCGTTGATTGCTTATTTTAATCTACTGAACCTTGTATTACTGAACTGTGTTTGCCTTTTACATAGTGTCTGCATTATGCTTGTTTATTATTACCTTTTTTTTTCTTTTTCCGTGTTACTTTATTTTTTTATTTTGTTTTCTTCATTCGATGTACTCTGTATTGTATTCCCCCTATGATATGCCCCTTCTTGAACCCTTAGGGTCAAATAAATGAAATATGAAATAAAACAAGTAGACGTGGCTAGTACAACATACTATGAGGAAACGACCCGCACCCCAAGGAGCTTCAACCCTGAAATTTGCAGCGTGTGCGTTAATTAAAAGCCCACCGCAGGTCTATGTGTCCAATCGGAGTCTTCTGTTTCTGATTTCCTACCAGCAGCAATCGGCATCTTCCAGCGGGAAATGCCGGTCCATGCCTGCGTGCTTTGTGTCTCTGCAGGTTTCTCCTGTGCAACGCCGTGATGAGTGCCAGATTCCACGGCGCTGCCAGTGCAAGCGTTAGCACCCGCTTCTTCGAATCTACTCGTGGTTCCCTCTAGCGGAATATGATCTAATATTTCCCTCTAAACGTATGCTGCGGGAAAACCTCGGAAATATTTGTGTTGCGGAAACAGCTGAGGCTTCCGCCTTCGATGGTTGGTTTTCGACTTCCAACAAATACAATTTGTTTATTTCGTTGCATAATTTGAGAACTACAATAATATTATACTTATAAGGCAGTTCTCAAAACTATAGTTATAAATTGTAGTTTACACCTCCATGCGCAATGGGGTGGGAATGCCTCGTGGAGGGATGCCTAGAAGAGAGAGACTGGAGCGAACGCTGGTTAGCAGATGCTGCCTGTGTCGGCGTTGTGAGGTGAGAAGGTAGGGCGCACAAGAAGAGAGAGAGAGAGGCCGCGCATGCGCACTAAGGGTGCTCTTGCCGCACACTGAATTGAGTTCGACCATAAGAAGCTTCGCATCGAAAAGTGTGTCGCAGATATTCTTCACATTCATTGCCTATCAGACAGGCTAAAGAAAGTAGAAGGTAATGGTAGAAAGTAGAAAGTAAAAGGTAATACATCGCTAATGTCACTTTACTGCAGTCAATTAGCTAGATAAAATTTGTGCCGCTGTGCGGAGAAAGAATGGGCAAGGTAATAGACAAGAAAGAGAGTGAGATCTATTTTGTAAAACGGGTTCACTGGTTGCCGTACAGTGTGGTGTGAAGGATTCCTTTTAGCTGCACTCGCTTTCACGTATAGGGCAGACAAGCAAATCTGTAAACCATTGATAGCTGAAACGCAAGAGATTGCTTACCGAAGGCTTATCTTCTACTTTATAATTACTTTATCGAGAAGGTTTGATGAACTCGTTCTTTTGTACACGAACATGAATGGAGGAGCGCCACTATCGATTGAGGCTTCACATATTGATAGTAACCGCACTCGTGAGTCAATGATCTATTAGCTTGCATAAAGAATCAAATTGAGTGTTTTAACAGTTATATTTCACGTTGACCACCATGCGTGCCAGACTGATAACATTGGATAACACTGATAACACTAGACATGCGCAGCTAAGCATTGCATCAGGACGGTTGATAGGCCAAGTTTGTGTGCTTCCATGTTGAACAAACATTACAGCGATCAAGTACGTCATACCTCTTCACGTACTCGTTTTCTCTCACGCTGTTTATTCGTTCACGATGCGCAGATAAGTTTTTGCGCTTTCTTTCTCTTACTCCGTCTTGCAACTTCGCAGTTGTTAGTCGGCGTTTTTGACGTCTTGACTTCTCTTCTGAGTCCATTTTTGCCCGCCCAGCATTTTAGAATGATTTTCAAAACTAATACTGGGCGTGCAATTCGAGGGTTGCTAGATGTATACAGCATTGCGATCCTGAAAACGAATGAACGGATGCACAGGCGGAGGGAGGCATTGATGGACGCATGGTATCACGGATGCACGGATGAACTGATGGGAATATACACGAAGCGATGCATGCATAGATGCACTGAAGGACAAACGGATGCTCGGACGGACAGATGCACGGGTGGATGGGCGGACAGATTAACGGATAGAGAATTCGAGGATTGCAAGAAGTTTCAGATCTACTCACTGCAGACGACTTCAGCTTGTCGTCTTCCGACATGCGCCGTAGCTGCTTGTCCAACCGGCGTCGCATGTAGTCCACAATGGTCAGCATCATGGCCGATGCCATCTCGTGCGTGGGACTCGGTCGAGGCTCGGGAGGAGGCGGGGGCAGCGGTTGTGGCGGTGCGGGCTGCGACGCTGGCGGGTTGATCACGATGGGCCCAGACTGTCCGCGGCAGCCTCCTCCGCTTGGCATCGGCATCGGCACCGAGATCGGAATCGGAGTCGACACGAGCGTAGCCTGCAACGCAATAGCGTAAACAATAAAGTAAGTCGGTTTTTTCTGCAAAGGTGAATCACTGAATGCAATGTTGGAATGCTATACCAAGTGGCCATAGTTATACAAATGAACGCTAAGGCGAATCACTGAATGCAATGTTTGAATGTTACACCAAGTGGCCATGGTTATTCAAATGAATGCTTCAGAAACGCGAGAGATGCAGCCAGCGAAGCTGCAAATGGACGTGAAATTTTCCAGGTCAGAACAGTTGATAATGCTTATTTCGTTATAAGACCTATCTTTATGGTCGTTGCACAGCAGCTATGTTATATAAATTGAAGAGCATTCGTCGACGCGTGTAAACCTAATGCTTAGATTGAATTAAGCTTGGTAATATAAAATATATGTAACTCAATATGTTCCGTCTGTACGATCCCGGCCAAGGCGGTCCCATTTCGACGGAGGCGCAATGATAGAGGCCGCTTACTATACGAAATCAGTGCACTTTAAAGGACACCAGATCGTCGAAATTCCCAGATCCCTTCACTATGGCGTCTCTCAGAATCATATCCTGGTTTGGGAGGTAGAACCGCACATATAATTATTAAGAATGAAGAATAAGAATGGGGTGGAGCCAATTCGGCAAGCACTCCCAAATTATGACAGGTAGATTGCCACTATCCCTCAAGAGGAGGGTACATAACAGCTGTATCTTGCCGGTACTTAGCTACGGAGCAGAAACCTGGAGACTTACAAAGAGGGTTCAGCTTAAATTGAAGACGACGCAGCGAGCAATGGAAAGAAAATGGTAGGTGTAACCTTAAGAGAAAAGAAGAGAGCAGAGTGGATTAGGGGACAAACGGGGGTTAAGGATATCATAGTTGAAATAAAGAAGAGGAAATGGACATGGGCCGGGCATGTAGCGCGTAGACAGGATAACCGCTGGTCATTAAGGGTAACTAACTAAGCCGCTTCCCTTCCCAGAGAAGGGAAGCGGCTTAGGGGGAGACAGAAGGTTAGGTGGGCAATGAGATTAAGAAGTTTGCGGGTATAAATTGGCAGCAGCAAGCACAGGACCGGGTTAACTGGCGGAACATGGGAGAGGCCTTTGTCCTGCAGTGGACGTAGTCAGGCTGATGATGATGATGATGAATGATTAAACTTTCCGTCTTTCGGTGACCGGATGCTTGAAGTATATTGTCACGTAGCCGCGACGATGAAGGAACGTGCATGACAGGATCGGGAGCAAGCCGCAACAATCTTTTATTTCACTACGCTGACCTGCGCCCGAAAGAAACAAGTGAACCGCCGTACAGCTGGCGAACTACTACACCGGTGCCCACGGCTGCCCTCGGCTTATTCGCGAGGGGCGTTTTCCGATAAAACGCGGCACGTAGATAAGTTCACGGATCACGCCTTCATGATGGAGCGCACATACACACTAGCCACTTGCGTCACAAGCAAAGCGATAAGGATGGGAAGTGATTGCGGCATTACTCCCAAGGCATTACTCCCAAACGCATGGCCTAATAAAACGTGGCACGAAGATAAGTTCACGGATCAATATGAAGTTCATCAAAGATGCGACCTTTCGCATTGAAATGTTGTGTCAATGCTTTCTGCATATTCTTCACTCAGCCTATGCAATGCCTGTTTAACCTATGATTGATTGGTTGTCCTGTTTCTCCAGTGTATTGCTTGTACGAAGTGAACGTTTGAAGACGTAAAGAACATGTGAACTAGTGTGCGTGACGCTGAATTTCACATGACAGACATTTTTTTTGTTCTCCCTCATAAGGTGTTCCTAAGTCTGAAATATCAGAAAAAAACACTTACTTGTGAGGGCGTTAAATGATTCTTGGTGCTTGTGGAAACGCTTTTCTAGGACAGTCATTGCTTCCTGATAATATAAAATGCTGACAGTGGGTACGACTTATGTTCGGGAGCACATGTGAGCTTTTTGCAAGAAATTCTACCAGTTACTTCGTCAGTGAGTTGAGGCCTTTTGTACCTATAGCCAATTTCCTATCTATTTTATACGCTTTGCTGTAGGCTTGGTTAAGCGCGTTGTGCGCGTGATTTCTTCCGACTAAAAATGCTTTTACAATGCACACGTCATGAACACATTCCCCGTCATTGCCATAGATCCTACTTTCAAACCTTTAAGCTCTCCGAGTTTTTATCTTCCTTGAACTGCTGCCTTGCTGGTTTATCTTTGCGTGCCATCGCGCTGCTGAAGCTGATCTCAGCGGCCACATAGAAAAGAACGCGCAGTTGTGGTCTTCTCTCCCTGGTGCTGCAATGATACCAGCTGTTCCCAACAAAAGCATACGCTCTTTCTATGAATTCATTCACTAACTTTCATTGCTTGCCCAAAGTTATCATTCTCTCTTGTATAGAGTGAACGTCATGCTTAACTACTATTTGTATCTAATACGGCTGTTCACTTGAATCATGACTACCTATTTCAAACCAAATATTTTTAACAAGACAATTTCTAACCAATCGTTGAGGCCTACTTGGTACGCATAGTGTTCGACTGCTCACCGCAGCTGGCAGGATCGAGGACTTGCCGCGGTGACAGTTTTTTTTTTAGCCGGGATGCTTGAAGCATGTTCACTTAAATTTAAGTGTAATTTAGGACCTCCAGGTAGTTAGAATTTTCAGAGCACTTCACAATGGCGTCCATAATAATCGCACCGTTATCAGGTTGACAAAAAAGGCAACATTCACTTTGTTAATATCAGAAATCATTCTTTCAATATTCGAAAAACTGGAAACAAGCTCTTGGTCGGAAAAGTTTTAATGATATACGAAAGTACCTGGTACTTGTGCAGCTATGAAAAATAGCTCTATGCTGGCAACCATCTATCGCATTGATTAGTTTTTTTTGTATAAATTATGTATAGAAAGAATAACGTTCAAATTGTTAATAACTAGAAAACGATAGATATGCTTGCTTTTTCTTAACAAACGCGTGGGATATCTCCTCGTAGTTCGGACAGTGTCGTAAAAGAGAGAGAAAGCAATAGTAGAGCTTCACTTCACCTGATGCGGCCGCGGCCTACTGTTTGTTTTTCAGGTAGGAACTACGTCGAGATCCAAATGGCACCTTCCAGTGGCGAGCTGTTATGAGTATGTTAACTCATCTGAAGAACAACGGCAACATCAGGCACATTCCACGCACTGGGGAAACAGGTATTACCCGAATCAGTGAGGCAAAGCCCAGTCACCTGTTAAGATGCTTGGCCTTTAGCCAAGTGCTGTACGTGACGGGTCATGAAAGTAAAACAGATGTGTGCGAGATGAGTTTTGCAAGACAACTTCAACTTCCACCATGTATCTACCATATCCGGATGGAATTAAAAGGAGACTGGCCATGAATGAATGAATGAATGAATGAATGAATGAATGAATGAATGAATGAATGAATGAATGAATGAACTTCATTTCTGGTCGGGAGGGTGGGACAAGGCAGGGGTTATTCCCCTTTTCTTCCGGCCTCACCTGAACGAACCACAGACCAAGAAAAAAAATTACAAAGTGAAAACATTTTTGGTGTTGTTTTTCATGGTCTCTGTCCTTCTTTTGATTATGTCATTTACTTCTAGACTTCACAGGCTTCCTTGAAAACCTCGACTTCAGCCGCTATATCTACTTGACACCTGAGGTGCGACTTGACCTTAAAGTAAAATCAACTTCATCCAATTGCGGACGTCAGTTTGATCGAGGCTAAATGTGCACTCTGGTGCACTGACATGCATACAAGGCGTAAAAATACGTAATGTGAGACACTTATTAAGGCAAAAGCCTTAATCAGTGTCTAAATAAAGCCTTAGATGTGTCTTCAAATGCGAAAATTTATCTTTACCGACGTCCGGCGGCCGGGGTTGCAACACGGGTTGTGCGAAAATGATCCCGTGTTCATGCCACCATATGGAGTAATTATGATGTGATAGCTTCATACGTGATCACGTGATTTCTTTATTTTGTGTACCTATTTCAACAGTACAAACCTGAGATGCAGGAGGTCCGGCGGGGTAATACATATGTGGCGGTAGATGCAGAGACCGTTCATAACATTCTTGATGGCGGCCATGCCTCTCGTGATGACAAGGCTCTTCGTGGAAATGCGGCGTACCGTAGCCACTAAGTATTCCTGCGAGTTGGTGAAGAAGCAAAGCTGAAACTCGATTTTTAATGCTAAATCGGTATCGAGAATTCCGTAAAGTAGACAGATATATAGCCCATCTATATCTATTGTAACGCGTAGCGACACCCAGAAGCCACCACAGCATTGTTTCTGTCGGAAACCTATGTTTTCGCAACTTAAAAGTCTAACAGGGTTGCGCAGGCCCAAGGGACACCATGTCCTGGCGATGCAGGCCTCGCAGACGATCACGTGGAGTTATGACAGTCAACCGATATCGATGACGTCAATAAAAAACGCAGTGACTGTGCCAGCACGTCGAAAAAACTGGCAGATCCCACGTACAGTGGGAACCGATGATATGCGAAGCACGAATGAGAAATGTCGATATGTCACTTCAAAATCAGCACAACAATACGAGGTGGAGTTAAATTATGCCGTGCATGACTTCCGTGTCATGATTATCATGTTTGGATATGTCCATTATCCTCGTCATCTATTCACACCCCGTTATATCAAATTTATTATATTTAGAGATAGCGAAACGGCCGCGAGCACGCAATGGGTGTGGTATGTTGTCATGTCTTTACACACGCGTGTCAGGATTATCTTGTTTGCACCAGTCATATATGTCGTCATCCATTGACGTCACGTAACACTAAATTTAGTATATGAGGAGCTAGCAAATCTGCCACGAGCGCATCATGAAGGGCCAAACATACTCCAATGTAGCGTTGACGCGCGCGCACGTATGGGGACAGCAACGCTACATTAGCAAAACATGAGCATTCTACAGTCTGACGCCAGGAGCGACAAGCGTCCGTCGGCGCAGCCCGATGGCAACCGGCGCGAAATGTGGAATGCTGCATTTCGAGCCGATGCGTTACCATAGACATCACTGCGTTTCCCTCTTTTCGTGACGGAGGGATGCTGGACGCGCTGAAACGCGCATGCGTCAAAGCAACGCAGTGCGGCACGCGCCTGCGAGTATATGGCAGGACCGGCGCCTGGCGTGGCAACGCCGGCTTGACGCGACAAAACGAACGCCGGCGAGTACGTGCACCGCGTCACGTGAAAATGTATTGGTGCCTTGACTGTGGCATGTAGTCATGTTTTCACATGACCCGCATCTCATGAATCATGATTATCATCTTTGCACCAGTCATATACCTTCGTCATTCATTGGCGTCACGTAATACCAAATTTGGCACATGTAAGGCTAGCGAAACGGCCGCAAGCGCATCATGAGCGTAGCATGTAGTCATGTTGTTACATGACACGCATCTTATGATTATCATGTTTGCACCACTCACATACTCTCGTCATCCATTTGCGTACTGTAATACCAAATCTGATATATGTGACGCTAGCGAAAAGGCTGCGAGCGCATCATGAGCGTGGCATGTAGTCTTGTTGTTACATGACACGCTTGTCATGATTTTATGTCAGGGTCTGTCGCTTGTTTTCGGCATGCAATCATGCCATACCGTGCCAGATTTGCAACATGCCATATGAACAAAACTACCGCAAGAGCTGCAGAATCATGAAAAGTTAATCATGACATCCATGACGTACTTGTAATTATTTTCATGTTATGACTAGTCAAATATGTTTTTCATACTGTCATGTTATGTCATACCAAATTTGGTATTGATACTTTTATCGAAACGGCAAGGAGAGATAAAAGTCACAGGCGGCTGGATAGATAGATAGATAGATAGATAGATAGATAGATAGATAGATAGATAGATAGATAGATAGATAGATAGATAGATGAGAGCTATGCGTCGCATGAACGACGGAATGACTAAAGCAACCACCACCACCACCTCTACCACAAGCCGGTACATATAAGAACGCTATACTTGCTGCGGAGTACATTGTTCGGTGAATTGGAGCGCCATGCAGCCACGTCGAAAGGAGTGATATGGCCGTAACTATGGCCCCTAGATGCTTTTATGCGGAAACACTCAAGCGCGATCTGGAAGGGAAACAATCTCGGTGAAAGTTACAAGGAAATACCGCCATTTTACTAATTATTTTCAGCAAAAACTTCGTTATTTCGGTCCTGAGGCCCATATTAATTCAATTTGGTAATAAATACTGAACATTTGAATATTTTCCGGACAATAGAAGTTTCCACCTCAAATCAGGAACTTCGTGAAATTGCGTTTTGCTCCATCAAAGCTTCCACAAACTAGTCATGCCCCTTTAAAAAATTGACTGACGAACTGTTCAATGCGCCTACATGGATGTGAAGATTCTTCCAAAAAACTCAAACATTCACCGGCACCAGTGTGTTACTTATGCGATAGCCTTGCTTGAATTATTGCATGACGCCTGCTTCTTATAAGAAAGCCATGGCAGAACTAATTCTCCCGGCGAAGGTGGAGCCCCCTTTCCAAGAACCCTGTGGCCTTTGGAATATTGCTAGTTCTGTCGATCAGCTTGAGCTAACCTTCAAGCTTCATGCAGCATTTCATAGCCTTGCACTGCTCCTTTGTTGGCGTCGCGGTCATATATTGGTACTACCTCTGTGAGTGCTTACAACCTATGTGAGGTGCTGATGTGCTGGGTGTTTCCCAAACAGTTGGCATTTGTTATCGTATGTTGCCAGATAGATTTCACTAAGCAGATTCCAGTTCAGGTACGCATTAAAAAGGCTGCGGATAAGTCACGTCATCTTTGAGACCATATGCAGGGAATTCAAACGCCGCCCGTTGAAAATCCTGAAAAGTGAACGTTTTTAAACTAAACATAGGTGTGCAACTCCAAATGAAGAATGGGCTCCTGCGAGGCAGCGTCCTCGTGTAAATATGAGAGCCAAATACCACCCGAACACACGCCCTTCGAAAGCGAATAAGAACGATGTTTAAGACACGACAACCCAAAAGAAATACAAGCTCCACCCACAGATATGGCTGTCCCCCTCTAAAGACTTGGTATGAATGATTCGTTCGTTAGCGCTTACTCATTTGCGTGACGTCAAGGAGCGCCGGTGTGTTTCAGGCAGATTACTTTCCCATAGATACATGTCTTTCCTCAGTTCACTTTCTTTTGTTATCTATAAGGACCTTAAGAGTACGTTATGTTGGGCTAGTTGGTACATATTAGGCTGAATTACGTGGCGCAAGGTTGACAAAGAGTGAAAAAAAAAAGACGAGACAGAAAGAGCGCCATGGCACCCTTTCTGTCTCGTCTTTTTTTTTCTCTTTGTCAACCTTGCGTCACGTATTTCAGCCTGTAAGGACCTCTTCTAGAAGTACTAATGAAAGTGTGGTGTTTAATAAAAAAGAAACACCATACGAGGGTGTTTTAATAATAATATTTTGTCAACAACAACAAATAACAACTAAAGATATAACAATGATAACATTGAAAATAAATTAAGAATAATACCTTCGTTTTCGGTCAGAAACTTTATTGTTCAAGTAAATTTCTAGAGAGATTCCGAGATTTCTGTTCGACCAAATGATTGTTCTAGGCACTAGCGACCAACCTTCAAGCCTTTAGTCTTTATATGCGCAGCATTTACATTAACCGAAAAAACAGCACTTCTGATTCGAGCTGAAATTAGCTAGCGTGACCGGTTCTTGCGGATGTGGGACAAGTGTGGCGCACGTCTGTTGGCAGACCTAACATTTGCTTTGGTTGTAGACAAGACTAACTAAATAATCGACACGAGAAGACCCACGCGCCCCTAGATGGTCATAAACAAGCTAATAAACCATTCACAGCAGCGTTTAACTCAATGCCTAACTCGGCGACAAGCAAAGTTCTCGAATTTCTACATCGCAGGCCCATATAGGCAGGAATCGCCTTCAGAAGGGAACCATTTGCAGAAGACTCACTATTTTAGAAAAAAAAATACCTATTTTCATTACTCCTACCGGTGAAAAAGGGACGCCCACCCAAAAACTAGGTACCTTCAGAAAATCAAGAAATCCAAATAACATCATCAAACGGCTCACCAATTCCAATGGTAAAGAAGATCCGGGTACTGGGGATGATGATAGAGCAGAACGGCGGCAATGGTGAAGCACTGCGCAAGATAATGGCAAAGGCCAGCAGCACGATGCAACTCATCCGACGCATCACGAACAAACATGCGGGCATGCACGAAGGTAGCGTTATACGACTCATACAAGCCTTTGTTATTTCACAACTAATGTACACGGCACCGTTTCACAAATGGACAGTTGCGGAAAAAGACAAGCTTAACGCCCTGATACGCAAGAAGTACAAGTTCGCGTTGGGACTGGCGCCCGGAGTTAGCACCAGCAAACTCCTAGAGCTAGGGTTGCATAACACCCTCGAGGAACTCGTGGAGACGCAACAAGTTTCCCAGCTCGAGCACCTATCCAAGACCCGCCCAAGCCAACACCTACTCGAAAAACTTGGCATCACGTACCATACGCAGCACGGCATCAAAGTCGAAATTCCAAGATTGGTACGCGAGCAAGTATACGTACCCCCATTGCCTCGCAACATGCACCCCCAACACCATACGGGACGGCGTAAAGCCAGGGCACAACGCATTCCTCAAAGCTACTCCAACGACACTGAAGCGGTTTTCTCTGATGCTGCGCGTTATACCAATAAAAAGAGTTTCGTGGCGGTAGTTACCGGCCATCGTGGCAAGTACATCACAAGCCTCACTGTGAACACGGCACACGCTGAAGCGGCAGAGGAAGCGGCTATAGCACTGGCCCTCACACAGACCAATGCCACATACGTGATTAGTGATTCGCAAACAGCAATTCGCAATTTTTCCAACGGACGCATCTCGCAAGAGGCGTTTCACATACTCCAACGACATCCCATACATCCAGGAGAGGTCGACTTCGATAACCGAAGGCACCTGTTATGGATCCCGGCACATACCGGACTGAGCACCCCCAACGAAGCGGCTCACCGCGTTGCTCGAGGCCTCACTCACCGAGCATCGCCGGCGGACGACGAGCCCCCGCGGGGAACTGCAGACATCTGGGCATGGGAGGATCGTATGACCAGGTTTCACGACATCACAACACATTACCAGTTACAAAGACGCATATACCCATCTCCTCACGAAAGGCAGAACAGAACGCAAGCGGTACACTTCAGACAATTACAAACAGATTGATACGGAAACCCTAGACTCATGCACGCCATGTATCCAGACATATACACTGCAAACAGATGCACGTCATGTGGCGAGGTAGCCACCCTTAGTCACATGCTGTGGGAGTGTCAGGGCCTAATAAACAATTCGAACAGTGCCGATTCATCTCACTCTTCCACCGCCAGCCTCCGCTCGCGTTGGAAGGCCGCACTGCTGAGCTCGAACTTGACAGCACAACTCTGGGCTGTCCAGCGTGCCGAGGAAGCCGCTTCGAGACAAGGTCTCGAAACCGCATCCGCGGTGGGTGCCCAGGCCCACTAAAAACGCCGGACTCGAATCGTCTGGATTCGATAAATAAAGTTTATGTTCTTCTTTTTCTTCATTACTCCTTTCAGCTAAAACAAACTCCCGCTGCTATAAAGAAACAGAAGCTCTACCAGAACTCCCGAGGAGGGGAGAACCGGCACTTGGGGCACCCGCCCAGGCTACGGGCACTCTGCATCCTAAGAACAGCTTCAGTGTCCCAATAGTCTTTTAAATGCGAAGCATTTCTTAGCGAACTTCGACGACTTTGAGCGCATCTATCTATCTATCTATCTATCTATCTATCTATCTATCTATCTATCTATCTATCTATCTATCTATCTATCTATCTATCTATCTATCTATCTATCTATCTATCTATCTATCTATCTATCTATCTATCTATCTATCTATCTATCTATCTATCTATCTAGCCACCTACGACTTTTAGCTCTCCTGGCCGTTTCAATAATGATATCGATACGAAACTTGGTATGGCATAACATTACTGTATCAAGAACATATTTGACTAGTCACAACATGAAAATCGTCACGTGTATCTCATGAATGTGATAATTTACATTTCTAGGTCTTGCTGCTTTTGCGGTGGTTTCGTTCACATGGCGTGTTGAAAAACTTGTATCGTATGGCATATTATCATGGCGAATACAAGCGACAGATTCTAACATGAAAATCATAACATGCGTGTCATGTAACAACATGAATATATGCCATGCTCATGATGCGCTCGCGGCCGCTTCGTTAGCATCACATGTACCAAATTTGGTTTTACGGGACGTGAATGAATGAAGAAGGTATGCATGACTGGTGAAAACATGATAAACATGGGATGCGTGTCTTGTAACCACGTGACTACATGATACGCTCATGATGCGCTCGTGACCATTTCGCTATGTTCATATGTATCGAACTCGGTATTACGCGACACGAACGAACGACTTAGGTAAAGGACACATCCACACATGATAATTATGACATGCGTTTCATGTAACACCATGACTACATGTCACACTGGCAATGCGCTCGCGGTCATTTCGCTAGCTTCACATATGCCAAGTTTGCTATTACGTGACGCGAATGGATGACGAATGCATGTGACTCATGCAAACTGATAACTAATGACGTGCGTTTCTTGTGAGAACATGACTACATACGACCATCAAGGCACAAATACATTTTGACGTGACGCGGTGAGTGTGCCCGCCATCGTTAATTTTGCGGCGTCACGCCGGCGTTGCCAAGCCTGGCGCCGTTCTTGCCATATACTCGCCGGCGCGCGTCACGCTGCGTTGCTTGGACGCATGCGCGTTTCAGCGCGTCCGGCGTCCCTCCGTCACTAAAAGAGGGAGACGCGTGCTATCTGGGTAACGCATCGGCGTGAAGTGCAGCACGTTGCATTTTGGGCCGGTTGCCCGTGGCCAGCGACCGACGACGTTGGTCGGCCGATTCCACGGTAGCACTGACGTCAGACCGGGCATGCTCGCGTTTTACTAAATTGCGTCGCTGTGCCCAGCGGGCGCGCGACGTCGACGCTAAATGGAGTATATTGGGCCCTTCAATGGTTAAGCTCGCGGCACCGTTTTCTAACTCCACATATCCCAAATTTGGTCTGACACGAGGTCAATGGATGACGAAAGTATAAGACTGGTGCAAACATGATAATGCTTACAGGCGTGTCATTTAGCAAATGACAACATAGCACGCTAATAGCGTGCTCGCGGCCGTTTCGCTAGCTCCACATATACTAAATTTGGTATGCACGAGACGCGAATAAATGACGAAGCTAAACGACGCATCCAAACAATGAAAATTATGACACTGGAAGTCATGTACGGCATCATTTACATCCACCTCGTATTATTGTGCTGATTTTAAGTGACATATCAACCTTCGTCATTCATGCTTCGCATATAATCGATTTCCTCTGTACGTGGGATCTGCCCATTTTCTATTGTAAACTTATGTAATAGAATCATCTTGATATGGCAACGCACACGCAAATATAACAAAATAGGCGTGAACTTCTATTTGAAGAATTGTGTAGTCCACTCGGGTTATTATGGTTACGAAGTTGCTGGTGTAGGTTCAATTTAGCAATGACCTAACCATTCGAGTAAGCTCTAGTCATTAACTAGGAAGTAGATTTCGCTAACTTGCATTTTAGTGTTTTCACTTACTAGAGGTAGTGCATGTTATGGCAAGGTAACGGTTAATATTTAGTTAGTGAATATGTCTAGCTTTTTTTGTGTGTATACGTCTTAACAGTGTATTGCGCGTTTACAACGCTCAAGTGGTCGGCGTATTCGTAGGGACGGTGATCACGTAAGTAACCTCATATCGTATTTCATGTTAACGGAGTTTAATGGTCCCGAGCTGTTCTTTCAAGGACACTTACCGGGGCTTCGAGTTCCTGGTGTAGCAAGCGCTGAGCGGGGCGGCTTCGCTTTCGAAGGAGGGCGAACAGCTTTACCCCGATTGTCCTTGGACGTTGTCGGCTGCATCGAAGGACGTAACAGGGTGTTACGTCACTACGCTGGAAGTATATTTTCGGGCTAAAAATGTACTCTCGCTCACGATACCAAACTTCGCACAAAAGGCATTCAGCGCTATAGCCTTTACTGTGCACCGTGCGAACGCGTTCTGCGGCCGATTTTTTTATCGCTCGTATACCTGCTGTGGCGGAAAATAGGATGTTACCTCATTCGCAGGCATCGAAAGTGCGGGCTCTGGTCTTTAGGCCTGATGAAAGACTGCGCTGCATGCGTTGGTGGATCCGACTCAAGCGCTTCTTTTTCTCCTTCGTTCTACTACTCGAAATAAGCAACGCTTTTTCTGTTTTGTTTTGTTTTGTCACCTGTGTTGCCGCTATGGGTGCTACCCACGCGCACTTTATACGTAATTGGCCATAAATCTTGTGTTGCGACGGTTTAAAAAAACCAAGAGGGTCAATAAAACGTTTATAGACGAGTTGCATAAACACCCACAACACTGTAAAAAAGCCTTGAAGTCTCAAACAACACTGCGCTGAACCGCCTTGGTGAGTTGAAGCAAAACTAACAAAAAACAGGAACATGCAAGAAGGCAGCGCTCGTGGGAGAAAAAAGATGTATGGACTTGAGGTAGACTTTAGATTTACATCACCTTTCGTTCATCCATCCATATTTTTTATTCAATTTCGCAAAGTGGTTACATTTTCCTTTAAAATTGAAAGTGTGGCCAATCATTCTCGTGGGTATAAGCCAAATATCACTAAGCGAAACAAAACAAAACAAAATATTTCATTTAGGTGTTAACATTTTGTGCGATTCGTGTGGTATCATGTATGCCCGGTAAAACCAAGAAGGATTAAGGAAAAATTGCTGGAGTGAAAGCTCCCGCAATGCCTTGCCAGCAGAACACAAGCCATTTTTGCCACTGACGTACAATATGGTGGAAACATGCTCTTTTCTGGTAGTGCCCACTTATAGATTGAGTGGCTTTGATATTGTAGTGCCTCATCACCATCATCATTTCTTGATCACCGCGCCACGCCTCTCACGGAGCTGATGCCTAGCTCGAGCTGCGCGAGGATCAGAACGAGCTCCGGCACCTGGCGTGTCGGACGTGGACAGCCACCGCGGCTCCGCTTCAGGCGTGGAATAAAGTGGCGAGATCGGCACGGCCACGTCGGCCGCATTCGACGAAGTCTCACGCTCTCTCTTCTCTTGCCGCTAAAATGTGTTAATGTAAATGCTACATTAGTTCTATATTAAAAATAGTTGTTCCCGAACCAATAACACACAGAAACGAGAATGAGTGACTGGATTTCCAAAAAAACTTTGCCTCCAATTAGAGGTTTACTAAGGAAAATAAGTAACACTAAGACGCACTTGGAGCACTATGTGACCTGTAAAAGCTTTCACATTAACTCATGTCGGCATGCGAAGGAAACGCTTCCGTTCCTAATCGCTGAACGGTTATACTTTATCACGCCCCTAGTAAGATGACCACCGCAGCTTCCATCTTGACATAGGCACAGTTTGACTCCTTGGCTATCATTTCCACTCCAGCATTATTCAAATCCTCCTTGGGTAAAACTCCGTGCACTTTCCCGTCCGCCCACTTTCACCCTTTCGCTGGTGCGGTGCCTCTGAAGAACATTCGGAAATGTGTGCTCCAGATGCCGCTGTGAAATGCCAACGCCGAGTCGAGATCGCTGTTTGCTTTGTTAACTTCATAGTATTTTTTAGCCGTGCACGTTAGCTACTAGAGCTGGAAACGCATACCGAGTTTCTCGCGACACAATAAAAGCCACGTGCGGCGAACGGCGCTATGCTGCACAGTATAAAAGAAAACATTATTAGGTACTTTTAGCTTGTACGTGTACTTATTTACGTTACCGTGTTACCCGATACCGGATAGAATCTGCGCATGCGCGGATCTTTACGGAAAGTAAACATTTACGTTTCCCGCTGAACGGGGTTCGAAAGTGTGGTAGTTTGGGCTAGTTGGTACGACATGACGATAGTTATAGCACGAGAACAGAACGACGACAAAGGGACAAGAAGGAAACGGGCGCTCGTCTCTTTCTTGTCCCTTTGTAGTCGTTCTGTTATCGCGCTATAACTATTGTCGGGGTTTATAAGTTTACGTTTCCCTCCACATAGGTTTTACGTTTTTCGCCCAATCTTGCAAATCCACCTTCGTTCGCAGAAACTTGTAGGTACCCGCATTTCGGGAACTCGAGCCATCGAGTTGAAATAAGCCGAAGCGCGAGCACCAATAGCCACTACATTGTTTCAGCCAGATTACCAAAGCTTGAATGGCCTGGGACTTAGATGCCGTAAACGTGCGACCTCCTAACAAGCCGGATAGGTGGCGCCATCTAGCGGGGTAATAATGAACCAGGTGATCACAGAAATGTTATTGCAGAAACATCGTGCTTTGTACGTGTGCTGCAAAAATCGCGCAGCGGCGTTGTTACAAATGAGTTGCCTTTTTAATCATTTTCACGTGAGAAACATAGCACGTAAGCCAGCGTGTTCATGACTGTGGTTGCACGAAGTCTCACAAGATGTCGAAACCATCGTTGCAGTAACCTTGTATTTTTTCGCCTTTCTGTGTACGCGATACTGTACGCGATCAAAGAACATCTCGTAATTTTGCCACTACGGTTATTTAATATTATCTAAGTTAAATGCAGATTATATGCAGTTAGCATTACCATTTATGGTTTGCGAAAATGTTAAGGTGTGCGCGTTTACGTGCATACGTAAACGTTTACGTATGAGGAGCTAAAACGTTAAAGGATATCCGTTCCGATAAGACTGGTAAACGCAAACCGGTATCCGGTAACACGTGAACGTAAAGGAGTATGCGTACAAGCTAAAACTCCCTATTCTTAGAACGCTGGGTCGTCACGTGCGAGACGTGTCATGGACGCTACGCAATGCATTCGCATTTCCTCACAATTCTCTTTGGGGACAGGGGGGGGGGGGGGCATTTAAAGGGCGAAGCTTTTTAAGCCATGGGCCGTGCGTCCACGATGTATGTATGTATGTATGTATGTATGTATGTATGTATGTATGTATGTATGTATGTATGTATGTATGTATGTATGTATGTATGTATGTATGTAGTCGTCAAAGAAGTAGGTAGCCACTTCTCGTGTTGTCCTTGGAATGTCCGCGCTGGAGTGCGGCACTTCTAATGAAAAATATATGAAAAAGTACGAGATGGCAGTACTTGGAGTGTTCACTAGATGAACGGACGGACGCATGAAAGGACGTGCCACAGACGGACATACGGATAGACGCATGTGCGGACAGACGGACAGGCGAACGCTCGGACTGACGAATGGACGCATGCAAGGATGGACACACGCGTGGACGGACAAGCGCGGAAGAACCGACGGATGCTTCTCCTCACTCATCATCATTTGCCTTGAGGATACCTACTACTACTACTACTACTACTACTACTGCTACTACTACTACTACTACTACTACTACTACAAACATTGCCGACGCACGACCCACGGCTTAAGGAGCTTCGCCCCTAGAAAGCCCTCACGAGGATGGTTTTGTGCTTGTTAGGCCAAACTTGTCCCTCAGTAAGAAGAAAGGTGGTGGTGAATGCGATGTTTCGCTACACTACAGTACTTGCTTGGGCTGGTTGGTACTTGTCACCGGGAAAGAGTAGCAGTGCAGCCAACAATGTAGAAGGTGACGAGTGAAGCCCTGGTTTCCAAACAGTACCTCAGCGTCAAGGCAACGCTCAAGAAATTGAAAAGATATAATGGGGATGAGAGTAATTCAATGTGCGAACGCCTTAAAAGGCATCTGCTTTAAGTCTATGAAAACTCTAATGTTGCGATCATCCGCGTCAAAGTTACGCAAGTTCTTTGGTGAGGAGCACTTTCGAAGGCACACTCACGAACATATTTCATTTTTTATCGAGGTATCCTGTATTTCACGTGCTTTCGGGTCGCACTGACACCTTATTATCTTTAAATCATCACCAGTAGATGAAAAATTCTTGAAAACGGTGTGTCATTGCCAACATTTCTTCTTCATGGTTGCAACTCGAGGACAGACGAGAGCACTCCTTATGTTTCTTCATGTTTATTTAGTGAAAATTCAAATAATCCGCCTGTTCACCATCTTTTTCTTAAGTTGAGTCTTATTTGAATAAGCAAGCAAAGCACGACAGCCCCAGATGGTTGGCCCGAATGCGGGCATACCGTTTATTACACTTAGAAAACTGGCCTTACGGGCTGTTTGGATGCATCGGAATACGGGGTCTCTAAGCTTCGGACTTGGCTCCGATTCGCATCTTTTAAGGAGAGGCCGGACATCTGAAAAACGTGTCTGTGTTCAACGTGTTTTGACACGCCCTGTGCCTATTCCTGCGCATCATCCACTTCGACATTTTCAGCTGGGCGTGATATGGCAGACGGCTGCATCGCTTCCGATGAACGTAATTCACTGCATGGAGAAAGTACCGCGTTCGTTCTTTCTCGCCGCCACACCCACGCGGCGGGCTTCCCCACATTAAGGGTGCAGCTTGCTTGCCTCGCCACTTCGTCGCTGGGCTCACGGCTGTTCGATTAAATGTATAGGTGCCAAAATTTCCGCTACGAGCTATATCTGTATCATGAAAACGAATGGCAGGTACTAGCATGAAACTCATGAAATGCGCTACATACATAAAGCATGATTTACATGCCACCCTCAAGCTCGGCCTGCGGCTGGTTGGCTTGCTTGATTTTCACCGAAATTCGTAATGCATGAGGCGACTGCATAACGAGCAAAAATGACAGGTTTAACGTCTCAAAACCACCATATGATTATGAGAGACGCCGTAGTGAAATGCTCCGGAAATTCGACCACCTGGGGTTCCTTAACGTGCACCCAAATCTGAGGACACGGGCCAACAGCGTTATCGCTTCCATCGAAAATGCAGACGCCGCCACCGGGATTCGATCCCGTGACCTGCGGTTCAGTAGCTAAGTACCTTAGTCACTAGACCACCGTGGCAGGGCTCGCAAGCTTCGCATATACGGCAAATTTGGTATTACAAGACGTGAATGCATGTCGAAGATATGCGACTGGTGCAAACATGATAATCATGATAAGCGTGTCATTTAAAACCATGACTACATGCTATGCTCGTGGTGCGCCCACGGCCATTTCGCTTGCTTCAGATATACCAAGTTTTGTATAACGGAACGCGAAGGGATGTCGAATGTATGTGACTGGTGCAAACATAATCAGGACATGCGTGTCATGTAACAACATGGCTACATGAAACACTCAAGGCGCCAATACACTGCGACGTGACCTGGCACGCGTGCGTGCTGGCGTTCATTTCATCGCGTCACGCTGGCGATTCCACGCCCGGCGCCGATCTGCGCCGCGCTGCGTTGCTTTGACGCATGCGCGTTTGAGCGCGCCCGGCGTCCCTCCGTCACGAAGAGAGGCAGAAGCAGTGCTGTCTGGGTAATGTTATCGGCGCCAAATGAAGCATGCCGCATTTCGTGCTAGTTGCCACCGGACCACGCCACCGAATGCTGGTCCCGGCTGGTCGCGCCTGGCGACAGACTATAGAGTGGCTCGCATTTTGCTATAGCGTAGCATCGCTGCACCCGGCATGCGCACGCTTCAAGGTTACGTCGGAGTATATTGGGCCCTTCATGACTGTGCTCGTGGCCGTTTCGCTAGCTCCACATATTCCAAATTTTGTGTTTCGTGACGTGAATGGATGACGAATATAAATGACAGGTTCAAACATGATAAACTTGATAATCATAACGTTATAAACATGATAAAAATGATAAACATGATAATCATGCGTGCCATGTAAAACTATGACTACATGCTGTGTTCATAGCACGCTCGCGTCCGTTTCGCTAGATTCATATATACCAAATTGGGTATTAGGTACGTGAATAGATGGACGAAGGTAAATGACACGTCCAAAATCATAATCGTGACATGGAAGTCATGTACGGATAATTTACGTCCGCCTCGTAGCAGTGTGCTTATTTTAAACTGAGATATCAACCTTCCTCATTCGTGTTTCGCATATCATCGTTTCCTACGGTACGTAAGATCTGCCATTTTTTTATGTTCTATTGTTGTCCAGAAACAAGTTTACCTTTTGAAGCGTTGGCGTAGATGTACATTATTATGACGTGCAAAAGTAACCAACATGCGTTAAATGTTGTAAGCAGACGGCAACGCCAGCGTTTACACTTCGACTTTTTGATTCATTCGCCGTAGTAGGCGAATGGATCATAGGCCGTAAGGTGAGTGGAATTTTATTCTGGAATATAACACGCGTCAATATGATACGCTCAAGAAAGTTTTGCTTAGAACAGCTTTATTTACGCAGTCGTAACCACTTTTAAGCCGAAGCCTCGCTCAATACCAGCCAACACAAGACTCGCACACGCATATACCGTCATTTTAATCGCCGCATTAGCTACCCTTATGAAATTCTCATAGATGGAAGTGCCCAATTTTCTTACATAGGTATTAATGTGAGAACCTCTATGTATGTGGGGTGAAGTGGCTAGAAACAGTGAGTATGTTTTCATACGGTAAACCACATACCTGCCAGTTTGTTCGATGTAACAATGACCGAGTGAGAGGGAAATTGCATACACTACGTTTCGTTTTGGCACCTACTGGAGAACTTATTCTTCGTTAGTGTTAGCTTATGTGCCGAGAGTCGAATGGTGCATGCGTTACAAAAGAATTCCGAAACTGACACTTTATTCTATACTGCCAAACAGGAGTGATCTATCGTACTCTCCTATCCTGTAGTACCTGCTGAGTTGCATTAACTGTAGAGTTCGCCAACGATGCTTCTGGGTTGGATGCACGTTCATGAAGGCACGTGCAACTTGTGTGAACTGGTTGGCCCCTGTTTTGCAATCTATTACACTTGCTTTTTTTTTCCTTGAGATGGAAACACAACGCTCGTTTACCGCATCTTGTTTACGTGCCATCGCATGATTGCACTTTCAAAGAGCCTGGACAAGCTTTCGTCATGCATGCGCTGTTTTATGTTTCTGAACGCTAAATCATATTTGTATGAGCGCGTTTATGGGGCCTCAGTACGAGTCTAGGCAGTGTAGGAGACGCTTTCACAACTCACATTTCGGTCACGTTATTCTACGTGAACAAAGCGGCAGTATATGCGACAAACCCCGCGCCGGCGAGTGCCTACAAAGGTGGCTCTCGAAGTTGCGATGCTCGTATGCGTAATTGCATGGGCAAGAGGTCTCGAACAGACCTCTGATCACAGTCACGACACGGGCCAGGAGTGTGTAGATGAAGATTAGGGGGGGGGGGGGATCTTCTGATATTGATATGATGTCAGAATTTCAGAAACATACCGATGCCGAATTTCAGAATGACCAAAACCTTGAACGTCGTTGCAGACGTATGAAGCTTTCGTACCTTGGTAAGGCTTCAACTTATGGTGAGCGCACGTGGGGCTTCCAGGAAAAGAAAAAAGAAATTGTGACATCCACCACGTCTAGATAGCTTACCCTAATAAAGCATTATTAATTACAATAGCGCATTGCCATTCGGAAACGTTGAATGCTATTCAGGCTGTTTTTAAACAAAAGAAAAAAATATGTATATGGGACAAAGTCAGGGATGTGCAGGCCCGTTCGCTTGCAAAAGGTACGAGAGCAGCACGCATCCCGCGACACAGTTATTTGAAACCCCTTGTATACGCTGTTTTTCAATATTATAACCTCAAAAATGGGCTTGTCTGTGATCAGCCCTTTCTGATAAGGCAATGTGACGTTTGAGCGGTCATTTGGCAATTCAAGTTGCCGCATTTAATTTTTGCCTGGTTGTGAATGCATGGCCACCGTTTTTGGCTGTGACAGCTGAAGTGTTTGGCTTCCAAGAACGCGGATGAGTGTCCGATTGCTGGCATGGAGGAAGGCCAAAAATAGCAGGAGGATTGTGCTACGCGGTAAAATGAAATAAGTAAAGCAGGAAAAAAAAAGAAATGAAGACATGAAAAACAGAGAAACAAAAGAATGAAGTAAGGAAGAAAGAGAGGACGTACGCCTATTCTTTCGCCAAGCTTCTCTCACCGCCATTTCTTTGATGATAATGATGATGATGATGATGGCTTACATACATGCCCCGCCGCGGTGGTCTGGTGGCTAAGGTACTCGGCTGCTGACCCGCAGGTCGCGGGTTCGAATCCCGGCTGTGGCGGTTGCATTTCCGCTGGAGGCGGAAATGTTGTAGGCCCGTGTGCTCAGATTTGGGCGCACGTTACAGAACCCCAGGTGGTCGAAATTTCCGGAGCCCTCCACTACGGCGTCTCTCATAATCATATAGTGGTTTTGGGACGTTAAAACCCACAAATCAATCAATCAATCAATCAATCGATGGCTTACATACATGTTTGTGGAAGTGCTCCAGAGTTTACCTTTTGCGTTTTCAGTAGTACACTACATGGGGTTTTGTCAATATATTGTTAATCCGCCATATTTTGATTCACCCTGTTCTCGAAGCCCTGAAAATGAGCACTCACTCCACGTATACTAGGACAGTCAATACGCGCTGAATCTCTTGTTCTTGTAAAATGCCCAGACTACGATATACCCCGGACCTCTGGTGCAGTACGTAGGTATTATCAATACCCAACCTCGCGCTCTTTATTGTTGACCTCTGCAGAAATAATAATGAAGAGCGTGGATCGTTATAACGTTTTTGCTTGAGGTTTCTCGCAGAATCAAAAGCTAACCTAACCTAACCTAACCTAACCTAATCCCTTTTAAGCTTTTCTCGACGTTCTCTTCTTCGTGCTTTTTTGTTTGTGTGCATGTTACATTCGTTATACTCAAGGAAACAGAAAGATACAAGATTAAACCTGGTGGGATGCTTGACTATTTTATTCTTCTGCTGAGTGTACTTTGTCTCCATGAAGTTTCCACGATTAGTATTGGTACAGAACAACCTAAAGTTAATCGAAGACCACCTGGTAGATGTTCGCTCATTCATAAAATGTTACAGCAGTATTGATAATAATCACTGATAACGTCATGACGATAATATTCTTCCGCACGCATTCTAGCTAGTTTGTCGCAGTAACTTAAGGGCCCAAAGGGGTGGCAACCTTTTATGGAAAGTTCAATAAATCGACAGGTTCAAGCGCCAAAGTTTTTGTTGTCAAACATTCTACGTGTTACTGTTCATGGCTCGTAGTATGGCGTGAATATATTTTCTAGCTTTAACTTGGACAATATTAATTAACTACAATGCTGCGGGGTCAGTTACACCATACACATATTCGAAAATTCTTCCCTGCGGCATAACTATCACAAAAGGCATAAAACTTCTTGACAGCGAAAAAATTACAACGTAAAACTTTTTCGTTAATAGAAAATAATTGCGACACAGTGTTTCGCAAGCCACAGAATAGTCAAGAGCTGCCAAGTTCAGATATGGATATAATATGCCAACACAAGTTTCTGACCATCTTTGTACAGCTGAGTAGGAAGCCATACGAAAAGATTGGCAAAGAAAAGGTGAAGTCTTGTGTGATATCGTTACAATATTTATCTGTCCAAAGGTCATTCATTTTGCGCAGTTTCCAATTTGGGACATTTCATAGTTTTCGGCAGAATGATACGTGAATCTTTAATAGGTATGTATCTTTAGGCGCAACAAACGTACCTAGTGCCAATGCAATTTTCCGTCAGATGTGCACTGCGCTCTAAGTACGAGGTTTAGTTCGGCCCACGGTATGCATGTCCTATTATAACGTACACAATAAATACGAAGAAATGCGTCAATCTCAGTTGACGTCATGCTCGACATAAACGCGTATCACTAACACAAAGCGTCATCGAAGAAGCCATATCACCAAAAGAATCATCAGCGAGATTATATTGCTGAAATATGCAAAGCAGTGTGCCCATACTGCTACAATTCAAAGCCGCGTCAAATGTCAATCACATCCGCAACCTTCAAGTGCTGTCGTATGTACCACCAGCAATCTTGGTCGATCTCGTCCAACTGCTTGCCCGCGTTCAGCGAGTGGTCACATACGACCTTCTCCTTAACCACACCGGCCGCCGTCATGTATCCGTCTAAACAGGTAAGACCCGTCAGAGCAGCAGCAACCATGTCCGCAGCTTGTGCCGCGTTCACAGTTCCGTGCACTTGTAGGCGCTCTACTAGCTTCGGGTGCTCGTAGACTAATTCGAGTGCGCGTGCGCAGTACGTGTCTCGGTCGCCCATAACAAAACGGGCTGCTCGATGCACGAGGCTGGTATTACGGCTCGTGACGTTCTGAATGGCAGCTATCTCACGGCCAAAAGCTTCGCTAACATTTGCGCACCTCAAGTGGAGCAGGCAGTAATTGCTGTGTACTCGAGGTGCGAGACTTCTCAAAAACGCTCCTATCGTTCGGCCTAACATGGTTGTCAACGTTAGAGCTGTGAGGGCTCGGCTTTTCATGACGAGATCGGCCAACGATTCGCCATCTTTCTTGCTCAATCGATTGCATTCAAGTGTGATGCTATTAAGGTTAACGTTCGATGACAAAGCACGCACGAGGGGACTTCCCGAATCGCTGTCCAGCAGGTGAACGTGATTATACAAGTCAGTCCAATGAAGGAGCTCGATATTCTTCAGAGTGCGTGCGCCAGCTATGTAGGCAGCTATAGCGGCGTGTAAGTGCATGTCTAGGCTATGGCCTCCTAGGATCACACGTAGCACCGTGAGGTGGCGACAGTTGGCGAGAACGTCGAAGGCTGCGCAGAAATTGTCAGGGTTGGGAATATGGAAGCCGTGGAGGGTCACGCTTGTCACTTCTTGACACTCCAAAAGGGTCGGGAAGTCAAGAGGACTCAAGTAATGGTTCTCGATGGACACTCTTTGCTGGAGGCCACACGTTTGAATGATCTGGCATAATTCTTTCAGGTTAACACCCCCGGGCAGGTTGCGGATGACCACGCGAGTGAGTGACTTGTTCTGTGTCAGAGCGCAAATGAACGTCGAGCACCTATCTCTACCGAAACCTACCAAGTCGACGACCAAGTTAAGAAGGACAGTGTTCTGTCGCAATGCATAGATCCAACTGTGCATCCTCTCGGCTGTATTTCCGGCCGCGAAACTGGCCAGGTGTTCGGGTGTCCAGTTGTGTGCAGCTTTAGGCCAGTCGACGCTAAGGCTTCGAAGAGTTTTGTTGGTGGCCAAAACTTTGGCAAAGGCGTCGATGGCCTCAGCCCGGAAGAGACCTGAATTGACACTGAGTTCTTCTAGCTCCGTCACACCCGATATGGCGTGGAGTAGCGTTTCCAAGTCACTGATGTTGTAGATATCGGTGGATCTCAGGGTCAGGCGCTTCAGAATTCTGCCGTTCTTCGCGAGATAGTCGACAAAGCCTTCGCATAGGACGGGGCAGTTCGACCTCAGGAACCATCCTCTGATCGCGAGGCTGGTGATCGTGTTGCTCTTTCTGAGCAGAGTTATGAGCTCTTTGGCGCTGCAGTCTGTGATGTCCAGGTTTTCCACGTCGAGGGCCGTCAGTGTCATTCCTATATGTTCCAGCGAATGGAAGGGCAAGGTGGTGTACCAGGGGAAGCGCAGTTCGGGGTTCGAGAACACTAGCTGCTCAATGTGTTTCATCGAGGAGACTATGTTGAACACTTTCTTCATGGCCTCAGAGTCGAGCAGGTTCGATACGCTGAGTCGCTTCAGAGACGACTTCCGCTCCAACGCTCGGCTCAAGTGAGAGCAGCTCGCTACGCTACAGTGGTTCACTTCAACGGCCTACGACGCATTGATGTACCGTGAAAACGCTGCGCAGTAGGTCAGCCACTACGTACTCAGTCTTCCCGAAAGTGCAGCCGAACGCGGAAGCGAATTGGATACTGGAATCGGCTTCCGTGTAAAAGAACCGCGCACACGTCACCGTAGTGGTTTTCGTCTTCCCGCAGTTTCAGTCCAACTTGCCAGAGAATCCCATTACAAGTCGGCAGGTGCCGCAGCAATAGGCACACGGGATTCGTGTCGCTTCTCGTGCACCGGGAGCAAATATATTTCACCAAGGTGACGTTTTCAATCTCTTCGAGTGGAGCTGCTTCGGCGTATTCTTTAGGCCCCTCGTCATCCATGTCTCGATCTGCTTCAGAGCCTTGCCAGCACTGTGGAAACTTGCGCCCGTCAGGTGCACTTTAGGGCTCCTGTAAAGCATTAAAAAAGCGAAGACGTGTTAGTGCTGCAGATGAATTACCAAGTCAACACTGGCAGTAAATGTTTTCGAAGTGAATATAGCTTCTCGGCGTTTCATTCAACAACTACTAAACTATTATTGGTGGCTTTTGAAAAATATCCACTTTACTGAAACAGTTTCGAGTAATTATCCACGCTCTCAAACTTCTTTTTTACTTTCGTTTTCCTGAAAAATTGTTTTTCATTTAGTGTTTCTCAAAGAAATGAGGGTCCCTTTGGTGAGAATGAGAATGCAAAGAAAGTCACGGTATCTCTAAAGCGCATACTGTTCAGGAGGTTCTAGACTGCTCAGTGTTGGGTTTACTGAACAATATTCGCAAGCAGGGACAAGTAAGCAATACCAATCTTTGAGAGGGTCAGTCAAATTTCTTATTTGAAGTTTTGTGTTAAGTAGTAGAGCAAAATTACTTGGCTTGTGTCCATCATGTCACATAAATAGGCTTATTTCTCACATCACCTACCCTAAAAGTATAGTCCTTAATTTGTCTTATTATCATTCAGACTATCTCATCAATGGGCTTCACGCTATTCTCTACAAAAACAACTGTATTTATACTAATAAGTGGAGATTTTGTGTTGAATTATAAGATCTGTGCACATGAGTAGTTGAGAACGCTCTTTAGAAAAGCAAATAGCTGTTTAAGAATTAACCACAATATTGGAGGAAGTTGCGCATGAAAAGTTTCAACTAAGAAATATATTGGAACAACAAAAGCTGGCGAGCACTGCTGCTACACTTCTCCCTAGGTAGCAGCTTGAAAGCTCAAGTTGACACAAAATGAAGAGCCCCGAGTAATAGAAATATACTGCAGCAAGACGGAAATTTGGGCCTGTAGCTTGGAGTTCATGTTGACCTTGGTTAAAACGACAAGGACAAAAAGAGGAAACAAAAGGCATGGTGCTGAATTGTAGCTGCTGAACTATGTTGGCAATGCCTTGTGTTCTCTGACTGGATATTAATTTTCGGGAGGCCTTTTGTTCATTGCAGCCGGGCATCAGAGGATGCTCGACGGTTGTCGTAGCTGCGGCAAGTTACAAGTTCAATCTAAACCCAGAAACATACGAGAGAAAACATGGTTACCTTCACGCCCATTCCCCTCAAGCATCCAATTTTCCAGAAAGCCTTTGTTCTGATAGTTTTGCACAAAGCGTCCGAGTGCTGATCCAACAGCGCTCAAAAAGAAACGACGACCTTAACAAAAGTGTTTTCCTCGAATGGCGTGGCTTCCCAGTAATCATTTTTAGGGGGGTAGGGATGAATGTCTCGTGTTGGATAGTAGTGCCCACCTGTGTTGCTGCTACTAGCACGCGGAAACGCTCTCGTATTTGGCTATTTTGGAAAGTATAGAATTCATGGAAGCAGCCGCGCTATACGTTACTGAGTTCTATTCTGAAAGGATTAGACGTAATTTGCGCGGTGATGGCGCCATTTTTCTTTGACAAGGATGTTGAAATATAAAAGCAGCATTGGTGAAAAACACCTGCGACTACTTAATCATTGCCAATGCGGTTTAGAAATGTCCTTCAACCACCTAGGCTTTCCCGAAACTCAAAGCCACATTTGCGAGGTTATTCCTAACCAACATATATAGTAGATGAATATTGTTACCCGTTTAGTTTTGAGAAATGATGAAACAAAATTCAATACTCCATAATTTTTGGAGACCCTAAAGGAGACCCGGAGTGCTCAAAAAAAAAAAAAAAGAACGATGGCTAGAAGGCATCGACAGTGACAGCACAGTGCAACGATTTCATGCGTTCCGTGTGCAGGACTAGACATCGTTGTATCGAAATGCCATGACTTAATAAACTGTAAACTGCGATTTACGGTCACCCGATGTTGCGACTTTTGTGTTAACGAAAAATAAACTACCGCATTATGTGGATATCGAATTCAAATGTTGCCAAATTATAATGCATTCATGCCCAAAGCCACCATGTCAACAGTACCTCAACATAACCGGCACACAGCGTTCAAACTTCCACCTCTTATAGAATATTGTGACTGTAGAAGTCTGTCCATCAATAAATCAGTTAATCAATCACTTATTCAGATTTTTTTCAAATTTCAAAGATAATCAATGCAGCTTAATAGGCACAGAAAAAACGCCTTCATGAAGCTTGAAAGTACGCAGTTATGCACGAAAATTAGGCGACCAAGTTACGCGAACAAACTTAACTGACTTGACAACCTTGACGTAGAATTCATGAGCGGATAATTATGTTATCTTGTTCTTTTATGTACCGTATAATACTTTGTGAAAGCCAGTCATGGGACAACTCAAGCCACTGAAAATGCGAGGCAAGGGTTTTAGACTTCGCTTATTTCTTCAACTTTCTACGACAAATAACTTTGGAGTTCATGTATATGAATTGCCATAATTTGGTTATTAGTTCCTTTCACAGGTTTTAACTGATCTAACACCACAGGGAATGATTAACGGAGACTACGGTAGAATTAGTGCTTCTTTCTTGCGCTTTCGCCAACGCTCGGCGTATCACTGCTGACTTAATTGTTGCTCTCTCAACAGCGCACCCTGTGTTCGAGGGCGTCCTTCCATTGGTCGACTCGTCTTACCAACACAGCCAATCACGCTCCTGCTCTTTCCTCCTCTCCACACCACTTGCTCCGCTCCCGCCATCGCTCTCCTGCTATCCGCCCAGCTTCACCCACTCCGCGTTGCTACGATTTCTCTATCACGAGGCGCGATCTTTGCCTCTCACCAAGTCATGCTATCCCCGCTGTCAGGCTTCGCGCTCACAGCGATGATTTCAAATGAAAGTGCGGACGACGATCCCCAAAGATTGTCCTCAGATCCTGCGATATAACATTAGTCACGCATCTGTTGGGACTCACTCGGATTTCGTGCCGACCGGTTGTGCCCCGCGATCTCCGACGACAGCGCAGCTCTGGCCGACTGGGCTCCCCATACGCCATCTCCTGACGTCGACAAGAGCTCTCGCCGACTGGCGCCCCGTCCTCAGGACTCCTGCGACCGTGCCCATCTTTCGTATCTCCTGTTTACTTCCGGCGTTTTCTGTCGTTCGTTGTCCTTGCGCGTCGCTCTCTCTTTTCTCTATCTACTTACCTTTTAACCTATCCTTTTAATCACTCCTTACCCCATCCCTTGTGAGCTACTGCTGATGTGTCGCACTCTGATGCAGACAGTTACGGGGCTCACTTTTCTTTTCTTTTCAGGGACGAAGCTCCTTATAGCTGCACCCGTTCGTGCCTCGTAGTCGTAGTAGTAATGTGTAACCAGTCTTACATTTTGACCTCCAAGGTGGTGCCGGTGGGAGATTTCTTCTGTGCGTTGCTAAACAATAAAACATTCGCAGCGTGCGCGTTATCTAAAAGCTGAATGCTCCTGTCTCTCATTCCCCCTTAGCAGCCATTGGCATGTACATTGAGCCCTATCTGACAAGAAAAGGGTTGCTACGTTATACTCGCTGGGCGTAACCTCCTTGGTTTTAGAAAGGTTTAGCGAGCGTTGGGCCGCAGTGGCATGAATACAGTATATACCATGAACTCGAGGTGGTTAGAGGTGGGAAGTTGACACGAAGCGCAAGCCGTAAAAAAGTGTGCCTGCGCCTAATCTCGTTCAGTTCTTGGAATGTCCGCTGGATGGCTGTGCTTCTACATGAGGAATATATGATGAAAAGATGCGAAATAGTGGTAGTCGGAGTGTTGAATAGGTGGACGAACGGACACACAGACAAATGCATGGATGGACGCACGAATGGCTGCACGAACGGACTGGACGCATGGATGGACGCAGGGGTGGATGCATGGACGAATGCAGGGACGGACGCACAGATGGACGTGCGGACGCACGAACAGACGCACGCGTGGACGGGCGGATGGACACACGGGCGGCCACACAGACGCACACATGGACGGACGGAAGCAAGAAAGAATGGACGAACGGATGCTTCGCTCCACTCTCCATCGTTCACTCCGTGGATATGCTGCCATTTTTTTTAAAGAATCACATAAGATCGCGCATCTGCAAATCTTGTCGAAATACGATAGTCTCTTGCCAGTTGCTTCTTTCGTGCATAGCGTCACATTTTAAGGGCAGCGTAAGAAAAACCAGGGTCTTTAGAGTTACGTATTTATGCATTTTCAAATGAAGGAAGTCACCACATAATACTTACGTATTGTTGTTGCGTCCCGGATATGCGCAATATTCAATTTTTGATTAACCGTGTTCCCAAGTATGAACGCAGCCACCCGTTCAAGATGGCTGGGCGTTCAGCAAGTGCCTAAACTTTGCCCGCGTGGCTAAATCGTGTGACAATCTTTATGTCTGTGTACCTCAAGGTGTTGTTGGGTCCCATGCTTAATAAATCGAGCTAGGCCTCGTGAAGTGTGAGGCCCACTGAACGGCTTTATGCTCTCCCATAGTACAGTACCAAGAACTCTAAATCGTTAACAAATTTTTCTAAACACACAAGGGGTCACTTTTTGAGCATGGTCAGAAAACACTGTCTATCGCTAGTAGAGGCTCCCGACAACACGCGACCTAAATAGCATAGTGCAGTGCATGGCCTGGAATTCTCAATAAATTATCATAGGCAGCTAAAAATTCCTTTTTCTTCTCCCAACAAATCACGGAAAGAGCTCTAAAATCACTCGTACAAGCGCTTTTATGAGCCATTCGCTAATTTGAACATGGCAGGCTCGGTCTATACAGGCATCAACTGTGGGACGCCACGAATTGTTTACCCGCGTGCATCCGATAACACTGAAAAAGCCGTGCATTCGAATAAGAAAAAAGAAAAAGGGCTCGAGATCAATATTCACGAGGCACCCGTGACGATTTTCTTTGCCCATATGCTATCTCTGCCTGCTTAGCTTTTAGCGCCTTCGTTGGGACGAAAGAAGAGGGAGTGTATTTGTAGCGTGCAACGAATAATTGTAACGCGGCTTCGAATCTGCCTCCTCGTTGTAGTTCGGGCCGGCTTCCAACTCCTCAGCGTGCGCAGGCAACGACCACGTGGATACAGACACGGAGGCACACGCGCTAACTAGCCGCGAGTATTCGTCCACACATTTCTTGGAGCCAGAACGACCCGATGCCGAAGGACAAGGAGTATTCCATGACAACCTATGGCGACGTTCTGCAGTGGTACAGAACGAGCAGATGCCTCTACCCACCATCTCAGCAAGCCTTATAACGAAGCGAAGCAGCAACACTACGACAGTTGCAAGTACAAGACATCTCGACCCCCGTCTGGGCATCGCACGTCTGCCCGAAGGTATACTCCACAGACATATGCCAAGACTGCTAGAAGGCGCGAGCTACACGAAGACTACTCCTCTGGGACTGTGCGCCACCGCCGGGTAACCAACAAGCATTGCCAACTATTATCAGCAGCAAAACCTTGAGCCAAGAATTAGGCAACCAAAAACACCTGTTCCAGCACGTACTTGGCATCCCGCAACGCCAGCGTCCGAAAGCGGTGCCTCAATCGAGTTTGACGCGAGTAGGTTGCTGCTCCAGGACTTCCGAGCATGCTAGAGTCTTGCCTAAATTCCTCTACCTGTTCCCCATTTATGCCGGATCGACAATAAAGTTGTTTCACTCACTCACTGTAACTCGGATCGTACTGGGTGGATTTTAAAATTTCTTACTGTGGTCAATCCATTCCACGGATACTGAAAAATTGTTTAAGGACCCCTTTAAAAAAACACAAGAAAAATGGAGTCCTCAGAACAAGGGCTGCATTATTACACCAACGTAGTGGCAGGAACTGTTCTGAAGTATAAAACATGCATTCTCAGGTAAAGCAAACTTACTCGAATGGAGACAATAGCTCTGGTGGCTGCTTTCCTGGTCTTCCTTGTACTCGTGTCCAGGGTATACCAGAACGAGGCCAGCTGCGCGGGCAGCCGCGTTACCAGGCTTCTTCTTCTTCTTCCTCTTCTATCGGCGTCCCCTTTTCTGTAGCCTCCACTGCGCGACACGTGCCAACGAAATAGACCTTTCTGATTATGATTTCTATCTGATTATGAATAAATTTCTTTTCGATTATGATTTCTGATTATTATTTCAATCTTAATTATATAGCTGCCATGCAATTGTAGTGAAGCAGTTAGAAAATTATAACAAAAATGATTAGAATATCCTTCAATGTATGAAAAAAGTGTTTGACGCTTCCATAAAATTTTTTATTAGAAGCAATCCTCGTTTTCTGTTCTTAAGCCACGACATGACTCTGAGGCCCGCCCTAGAGGCCTTGGCTCTAATTATTTTATTTCATGCAGTTCACTAAGCTTGGTGGATGTACAAGGGTGTTTTTCTTTTTTTTTTTTTTGCTCTAAGATTTGATTGAGATGCAGGTTTCCTGAGCGGGACGGGATCCCGAGCCCTCAGCAGCGCCACACCCCAGCCGCTAAGTTAAAACAGCTGGGTAACCCTCTGTAGCCATAAAATTGTCTCGCAACATCTCGCATAGTTCTTTTCTAGTACTGACCAAAGCGTGTTTGTGTGAAGAGGTAAATTATTCATTGCTAACGGTAGATCGACAATACGAGATACATGGTGCAGGTCTCGCTATAGAACACGTTGTCTTGTCGTAATTGTGTTTACTTAAAACGGCAGAAAATGTTTCAGAAATTGTTCATCCTTGTGTATGAAGAAGATGCGAAGTGGTGCGCACCCGCATGTGCTCCTTTTTATATATGATGCAATCGATCACATTGAAGGTTAATCGAGAGCTCTTACGGTCGTTAGCGACAGGAACAGTAATTGAAGGGGAGCGCCTATTCATCCACCGTAACTGAAAAACAGGGCCCATTTATTGCGGTCAAGAAATTTTTGATGACTTCGAAATCTTCGCATGCCCACTAAATTAAGGATTGTACGAAGAAACTTGTGGATCTGCATAGTTTATCTTTAGATGCCATCTTCCCATTTCCTTCTTACAGAAACTACAAGCCCCAGCAATAAGAAATGAAGCTTGAAGTTTACTGAACTTGAGAACTGCTGGCTATATAATCCACGGCATACAAGACTGAAATTAAGTTAGCGCTGGATGTCACGATCACCACCACCCCACCCCACCCCCCACCATCCACCCCCCACGCCAAGAAAAAAGTTCTTTATTCTAAATACCTCAGCTGGTAGATCAAGCTGATGATGTCAATTGATATATAGGATACAACTAAACCTTGATAAGAAGGGCACAGTAAAGCGTGGCTCGTTTCTCAAAACAGAACCGACGCCACTTCGAGAACCATGGTAAAACGAACACTGATTGATTCTACTCACAAAAATATTCAACGCTTCAAAATTACCTCTTGAAGATTTCCTAATATCGTATTGTTAAACTACAGAAACACGCAAGGAAGCTTTTTATGTCTATTAGCCATGTAATGCTCTCCTTTATCAGTCATCTGCAATGCCGGCTCTTATGAGGGGTATCAGCGGAAGCCACAACATAATCGGTGGTCGGTCAGTGCTGCCTGCGTTTCCAGCTCAGCCTTAAAAGTGGAGGATTATCAGATCCGACTATATAACAGGTTGCCATGTTTCTCTGCATAAATGTGCCCCTCAAAAATAGGAAAAGTGCACGTCTGTTTCAGGGACTGCTTTTGTCCATATATGTCGGCGGTATCGCTTAAGGTATTGTGTTGCCCACGTGCATTCATAAATTTATTCTTCTTTGGGGCTTTCCACATTCTGCTTCCACTGTTATAACCTTCAAAGGAAACGTATTTCACATAACGGATACAATGAAAGTGTTCATTCCAGTCTTGTCCCCCTCAATCTCCAGCTTAGTCATTATGGAAGACTGCGTCCTCTGCCTTGGTTACGAACACATGATAGATGTCTCATCTACCCAAGTAGCCGACGGTGATGCACTGGTGGCAGCTTCTTTTCACTGCACTTTCCGTGGAATTCTCGTCACCTCTAGCCTCCTTTGGTTTTCCTGTGGACACGCTTTCCTGCCCGTTTGTACAACTTCAGAATCTATGCTGCTGTTCAAGAAACGGTGGCACAAATCGACACGTCTCCACTGGCTTCCATCGCGGCACTCTGCCCACCTTTGACATCAGTACTAGCTCTAGGTTAACGTCCTTTCTCTTTCCGAGCGGTCATCAGGTCGAAGCTCACACTTGAACCATCTGGAGTGCTATGGCCCTTTTAGCTGAGCACAAAGCCTGCTTTGACAGCTGTGCAACAACACTGAGTCAGAAGTGTGGCAGCTTGGACTAGTTGGTATGGCATGACGATAGTTAGAGCACGTGAACAAAACGTCGACACAGAAACAAGAAGGCGTCCTTCGTGTCCTTCTTGTCTCTGTGTCGTCGTTTTGTTCTCGTGATATATCTATCGTCACTGAGTCAGATTTCCGCTGCTGTACATCGCATTGAAACCGATGATTCTCGTTTTATACGCCGTCGGCCATATCGAGTTTCGCAGTCAGACAGAGGAATGATTGAAAAAAAAAGTGAACGACATGCTATTGCGAAATGTAATACGGCCTTCTTCGAGGGCATCTCCAGTATTTAGTTAAAAAAAAAAGAATGGGTCTGTTCTTTTCTGCATTGACTGCAGCGCGTTAAATAAGATCAAATGCAAAAATGTATATCCTATGCCTCGAATCGATAACGCTTTAGACACAATTCAAGGGGCGAAATAGGTTTCGAGCCTTGTCCCCGTGAACGAAGCTGACAAAAAAAACTGATTTTGCTACGCCGGATAGCCTTTATGAATTTAATGTAATGCCATTTGGCTTGTGCAGTGCTCCAGCTACGTTTGAGCGCATAGTGATACTGTTCTTCATGGCCCGAAATGGAAGACCTGCCTTTGTTACTTAGATGATATTGTTGTTCTTTTTTCATCTAACTTTTCGCAATATCTTCCACAATTAGACGAGGTGCTTCAATGTCTTTTCAAGGCTGGCTTTCAGATAAGGTAATTCGCTGGCAAAAGTGTCCTTTTGCTGGCGTCGCTTCGATAGACGAAATCTGACTAGATCCGAGAAAATCGCAGGTGTGCTACAGTTCCCACGACCATCCAACCAAAAGACGTTGCGCAGCTTTCTTGGCCTCGCATCCTACTTTAATCACTTCATACGCAACTTCGCTACCATAGCGCCTCTGCTAAATAAGCTATTGGCCACTAGCGTTCCTTTTTGATGGCCCAATGACTGCGAGTCTACATTTAAAATTTTTGAGAGAACGCCTGACTTCCGGACCAGCGTTGCGCCACTTCAACGACAGAGCGCCCACTATACTCCATACTGTCGCAAGCGCACAAGGCATTAGAGCAGTCCTCCTGCAGCGAGATCCCGCCTCTAAAGATCAGGTTGTGGCCTACGCTGGCTGGACTTTGTCAACAGCTGAGCGGAACAACACCATCACGGAGCAGCAGTGCCTGGCTATCGTCTGGTCGATACAGAAATTCCACCCGTACCTCTACTGTTGACACTTCACCATCGTCACCGACCGCTACGCACTCTGTTGGCTTTCATCAATGGAGAATATGTCAGGACGTCTCGGGCGCTGGGTACTGCGCTTACAAGAGCACGACTTTACTATCACGTATAAGCATAAGTTGGCAATTTGAGGGACTACTCACTCATACTCACTCACCACAATCTTTTCAGCCTTCGCACTCACTCACGTTCATACTCACGTCTACTCACACTCATAGGCCCTCACTCACGTTCATGCTCACTCCTACTAACACTCACTCCTACTCATTCATGTTCATACTTACTCCTACTTACACTCAGAGTACTCACGTTCATACTCACTCTTACTCACCCTCGAGTACTCACTCACGTTCATACTCACTCCTACTCACATTCAGAATACCCATTCATGTGCATACTCACTCCTACTCACACTCATGAGTAGTCACCTACTTTAATAATCATTTCTACTCACACTGAAAGCGCTCACTGACGTTCATACTCGCTCTTGCTCATACTCATGAGTACTCTCTCATGTTCTATACACTCCTACTTGCACTCAGAGTACTCACTCACGCTCATACTCACTCTCCATCACCCTCACTCACGTTCATACTTACTTCTACTCACACTCATAATACTCATTCACGTTCATATTCACTCCTACTCACACTCATGACTACTCACGTTCATACCCACTCTTACTCATACTCATGAGTACTCTCTCACGTTCTACTCACTCCTACTCACACTCATCAGTACTCACTCATACTCGCATCCAGAATACACATTCACGTTCATACTCACTTCTACTCACACTCATGAGTAAGCACTTACGTTCATACTCAGTTTCTACTCACACTGAAGCGCTCACTCACGTTCATGCTCACTCTTATTCATACTCATGAGTACACTCCGAGAGAGATATCACGTTTATTCCGCGATGTCTCTCTCGGCTGAGAACACCAACTAGAACGAACGATGATGATGGGTACGTACAAGTGAGAACAATGAAGTGCTTGGAATGGGCTTACAGTATTTTTATTCCTGTGTAACTAATACGGGCATTTCCAAAAAATTTTCCCGCCTGCAGCACCGTCATGTTCCGTACAAAGGTTTTGTCTCTGCCACCAGCAAGTGGTGTTTTCATTGATTTGATATGCGGGGCTTAACGTCTCGAAACTACAATATGATTATGAGAGGCACCGTAGTGGAGGGCTCTGGAAATGTAGTGTTTTTATTTCCTATAGGCTCCGAAGGTGTGGTTTTCATTTTCTCTGATTTTTAATATTGTTATCTCGGCTTTAACGTCCCAAAACCACCATATTATTATGAAAGATGCCACAGAAGAGAGCTCCTGAAGTTACGACCATGTGGTGTTCTTTAACGTGCACTCACATTGTACAGTTTAAGGGCCTCAACCATTTATCCTCCATAGAAATGCAACCGCCATGGACGAGATAGAATCCGCGCCCGTTACGTCAGCAGCCGAGCACCATGTTGTTGTTGTTGTTGTTGTTGACATTTTCCTGTGGCTCATACCCACTGTTGGAGATTGCCCAATCATTGAGTGGTCTTACAAATTATTAATAAAATTCAGAGTTAAGGAAGTTATAAAACGAAAGCCTTACAAATTTTAGAAACCCATCCGTTGAAGTTCTTTAACTTCTTCACACTTGCAATTTCTACAAGTATTATCACGTATGCTTTCCATACCATTACCCTCTGTCACTTATTGTCTGTTAGTCCTAATTAAGATTGTGTCTATAATAAAGATGAAACGAGCCTTTAATACGTATTTTCTTCATTTTCTAAGTGAAACTTTTTATGACTGACTCACACTCTGGTCTTTACTTGTGTCAGTCCACAGAAAGGTCAACAGGAAACCATTTCACAACGCACGTTAGAAGGATGCGATACACGTAACGTTCACCGAGTGCGTTTCCCGTTTACTGTTGCAGTTTCATAATTTGCCGTTGGCTGGAGCTTTCTGCTGTACCATACAAAACAGTGAGTGACATCTGTATACTTTCATGCCTAAAAGGACCTTGCTAGTTACGAATTTCAGTTTTGTTGGTATAAGACTTGTTGGAAATCTACACACAGTTATAGCACTCGAGAAGAGCAACGTGAACACGAGTGCGAAGTGCATTTATTGTTTCGCTGTCAGTCATTTCACGTAGAGTGCTGAATTCAAACTACGTCTTCTCTACCAGATTACGTCATCACAGAGTTTCGGTTGCCACCTACATCAGTTGCCTTTAGAGCGCATATCGAATATTACTTATTAAACATTCATTTTACAAGGAAAGCTCTTTAAGGTCGTGTAAAAAAATCCGCCGTCTGCTAAAACCCCACCCTGCCATTGCCTAGCAATAATCATATCACAACTGCACATGACCTGCGTTCTACACTTGCCTAACCGCGTGTGCGTAGAGAAGCAGCCGCCTCGAATCCATGGGTCCCGACGGCAAAAATCTGTGCAACCACCGCGCCCGGTGTTCCCTTCGTGGCGCGAGCCGAGTACCAGCTGCGAAAGGCCCACATTTAAGGGTGGGTGGCATAGCCAGGTTTTGCACATTACATTCTGCCGTTGAAGTTCGGACATCCTTGCACGGTCTGTGACTGGCTACTGATCGACTCTGCTTTGCCTACGTAAAGAAAAGACCTACCATCCAGCTAAGGTGGCTCCCTATGAGACATACCAGCTTCACTGTTTCTTAAGTTTGAACAGCTACTGTAACCATAAATATCTTTTTTGTTTGTTATGTTGAAATAGTCGGTGTTGCTTCAGTGTTTATTCTCGTAAACGAAGAATCAAAGCAATGAGGTGGATACCTAACCATATCTTTCGGAAGTGTGTTTTCACGTTGGCAAACCTGCATCGCAAATTTTATGACCCGCGTTGTGATTGGCTAAAACAGTGTCTTACGAAAGTTCTAGCGTAACAAGTTTTACTAAGTACTAGACCAATGTTGCACCGCAATGTTGCGTCCCAACTCCACGTCTTTTTTTGTGTTGCATTGAATTGATTTAGATATAACTATCCATGCCTACCAGGATTACTCCAGCCCCATTACCCCAGAAGTTTTTGGGACATTAAGAAAAAGTGCACGTATCAAATAGAGTAAATCTCTCTGTAGGCGTGATTGGAGTCGGCATGAAGCTTTGAGCATTTTAATTGTACAATTGTTGGCGTCATCATCATCATCATCAGCAGCAGCAGCATCATAATTCTCATCGTCATCATCAGCCAAAGTTTACATTAGAACAGAATCAATAAGAAAAATACCTGGTGGTGAAAAACCGAAAAGATCTTTTCAGTTGTGCCAAGCCCCTATAAGCGCAAACAGACCGAACTAACAGTGCGCATGAAAATTAATTTCGCTGCGGTAGACATGAAAGTTCTTTGTTCGAGAAAGAATTATGTAGGCTGCCCCGAAAACTTCCAAACACGCTCGCAGAATCGAACACAACAAATGGAAGTCGCTCGTACTTCCGCGACCGGGTAATCGATATGGGTCGCGTTCTCGCAAAAGGAGTTCAAACTTCCCGCATTGGGAGACACTCGGTATTACTCAGATAAGCGCGAGTGTGGTTCCTATTCCGTTAACTGCTTGCCAAAGCACGCGGCCAGAATATTTCGGCCCTCGAGTGCTCCCCAAGGAAAACAATTATTCGTTCTCACAATGCAGCGAAAACCTCGTTACGCTATATATATATATGCCTCGTAAGAGAATCACGTCGTCGTTCTATAGCCACGATAAATTTTACGAAAGTGATGAGCCTGTCTCTCAGCTTGTTTTCTTTTCTCTGCTATCTACATCGCGAGAGAGTGAAGGTGAAACTCGGCGGCAAAGTGATGGATGCATCGGTTAATTTCAATCAAAATTATGCATTGCGCTCAAAAGGCTCGTTTTCTAGCAATGCAAGAGTAGATAATACGTTTACTAAAGTGCACCTGAATAATGAAGGAAGTTCGAGCTCCCCTAACAAGAAGTGCGCGATGGACGTGCGTCGAAAAAAGAAAAGCGGTGTGTGTTTGTGATAAATCTTGGAAACTGGCTCGCCACTTACGCCATCCGCTGTTACAGCGGACGCGTGTTTATTTACTTAACGAGCGTTGTCAAAGCAATCTGCGAAGAGAATTTTCACTCTCACCTGGCTTTCAATGGTCGTTAGTGGTCACAAGCGTGGAGTTTCGTAGAATTACCTACAGTTCACACTGGCGCGGCGATCATTCAGTGACCTTGGGAGTTACGGATATGGCATGTATATTTACCTGGTCTTCGTGCTTGCAGGCGGCGAACGAATTGGTGGCTTCGTTAATTGCTGTGTTTTCGTTTTGTTAATAAAAAATATGACAAACCGTTTTTTACTTCGTGACCCGATTTGCAGTGGTAAGTCTAAAATACTAAGGTGGGGAGGCGAAACTGTCGAACATTTGCCGACTGTTGTTTCGTGGAAAAGCAGCTTCAAGGCACGCAAGGCCAGAACGAACGCAAAGTACAAAGACTGGGCACATACATGTCATACCCATAATTTCCATGCTCGCTGAAGCGCTATGCGTTGTAGCTCCCATAGACACTGGCGCCAGAGTTCCTCTAGTGTATATTTAAAAAAATCTTTGGGCACAAGTGTCCCGTTTGAGGGTGTTTGTAGATGCGTTGTTTTCTGACTACACGCTGTAACGCGGAGCACTCGCTCATGCCCGGATGTCGACGAACGGCGTACAGTATTTGATTGAAAATCATTACCTACTGACGTTCCTCGCTGCCTGGCAATTTCCTTTCCTAACACATACTTGACGTCACATCGCGTTCCGAAGCATCTCGTTCTATGCCACAATCAGCTACAAGTAGAACTGCCTCATTTATTATTTTTTTTTTTTGGAAGGGTGATAGGGTGTCGGGCTTACTTATCGAGCACGTACTTCTTATAGATGGCGTACTCCAACTATTCCAGTGGTCTCGATTAGAGATTGTCAGCGGCGTTTCATATTGCTACTAGTTCTCAGTATATAGTGCCATTCTTAATCACGTGTCCGCACCGTTAGAGCAGACGTGTTTCATAGGGGCCCAATGAAAAGAAGGCTGAAAGGCTCTCAATACGAGTGTCTCTTTGTTCTGCAAAAGTTGAAATGGCGCCAATACTTGCCGGAGTAGCTTTCGTTCTATTAGACCACTTAGAAATATGCAGTGCATGCATGGGGCTGGTCACTGTAAGCATTCTCAATGGTCACTGAACGATGATAGTATGCTTCAGTTGTTTCCCAGAGGCAAACGTGAATGAAAGTAACGTGGGTTAAACCTCGCTGCCACTCTGAGGTGTACTGGGCGTGAGACAATGAAACAAAAATTAATCGTGGAAATTTTACTCAAACACATTATAGAAAAACCAATTAAGATGTTTAGTGGATGAATCTGTACAGCATGGTTGAAAGTATGCAAGTGATAAACGTCGAGCTGATTAAGAGCAAGATACTAATTTGGAAAAAAAGTTATCTACTAGCCCGATCTCCCTAACGTAGTATGTCATGTAATTGTTAAGGCAGTTGTTAGGTACCAAGTAGTGTAATGCAGTCTATTGCATCATTGCAGTGTGATGTATTGCACTTGTGCTGAGGTAGTCAATGTCGCTTTGAAGTTTGATTTGCGAGACAGACGAGGCCAAAGATGCATCCCTGCACAGGTCGCATGTTGTGCGCGTGTGCGGTGCGTAAGTGTGTATACACATCAACGCCCGTTGCTAAGCACTTTGTTGGATAAAGCTGCCATCCTTTAAGGTGAGTGTGAGCTACCTTTTAGACACCTATATAGTTGATGTGGCTGGTAAGGCAATAGCATGCGCACTACTAAATTTTCCCAAACATGCCAATTCATCACGTAGTCCTTGAAAGATTGATGAATGAATGATTTTATTCAAGTACAAAAAAGGAAAATTACACTTCAGAAGGAAAGGACTAAAGGCATCCACGCCTTACGAAGTCCTCCCACGTAATAAATAATCTATCAAGGGGAATAGTCTAAGGGAATATTCCGGCATATGTACGCTGCTTCTCACCAAAAGGTTTCCAGATACTTGCGAAACAGCTTGGAGAGTTGTTACCTCGGATCCCTTTCGTGTCAGTAATGCGGAAGCGGTGGTTCAGTTTGTGAGCACTGATAGCTCTAGCTGCCACAGTGCTTTTAGTATTGACATTGAGGATTTGTACTATTCGATAACTCAAGATGAGCTTATGGCAAGCGTCCAAAGTTGCATCACGCAGGATATTGACGAAGTGTCTTTTTGCCTGCAGTGTGGAACTTGTGTTTCTACTTTTCTAGAATTGCTTAGCTTTTACTTGAAGTTGACTTCTGTGGCTTGAGAAGGTAATCGTTATGTCCAGAGATTGGGAATATGCATATGCTCTTCGGTAGCTTCGACTTTATGCTAATTTTATCTGGGCAAGCTTGATGTGGCAATTCAAAAGCATCTGTCAGGACTCTCAGTTCAGGGCATTCATATACGTTGAGGATTTTATTGTGCTCACTACGTTACGTCCTTGGATTTGACGCAAGGTGCAGGGAATATTTTCAGGGTTTTTAAAGAAACAGGCAAGAAACTAAACTTCTCTTTTAGTTGCCGCCTCTAAAGCAACTGCAATTTCAAGTTACTGACCTAGCCTTCGAACTACAGCTTGTTTGTTGGTATTGTTGTTCTAAATAAAAAAAATATCTGTACCTATCTACACGTCAAGCCACTTTAGGTTGGTGAAAATAAGAATCGTTTACTTGAGTTTAGGTTTTGTTCTGAAAACGTCCTGCCAGCACGGAATGAAAATGAGTTTTGACAACGAAGTATGTAAACTGGAACGTCAGTGTGTAACAACATGATTAAGGCACTAAAATTCGATAAAAACCACTCGGGCTGTGGTGGTGAGAGTAGACAAAATAAGAGAATAGCAGTAATTTTTAAGTGCGAAGCATTTATTGGCGAACTTCGGCGACTTTGAGCGTATCTATCTATCTATCTATCTATCTATCTATCTATCTATCTATCTATCTATCTATCTATCTATCTATCTATCTATCTATCTATCTATCTATCTATCTATCTATCTATCTATCTATCTATCTATCTATCTATCTATCTAGCCGCCTATTACGTTTAGCTCTACTGGCCGTTTCGATAATAGTATCAATACCAAACATGGTATAGCATAACATGATTTTATGAAGAACATATATGACAAGATCATAAAATGAAAATCATGATATGGATGTCATGAATGTCATGGTTTACATTTCATGGTCCTGCAGCTCTTGCGGTAGTTTCATTCACATGGCATATTGCAAAATTGGTATAGTATGGCATGGCACGATTGCATGACGAACACAAGCGACCGACCCCGACATGAAAATCATGACATGCGTGTCATGTAAAATCATTACTACACGCCACACTCATGATGCGGCCGCGGCCGTTTCGCTAGCCTCACACATACCAAATTTGGTATTACAGTACGTGAATGGATGACGAAGGTATGTGACTGGTGCAAATATGATATTCATGAGATGCCATGTCATGTAACCACATGACTACATGCCATGCTCATGATGCGCTGGCGGCCATTTCGCTGGCTTCACTTATTCCAAATTTGGTATTACGAGACGTGAATGGATGACGAAGGTATGATACTGGTGCAAGCATGATAAACATGAGATGCGTGTCATGTAACAGCATGACTACATGCTGCACTCATGATGCTCTCGCGGCCGTTTCGCTTGCTTAAGATGTACCAAACTCGGTATTACGCGACGGGAACGGACGCCTTAGGTGAATGACACAGACATGATCAGCACGACATATGTGTCACGTAATAACATCACTACATGACACACTCATGATGCGCTCGCGGCCATTTCGCTACGTCACACATGCCAAATTCGGTATTACGAGACGTCAATGAATGACTAAGATATGTGACTCGTGCAAACATGATAATCATGAGATGCCTGTCATGCGAGAACATGACTACATGCCACAGTCAAGGCACCAATACATTTCGACGTGACCCGGTGCGCAGTGCGCGCCGGCGTTCGTTTTGTCACGTCACGCCAAGCGCAGGTCCTGCCATATACTCGCAGGGGCGCGCCTCGCTGCGTTCCTTTGACGCATGCGCGTTGGAAGCGCGTCTGGCGTCTCTCCGTCACGAAAAGAGGGAGACGCAGTGTTGTGTAGTGTAAAGCATCCGCGCGAAATGCAGGATGGCGCATTTCGCGCCGGCTTGCCGTCGGGCCGCGCTGATGGACGCTGGTCGCGCCGTTCGCACCTGCGTCAGACTATACTCGCGTTTTGCTAACGAAGCGTCGCTGTGCCCAGCTAGTGCGCGCGTCTACGCTAAATTGGGGCATATTGGGCCTTCATGATGCACTCCCGGCTGTCTTCCTAGCTCCACGTATAACACATTGGTGTTAAGTGACGTCAATGGATGACGAAAGTATATGACTTGTGCAAACATGCTAATCCTGACACTCGAGTCATGTAATAACATGACAACATACCACGCTCATAGCGGGCTCGTGGTCGTTTCGCTAGCTCCACATATACTAAATTTGGTATCACGTGACGTGAATAGATGACAAAGGTAAACGACACATCTGAACATGATAATCATGACACGGACATCATGTACGGCATTATTTACCTCCAGGTGGTAACGTTGTGGTGATTTTAAAGTGACATATCAACCTTCCTTATTCGTGCTTCGCATATTATCGATTTCCACTGTACGTGGGACCTGCTCATTTTTTCATGGTAATTCAATGAATGTGGCCCTGTGAGTCTTCATTATAGGTGTTAATAAAGCTTGACTCCCTTCTGCCGCGGGTAGACGCCAGGCATTGACCACTTTCTGGAACAGGCAAACGCTAAACTTTCTCCACTTTTGTTTTTTTTTATTGAAAAAGACTTCAGAAAATGAGCCTTTTCCAGGTAGACAGTCCGTGCATGCGCGCCGGCCTCGAGGAGACACGTGCACGGCACGCGCCAAGATTTTTGGTGGCCAAAACGTGACGACACGTGTGGACGAAGTGACATCTGGTGCCGGAAGCATGCAAATATTTTCCCCAAAGAGAGGCGCGAACGCAGGCCTCAGAGAGTGCCTACCGGCATGCGGAAGGCAATTTCGGAGTCCAAGAGCCACCAGTTTTGATTTCGATTATCCCCACTTGGTGTGCTGTTCGGACTAGGAAAAGGCCCAGTGGGTGCTACACAGAAACTTCGCTGTGAATGAAAACGATAGTCTTTCTTGGGGACCTTCGACGCAAAAATTTTGTTGTGTCTGTCCATTTGTCCGCCCATATCGTTACATTACCGGGTACTCTAAACGGCTCCAGTCGATACCCCAAACGGCCGACCCCATCCGCAGCGCCCACCAATGTTGCTCAATATTCAGCGTTCAAACTTGTGTGATTGTCAATTAAAAAGCAATTATTGCGCATATCTGAGGCGCCATAAGAACACGTATATATTATCTATGCGCGTATTTTACTAGAAAATGCATACATAGGTAATTCTGAGGACCATAGCGTATATCCCGCTGCGCTGACTATGCAATGCTTGCACGAAAAGGCAAGTGTTTCCAACGCTTTCCTAAGACGACATGGTGGTGGCATCTACCCGTCGCCTTACGTTCTACACCTTATCACCTCTGAGATGGGCACGCAGCCTGTCTGAAGCCACACGCTTCCTTTTCCAAGATAACTGGCAGATAGCGCTCATGTTTGACGTGTGACGTGACTTGATGCGCTCGTTCACCTCCACTGCACACTCGAGGCACTCTAATGCAGCACCTCCAGATTACCATTCACCACTTTTCTTGCACAGAACATCAAGTAAACGTTTTGTTCACTCTCTTCAGACGCAAGACTATCGTCTTTCGATGACATTTGCAGATCAACATGCAGATAGGGGGTCAAATTTTTTTATCGACATTGTTTCGTTTCTTCGCATCGATGAACCGAAAAGTTAAGAGAAGTCACAGAAACAGTTTAATGGGCTCCCTTTTGTTCCCTGTTGCCAAGGGCAGTTCAGTACTGCAAATGTAATTTGTCAGCTAGTGTACGTGGCCCGCCGGCTAATTACCCGCTAATTACCACGGCTACGCAATGCGGGAAATGCGTCGTCCTTACAGGCCCTTTCAGTTTTTGTCACGTACAGAGCTTCAACGAACAGTCACGTGCGTGAAGCTCCCCGGCTCGCCCAACTAGATAGCTGTTTTTCAGGACCGAAGCTCCCTATGCCCTGAATCGCGAAGTATGTAATAGTAGTACCAGTAGTAGTCGTCGTGTTAGTAGTAGTATAGGTAGAGAACTTTCGTTCAGTCTTTGGAATGTACGCTGAATGGCGGAACTTTTACATGATGAATATATGAATAAAAGACGTGAGACGGCGGTACTTGAAGTGTTCGTCAGATTAACGAACGGAAGCCTGGAAGGACGGATACACATATGCACGAACGGACGCATGGACGGACGGACGGATGCACGGGCGAACGCACGGACGGACAGACGCATAGACGAATGGACGCACTCACGGACTGACGAATGGACGGTCGCAATGGCGGATGGAAGCAAAAACGAATGGGCGCACAGACTGCGGACGGACTGACGACCGCTTCGTCCCACTCATCATCATTCACTCCGTGGATATGCTGTTATTTTTTGAGATGCGAAGTAGCTCGGACTCCCGTGTGTAAATCTGAACGCATGTGTGTCCGAACGAACGCGTTGTTGCGCGTTCTTACGGACACATTGTACGGACACATTGTACAGACACATTGTACGGACACATTGTACGGACACATTGTACGTACGGACACATACGTACGCGTTGTGGCGTGTAAGAACGCGCCACAACGCGTTGCCCTCACCGCAGGTGTTGAAGCAGTGCCAAGTACGTCACACCCGCGGTGTAAGCTAACACCGTAGTCACGCCGCAGCTGCGCAGTGACGTCACGCTCCCCTCGCACGCTTCTATCGCAGGTGTGCTCTGATGTCACTCTTTCTCTCGCCCGCAGCACGTTCGCCGCAGCACCCGCAGCTGCCAGCTCCTCCGCCCACTCGCAACACACTCCTCTCTCGTTTCACTCTCTCCACCACCCGCAACACTCAACATCGCTTCGAGTGGAAACACTCGGCTCGTTTATCTCCGATGTAAGTTACATGAAATGAAACTCGCCTGACGTAGCTTTGCGTTCCAAACAAACGTTTACTCGAGTAAATGCTCTCCCCGAGCAACCGGAGGAGTTGGTGTGGGCGGAGTAGCGAAGAGTTAGTCGAGAGGAGGAGCGTGCTCTGATGTGTGAAAGCGCACGCGTCGCTGGAGCTCGACTGAGCTCCCTCGTGTGTGGAGAGATTGTAGGTAAGGGAAGGTGCAGTGCTTAGCCGTTCCTTCTTTCACCATTCACTCTCTCATCTCTCTGTCTCTATTCTACCGTCCGCTGACTCATATATATATATATATATATATATATATATATATATATATATATATATATATATATATGAAAAAAAAAGGAGACACACGTCGAAAAACGGAAAGGTTTCTTTACGTTTCGGCCGTGGGACCGGCCTTCGTCAGACTGACGACCGCTTCGTCCCACTCATCATCATTCACTCCGTGGATATGCTGTTATTTTTTGAGATGCGAAGTAGCTCGGACTCCCGTGTGTAAATCTGAACGCATGTGTGTCCGAACGAACGCGTTGTTGCGCGTTCTTACGGACACATTGTACGGACACATTGTACAGACACATTGTACGGACACATTGTACGGACACATTGTACGTACGGACACATACGTACGCGTTGTGGCGTGTAAGAACGCCACAAATATATATATATATATATATATATATATATTGCTACGATACTGAGGGGGCGCGTGGAAGAAGAGGAGAACGAGGTTGGCACGAGCGGTGATCGGCCAGATCCCTGGACTCTCGCATTCTTCATATCGTGTAAATAAAGGCATCTCACCGTAACAAGATTGGTGGAGGTGCGGGGTACAGCGGAGCGATCCCAGGCGAACGATCACGGAAGCGCCCCCTCAGTGTCGTAGCAATATCTTGTTACTTCTTTTACTTGCCGAGCGTCTGCCCCACAACACAGGTCAGACTGATGAGGATGAGTATGTACATATGACAAGATGACGCGCATGAATAATTCTCACTATATATACATATATATATATATATATATATATATATATATATAAGGGAAAGAAGTGTATAGCTAAGGGCTCGTTTTTCCGTGTTTTAACACAATATAAATGAGATCTAACAGACAGTAATGCCAAGGAATGGACAGGGAAAGTTATTTGAGCCAATGGAAGGTAAATAAGAAATGTAACGACGAGAAATAAGAGACAACGCCTTTGCTGCAGGCCGGCTGTTCTTATTCTGCTTCCTCTTCCTCGGCTTCCGTCTCTCCCAGGTATGCGCCGAGCACGATCGCCGCTTTGTCATCATTACACTCGGCCACGCTGCAGCTGGTCTACTCCTGTAAGAAAAACACAAACCAATGTCACGTTTGCCGCCGTATGCAGTTCTTCATCCGCGACACATGCACCGCAAAGTTATTCCGTTTTCTCTTGTCTCTGCGCGTATCAGAAGCTGTGGATCGTACTCGCCAAGTGTTATCTCCCAAGCGCTCAGAAATAATGTAAGGGCCGTCGTACTTTGGGTGCAGTTTGTTTGAAGACGATGGCGCACCTCGCTGTAGCCACACCTCATCACCTACACTGTATTTCGGCGCGGGACGGTGGCGTCGGTCGTAGTATCGCTTTTGTGCCTGTTGAGCATGCACAATCCTCCTACGCGCCTCCACACGGATATCGCGACAAAGTCTCTGGCGTGCAGCGGAACGCCCTACTTTAACGGGAGTGTCCAAACCGAACGTAGCATTCAGTTGCGGGAGCTGACCATAGACAATCTCGTAGGGGCAAATTCCTGTGGAGCTGTGTGCCGCCGTGTTCACTGCGTACGCAGCTGCTTGGAGATGATCATCCCAGTCGGCCTCACCTCGTTTGTGATTCTTACAGTACGGTGCGAGTCTAGCCTGGATAGTCTGGTTCGACCTTTCGGTCAGTCCGTTCGCCTGCGGATGGTATGCCGACGCGAAGTGATGGTCCACTCCAGCTTGTTGTAGGTAAGTGCGGAGCTCGCGACTGCGAAAGGTGGTCGACCGGTCGGAGATCAACTTGTTAGGAAGACCGTGTCGCCATTCGAAGCGATCTTTCAGGAATCGGATGACATGGCTAGCAGCAAGCGAAGGCACGGCCGCGACCTCTACGAACTTGGACAAGTAGTCCACAGCGAGTATAATGTAACGATTGCCCGCTGTCGTCATTGGAAGAGGCCCGATGTGATCTATGCCCAACGTGTGGAAAATTGTCTCTGGAGGCTTGATCGGCGTAAGAAGTCCATGTCGAGCTCCAGGACGTCGTTTGTGTTGCTGACAAATCTCGCAACTGGCAACGTATGAACGCACGCTTTTATCCATTTTCGGCCACCAAAAACGTTCTTGTGCCTTGCGTAAGGTGGCTCTGTAGCCAACATGGCCTCCCTCGGGAGTGTCATGGATGGCGCGTAGTACGCTCGATCTTAAGGTGTCAGGAATGACCAGGAGATGACACTCGGTGCTTTTATCGGCCCAGTGACGCCGATACAGCGTTCCATTACGTAAGACAAACTTGGCATTGCGTCCCGCATCGCCAATGGAGTCTATAACGGATGCGAGTCTTCCATCGGCTTGCTGAGCCTTGGTCACGTCCTGTTGAGAAAACAGGATCCAGGTTTCTCGATTTCGTGTGGAGAACTCCTCGATCGGATTTCGCGATAAAGCGTCCGCAAGCTGATTTTGTGCTCCAGCACGGTGACGGATGTCGTACGTATAGTCTTGGAGCCGAACAATCCATCGGGCAAACTTGTGCTTGAGGTGCTGCTTCTGGAACATCCACGCAATCGCGGAGTTGTCTGTTACTACCGTGAAGTGTCGGCCAAACAAGTAGTGGCGGAACTTTTCATCCACACTCCATACTACAGCCAAACACTCCAGTTCATTCGAATGATAATGCCGTTCTGCGTCCGATAGTTTACGACTGGCGTAGCAGATGACGTGCCCACGCCCACTCGAGTCACGTTGAAGTAAAACCGCCCCCAGGCCAATCTGACTCGCATCAGTATGGACTTCTGTCATCCAATCTTCATTAAAGTGGCAGAGCACCGGGCTATGTGTAAGCTGGTGTTTGAGGGTTTGGAAGGCGTTATCCTGCAAAGGACCCCACTGAAATTGGGCGTTTTTCTTCAGTAAGTCCGTGAGTGGAGCAGCAGTTGACGCAAAGCTCGGTACAAACTTGCGCAAGTATGACGCCATTCCTAGGAATACCTGGAGCTGTTTTATAGATGTTGGTGCAGGGTATTTGGCAACGGCGTCTATGCGTTCAGGCAAGGGTCGTACGCCATTATGAGATATCTGATAACCAAGATAAGATATTGTCGTCAACCCAAACTGGCACTTCTCGCGGTTAAGTCGAAAGCCGGTGTTGTATAGCCTCTGCAGAACCATGTCGAGATTTTGTAGATGTTGTTTTTCTGTTTCCCCGATGACTAGAACGTCATCGAGGTACACGACGCAGGCACGGTCTATCAGTGTGCCTAACACTGTGTTCATGGCACGCTGAAAGGTGCTTGGAGCAGTTCGCAGACCGAACGGCATCCGATTAAACTCGTACAAGCCAGATGGTGTTCGGAAGGCCGTCTTAAACTTATCTTCTTCAGCCACGTTGATCTGCCAATACCCTGCTTTTAAATCTAGCGACGAAAAGAACCTCGCTTTTCGTACGGCGTCAATAGCGTCGTCAATGCGTGGCAGCGGGTACGAGTCTGGTATGGTGTGCTTGTTCAGCTCTCGGTAGTCAACACAGAATCGGAGATTGCCGTCCTTTTTACGGACTAGGACAACAGGTGCTGCCCACGGGCTAGAAGATGGCCTGATTATGCTTGCGGCAAGCATTTCTTGCACCTGCTGGTCAATTAATATCCGCTCTCGTTCGGCATATCTACGTAACGGTATGGACACCGGCGGATGATTGTCGGTAGTAATATGGTGCACTAGCACGCTAGTTCCGGGAAGCTGAGTAGTAGTATCAGCGAAGAGCGATGCGTGCCTCTCGAGTATTGCGGGAAGTGTAAGTGGCGTCGTCAGCTCACCTTGGGATTGCGCCGGAGGCACACTTGGAGCCACAGGATGGAGGTTGACGGTACTTCCTTCCACCGTGAGGCGCACTTCCCCGGAGAGCAGGTAGTCGGCCCCTAAAACCATGTCTGTGGGCAGGTCGTCGAAGACGGGCACCGAGGACAAAAACTTGCTGCCGGCCTCGGTGTTGAGTTGCAGGTTTAGGGCACCGACCGGTAGTACGTCGCCACCGAGACCCCGCAGTGGTGGCTCAGTCCAAGGCTGGAGAGGTTCGGAGGCGTGGCGGCGAAGCAACGCCGTACGTTGAGCTCCGGTATCAACGAGAGCTGTCAGTTCTCCGATGCCGTCGACGCGGACCTTGAGGGTTGGAAGTGAGCGTGATTGATATTGCATCGCTTGAGGTTGGCTTTGTGGGCAGCTTTTATACCCATGCCCGATGCGGCCACACGTATAGCATCCGCGTCTCGGTGAAGCTGGCTCCTTTGGGCCAACTGCAGCCGCCCGGCGATGAGACGTGTCCTGCAACTCCATTGCCTGGCGTACGAAAGTGGAGATGTGGACTGGGTGGTTGTAGGCGGACAAGACGGCTGCGTGCGTCGAGTCATGGATCCCGTCGATGATGTACTGCCTGGCTGCGGAGGAGGTCCACTGTATATCGCAAGCTTGTAAAAGGTCCAGCTTGTCGTAGATGTAAGTCGCGACGTCCTCGGTTGCACCTTGCCGGCGTGACCGCATGGTCATGAAACGGTCGTCGTAAGCGCTCGGAAGCGGCGCAAACGCGGACATCAGGGCCGCGCTCCATGTTTGCCATGTAGCGTATGTACTGCCTTGGAAACGATGCCACGCTTGGGCAGATCCTCGCAAACGTCCTTCAGCGACCGACTTCTTAATCGTGTCGCTCCACGAGTATTTAAGGGCAACCGAGTTTATCACGCTTACCCAGTTGGTAGGGTCATCCTTGAATCCATGAAAATATGGAATTTCGTTCTCGTTGAACGATCCAAAAGAGGCGCAGCCAAACCCGGATGTCTTGAGCTCTTGGGCGAACAGAGAGAAGCCTCGAGAAATGGCCTCGCTGCAGTCATGATGCGGTGCCGCCGTGGAGGCTTGGACGCCGTCCGTGATCGGTGGGGAGTTCGAGAGCACTCGTCCACTTCGAAGTGTAGTGGACGCAGGGATATCGGGGTCAGTAGTTCGCGACTGCGCCATTGTAACGACGAGAAATAAGAGACAACGCCTTTGCTGCAGGCCGGCTGTTCTTATTCTGCTTCCTCTTCCTCGGCTTCCGTCTCTCCCAGGTATGCGCCGAGCACGATCGCCGCTTTGTCATCATTACAATATATATATATATAAGGGAAAGAAGTGTATAGCTAAGGGCTCGTTTTTCCGTGTTTTAACACAATATAAATGAGATCTAACAGACAGTAATGCCAAGGAATGGACAGGGAAAGTTATTTGAGCCAATGGAAGGTAAATAAGAAGAAAGAAAAGTGGATGAAAAAATAACCAGCCGTGAGCAGGAATCGAACCTACGACCTTCGAATAATGCGTTCGATGCTCTAACTACAGAGCTACCTCAGCGGCCTTCCCTCCATACTCTTTTTTGGGTTTATATGTGAATTTAGAAGTAGGAGTGACAGTCAGCGCCATCTATAAGCCAAGCGACGAGTGTGAAAACACTCTTATGCGCATGTTTGGCGTCACGTGGCACGTGAACTTATTATGAGCGGGCAGCTGAATAGTTGTCCCTCTTATACAACCTAAACACACCAAGTCTGCCAGTACGAGACCCTCGTTCAATGAAATAAGGGAAAGAAGTGTATACCTAAGGGCTTGTTTTTTCATGTTTTAACACAATATTAATGAGATCTAACAGACAGTAATGCCAAAGAATCTACAGGGGAAGTTATTAGGACCAATGGAATGTAAATAAGAAGAAAGAAAAGTGGATGAAAAATAACCAGTCTTGTACGGATCCATCGTCCGCTGCTCCGTTATACTTGGGGTGGGAAGGTCAGTAGATGCTTCTGACATGATGCTGGTCGATGCGTAATGCTGGGCGCTTGCACGGAAGTCCATGTATGCTCAGGGTGTCTTGTGGAGAACTGTGTCGGCGATGAGACACTGATGAAGTGGCTGGGAGGTCTTCATCCTGTCGACTTGTGTGACGCTATGATGTATTGGCGACGTGGCCTTGCTCATACCCCATGTTTATTCTACTCTCACTTCTTCCTCATCTACTTCTAACTCCTAATAATCACTACCTTCTTACGTTATACACACACACACACATATATATATTATGAAGTCTTGGTAGTCTTGGCTGCGACAGCGTTTATTTGAGGAAAGACCTCGCAAAACGAACGGGCAGAGCCAGCACACAGACGATGACGATGATGATGACCCAGAGTGGCAATGAGGGCAAAGAGACAAGCGGATGATGGTGATTATGATTATGCAGGGATGAGGACGATGTAAGTTACAAATGCCCACACTAATTTCCCCCCACTTGAAAGCGGACACCCTGGCCGCCGTAAGTCAAAGTGATGGGGAACGTCGCGTGAAAGGTTTCATGCGACAAACGTGGACAATCTCTGTGCTGTGGTAGCGGCGGTCTGTTGGGGCGACGAGTGGTGTCACACGATAATTAACCGGCGAAGTCTGTTCTAAAACAATGTATGGCCCGATGAAGCGTGGTTGGAATTTGTCACAGAGACCAGGAGTGCGAACAGGTGTCAAAAGCAGCACCTCGTCACCAGGTTGGAAAGACACAACGCGGTGGGATTCGTCATAGATGATCTTCCGCTCGTGCTGTCTCACTTCAGTATTGATGCGAGTCTGATGGCGAGACTGGGCCAGGCGGGAAATGTATTCTTCGCTAGAAGACTGACATGAATTCCCATGGCTGCTAAAGAAGGAGACGTCGAGAAAGGTAGTCGGGGTGCGTCTGTACACAAGGTAAAACGGTGAGTAGCAAGTTGTTCGCTGAACGGCGGTGTTGTAAAGGAATGTCAGGAATGGTAAAAGAGTGTCCCAGTTTTTGTGGTCGGGTTGGACGTAAACGGCTATCATGTCTGCAAGGGTTCGGTGAAATCTTTCTGTGAGACCATTTGTCTGAGGGTGGTAGCTTGAAGCTGTCTTGTGAGTACTTCCAGATGCGCGCAGTACTTCATTTACAACTTGTGACAGGAACACTTTGCCGCGGTCACTAAGCAGTACACGAGGAGCACCATGACGCAGTAATATTGCGTGAAGAATAAAGCCTGCAACTTCCACAGCTGAGCCTGTAATAACAGAGGAAGTCTCAGCGTAGCGTGTCAGGTGTCCACGGCAGTCACTATCCATCGTTTGGCAGCAGATGTGACGGGGAGAGACCCGTAAAGGTCAACACCTACAACCTCGAACGGCATTGAAGGGCACGGAAGTGGCTGTAGAGGTCCAGCAGGTGCCGACGTGGGGAGTTTACGACGCTGGCATGGGTAGCAGGAACCGACGTACCGAGCTACACTAGAAGAAAGGCCAGGCCAGTAATAACGACATCGAATGCGGTCAAGAGTTTTTTTAAAACCAAGATGACCAGCAGTCAAGTCGTCGTGGAAGGCTTCGAGAACCTGAAGTCGAAGAGAGCGTGGCAGTACAGGAACCCAGCGCTGACCGTCAGCGTAGTAGACGTGGCGGTAGAGAACCCCATTGTCCAGCTTAAAGTGCAGGAGTTGACGACGGAGTCGCGCGTTTGGTGGATGAGAAACTCCCGAAAGGTGGTCCATGATGCGTCTGCAGTATGAATCGGACCGCTGGTGGGAGATAAATGTTGGCTCGTCGTCCGAAAAGGGTTGCGTTATTGATGCGAGCGTATGAACTTTGGTAGATGTGGCGGTTGAGTTCTCACCAACGCTCATATGGGTAGTTGGAAGCGGGCAACGAGATAAAGCATCGGCGTCTTGATGTTTTCTGCCTGACTTGTAAGTTATATCAAAGTCGTACTCCTGCAAGCATAGTATCCACCGACCCAAGCGTCCGGACAAGTTCTTCAGTGTAGAAAGCCAGCATAAGGCATGGTGGTCCGTAACGATTGTGAAGTGACGCCCGTGGAGATAGGGACGGAACTTGTGGACGGACCGAACCACAGCCAAACACTCTTGCTCAGTTATAGTGTAGTTCTTTTCAGCAGCGGTGAGTACGCGACTGGCATATGCAATAACTTTCTCTAGGGAAGACTTGTCGCGTTGTAGAAGAACGGCTCCTATACCAAGGCCGCTAGCGTCGGTATGGAGGATAGTTGGTGCGGCTTCGTCAAAGTGGCAGAGCAGAGGTTCAGACGTGAGTGCCCGCTTCAACAGGTCGAATGCTGTTTGGCATTCTTGAGACCACAGAAAGGGGACGTTGGAAGCAAGTAGTTGGTGTAATGGAGCAGCAATACAAGCGAAGTTCTGGATAAACCGGCGAAAATAGAAGGCGAGGCCAAGAAAACTGCGAAGCTCCTTTGGTTTTTCAGGGCGCGGAAAGTGAAGGACTGCAGAAATCTTGTCAGGGTCGGGCCGGATGCCATCTTTGCTAACGACATGTCCTAAGACCTTGATAGATTTGCTAGCGAAAGAGCATTTCTTCGTGTTTATTTGAAGCCCGGCGCCGGCAAGGCACGTCAAAACTTCATCCAATCGTTCTAGGTGCTCAGGAAACGTTGACGAAAAGATATGAATGTCGTCCAGGTAGCAAAGGCAACTTTTTTATTTCAGGCCACGCAGCACGGTATCTATCATGCGCTCAAAAGTCGCGGGTGCGTTGCAGAGCCCGAAAAGCATCACGTTGAATTCATATAGCCCGTCGGGGGTTGCGAATGCTGTTTTCTCCTTATCGTCTTCATGCATGGGGATCTGCCAGTACCCAGAATGCAAGTCGATGCTTGAAAAGAATTCCGCGCCTTGTAGGGAATCAAGGGCGTCGTCAATGCGTGGCATAGGGTACACGTCCTTGCGTGTGATCTTATTGAGCGCCCGGTAGTCCACGCAAAACCGCACAGAGCCATTCTTTTTATGGACCAAAACAATAGGAGACGACCAAGGGCTAGATGAGGGACGGATGACTTCCCGTTTAAGCATGTCCGCAACGTTTTCTTCTATAATTTTTCTTTCAGTTAGAGACACGCGGTAGGGTCGGCGGTGTACAATAGATGTCCCAACAGTTTGAATTCGATGTGCTGTAGTATTAGTGCGGCCCAGCTTAGACGAGCAGATATCGAAAGAATTTGCATGTTTCTGTAACAATGCGAGCAACTGCTGCCTCTGTGAATATGTCAATTCGCTGCTGATAGTGGCTGTAAAGGCGGAGGAAGAAACATGCTCACCGAGGCAAGGTTCTTTGGATGCGATGGCCTGAAGTGGCGTGACGAGTACAGGCTCGAAGTCAACAACACGGGCCACAGTAGTGCCCTGTGGCAGTAAGATCTTCGCCGGTGTAGAGTTGACAGCGGTGACAAGTGCCAAGCCATTTCAAATCGAACGACACCGGACGGAAGAACTATACCTTTGCGAACGCAAAGTGGTGATGGTGAGACCAATACATCCCCGTGATAGATGCCGTTGGACGTAATGGTGACAATTTGCTCTTGTAGTGGCGGGAGTTCGATGTCTTTCGCAGCGACCAGACGAAGTGGCTTCTGATTATCGTCGTCAAGCATGTAGTCAGTGTCCGCGAGGTGAATGACGCGTTGTCCACAACAAATCGCCGCGGAAGCAGATGATAGAAAATCCCACCCAAAAATTAGTTGGTGAGAGCAGCGGGACAGGACAGCAAACTGGACATGATGGCGGATGCCGTCAATGAAAACACGCACAGTACAAAGCGCGGAAGAGCGAATGATGTTCCCCTGGGCAGCAACTAACGTGGGACCATCGTAAGGCGTCATTACTTTCCTTAAATGTTCACACAAATCAGCACGTATCACAGACAATGTCGCACCTGTGTCCACCAAAGCATCGACTCGCACTCCTTCCACTTGCACAGAAACCATGTTACACGGGCCTAATGGAGGAATTTCAGTTCTAATTCCGAATGCAGTTTTTCCTCCACAAACTGCATCACTTAGTTTTCCGAATGAATATCAGAGGCGAATGAGGCGGGCCGAAGTGGAGAAATGGAACGGCGGAAGGGCGAAGGCGAGCGGCGTCGCGTGTTTCGGCTGTTTCGTGGTGCAGTCGATGCAGGAGGAGATGGAGACCGGTGCGGGGGAGACGAATAACGCCGACCTTGATAAGACGCCCCGTTGAACAAATCCCGTTCACGCACATCGTTCCGACGCTCATATTGCTGGCGCTTCCGGCAGAAACGAGACATGTGGCCGCGATAGCCACAGTAGTAGCATACAGGGCGAGACGAGCGCCACGGTGGAGAATAGAAGGCATTCGGGGCACTTGGAGATAGCGCGGTCAGGTGGGCCGTAGGGTCAGGGGGCACGGAATGGTAGTTCACAGGGGTAGCGGCAGCAACTGACGCGTAGGATGGACGTGGCAATGTCGCGTGGGCGTCGCTGGGAGGCACGGCAGCAACTTGAGGGTACGTGGCTAAAGGGTGAGAAGCAGGTGGCTGTACGGGCGCAGAGCCAGTCAGGGATGTAAGTTCCTCCCTGATGATGTCACGTAAGGGCATTCCCGAAGGCTGTGTAGGTCGCGGTGTAGGAGGTGTGAAGCCCATGGACCGCAATTCTTCGCGTATAATATCCCGGATGAGGTCACGCAGATGGCCATCTGACGTGGAGTGGTGGTCGCCGATGTCTGGTTGAAGGCGGACGGAGTCCAGCGCATCAAGGCGCTGGCATGTCGCAACAACATCAGCGATGGTAGCTGGGTTTCGCACAGCGAGGGCATTAAAGGCAACAGGCCCAATGCCTTTCAATATGTGGCGCACTTTGTCCGATTCCGGCATAGATTTATTGACACGCCGGCAGAGTGCGAGGACATCCTCGATGTATGAAGTATACGATTCACCGGGATGCTGTCGGCTAGTATCGAGTGTCCTCTTGGCGACGGCGGATCGAATGTCTGGTGTCCCAAAGACGTGCCGCAGCTGCGGCTGGAAGGTAGCCCAGTCGGGTAAGTCAACGACATGGTTAAAATACCATGCCTTCGCGACTCCGACCAGATAAAAAGGGACGTAGCGCAGTTTGGCGGCCTCGTCCCACCTATTAGCGGCACTTACGCGGTCGTAGTCATCAAGCCAGTCTTCTACGTCTTCTCCCCGAAGACCAGCGAAGAGCGGGGGTTCCCGCTGATGTCCGTGTATGTAAGTAGGAGGGGCAGCTTGCGGCGGTGCGTGGTTGATGACATCAGTGCCGGCAGGCTCGGTCTGGGACATGCTGCCTGACTGTGGGCGCAAGCGGCGGCCTGAACGAAGCTCCAGGGGGTATAGCGGGCTGCGGGAGGTCAGAGGACCGAAAATCCACCTCCACCACGTATGAAGTCTTGGTAGTCTTGGCTGCGACAGCGTTTATTTGAGGAAAGACCTCGCAAAACGAACGGGCAGAGCCAGTACACAGACGATGACGATGATGATGACCCAGAGTGGCAATGAGGGCAAAGAGACAAGCGGATGATGGTGATTGTGATTATGCAGGGATGAGGACGATGTAAGTTACAAATGCCCACAATATATATATATAGTGAAATGCATTCGCTTTTCCTCCCGATTCCCTTCGGGGAGGAGGGAGGGGCATTTTTTTTCTTCTTCCACAGTGTACATTTAATTCTAAAGTATTATCGGTAGTCATGCTTGTGATAATTTATTTGCAGGCCGGTGCAAATACAAGGGCTGAAGGATCCCAGTTAACCACTTTCTAAGCTTCGAAAGTCCCTGCCAGCGATTGACATGGAGGAGCGGCCCGGCGTCGTCTCCATAACGGGTTAAATTTATCGAATTCATTTGCGTGCATTTTGGTGCTGTGCCAACTCTCTGTCAAGTTCGAAGCGCGCCATCTCCTGGTTATTCTTTTTTGGCCGCTATGCAGACCAAGACATCGCACGCCACTGTTCATCTATACATACATGATAAAATATTGCCTGGGTCCTTAGTTCGCGACCGCTTTTGACGTAAATTATGGCTTCTTTTTGCGGCGACAAATGCTAACGAACATGTAAAACAGCGTTGCTCAGTACGGAAGACTGAGTACGAGCACTCTTTACATCCGAGCGACTCTGCGCAAATGACACACGAGATGCCCATTTCAGCAGAGCACACCAACTGTTCTCTCGCTAACGCGTCACAACATATCCATTTCAATAGCGAGGGAATGGCTATACGTCGCTGTATAATGGAAGCCGGGCACATTCAAGCATTCTTTAAAACCCTCCTCGTCAATTCTTTCCTGCTCCTCATGTTCTTCACTATTTGTACAATGTTATGTTCTAGAGGTATTTTTGCTTACTGCATAACTATTTATTTATACTTGAATACCCTGGCTGCCTCCCACAGGATTAGATATTCAGTATTCTGAGATCACTACTTCGTTTGCGTGCATAGAACACAGATACTGCCTTTGACACTGTTGAAAATTCATGGGTCGCATGTTGTCAGTGATGCCACACCACGCGGACAGATCTTGCACGCATTTCTTTTTGTTTCGACTGGCTGTCCCAACAGTATATAGCTAATAGAGTGGGGTGAGAAAAGTTAGACATGGAATAAACGCGACATTTCTACTTCACCGATTTCTGTAGCTATTACCATACGTAATTTTCTTTCTTTCTGTGTTACATTGAAAGGCGGGAGTAGTAGTCTACCTTTTTTGTGTAAAAGACTATCACTTATCGCAGCATTAGATCACATGGGAGAAATCACGCGGCTGATGTCATTGTGTTCGTGGCCCGTGAAAACTGGCGAAATGCTGCTCGGCCAATTTTTCGGATGTGTGCATGAAGTTACTGTGATGTCAGTGCAACAACTCACGTATTAATATTTTTGCTAGTTTACTTTGATAGCTACATATCACCAAAAAGTTTGCCTCATTTGGTGCATGTTGCCAAAGCAGAAACGTTTTCGAATTCCGACTTGTGGCAGGGGCTAAATGTGGCAAGAAGCATCGAAATGCCTTAGAGAGTTTGCTATTATGTGAACCGTTGACTCATTTTTTTATATATTATACTTTTTGTTTAGAATTGTTAAGACATACAAGGGAATATTTCATAGGAATTAATGGGTAAAAATACTTGAATAAGAATCGACTGCTGTTGAGTATAGGACTCGCTCCAATCGTGCAATATTGAGGCTGTTATGTGTTACCAAAGATGCGCGCTCAAGAGACGCAGAAAAAAATTGAAAGAATCTCCAAGCCAAGTCCTTCACAAGCACGCCTTGGAATCGAGTTATGACGACATTTTTCCATACCACTTTTTTTTCGAATAAGCGATAGAAAGTCTGAAATTTATCGCCTTACAGTACACGGCTGATGATTCTGAAAGCAATGAAATGCCTGTGCAGTTCTATATGATCATGATGATGATGATGATATGTAGGGTTCAACGTCGCAAAACCACCATATGATTATGAGAGACGCTGTAGTGGAGGGCTCCGGAAATTTGGACCACATGGGGTTTAATGTGCACCTATTTCTGAGCACATGGGCCGACAGCATTTTCGCCTCCATCAAAAATGCAGCCGTCGCAGCGAGTATTCGACCCCACGACCTGCGGGTCAGCAACCGAATACTCTAGCCACTAGAACACCGCGGCGGGGTGGCAGTTCTGCATGAAAACCGTGAAAGGACGCAAATAATATGCATCAGAACTTATCCATTCTTCAATCATTGAAAATCACAGGATATCCATGAGATAAATGACAACAATTGTGTGAAGCACGGAAGGACAGATGGATGTACGGATGGAAGCATGGACGGACTGATGGACGCTTCGTCCCACCTATCATAATTCACTCCATGAATGTGCTGTGCCATCGTTTTCATTGACACGCAATGCAATAAAACTGGCTACTACTACGATTACGACGACACGGTACATACGACCGCTGGCGTGAGGAGCTTTGCACCTAAAATCTAATCAAGTGCAAGCGTGGAAGCAAGAAAGAATGGGGATGCTTGATCTGCTAAGAGTTTCAGAGCAACACAGCGCCGGGTTCTGGCTTGGTTTTATTGCGTGAAGTGAAAGAAATCGGCTCACGAAGACTGCGTGGGGGCCGACAGAGTGAAATTCTGGTGTTTTGGGGCAAAATGAAAGGAGGAAGAGGAGGAATAAACTTTATTGTAAAAGACCAGCAGGTTTAGGAGGCCTGGCCTAGGCATCCCTTGAGGGGACGTCAAGGGGTCGCCTCGACACCGATTTACGGGCGTGCGGGGTCGCCCAGGTTTCGTCTTCAAAAGCGGGCTCCGCCGCGCCTCATGGAGCTTCGATGAAACGGTCGTGGCGTTAGCGTGTCTGTACTGTGCCGGGCACTCCCACAGCATATGTGGAAGCATAGCCGGGCGAGTGCCACAGCACAGGCACGGGTCACCACTTTGCGTTTACTTATTTAATGTTTTATATATTATTATTGAATGATACTGCCAACCCAGACTGGGCCATTACAAGAGTGGATAACAAATAAAGGAAGGTACAAGAGTGCTACCTCCTACAATATCCAAATTGCATGTTCTATATGTGAAACATTCATAGGAGGTGCAAATCTCTATGCTAGATACAAACATAATAACACAGATAAACTCTACCAACACTGATACACATATTAAAAGGAAAATCACCTTTGACTAGAAAGACACGGTGTTTCATACGATAATAATGTAATAGGTTTCTTCTCAGGAATTTAATGTAAACGCTAGCCAAGAGAGCACAAAATTCGAGAATGACTTCAGAACAATACTAATATAATATAAAAACAAGTAGAATATATAGGCTTAACACGTTCCATAAAATCACCCAATGATAACGCTTGCACTAAAGCATCAAGAAGCTCGTTCCATTCTTCAATAGCCCTGGAAAAAGCAAAACTTGAAACAATTGATAGAGCGGAAGGTGGAGGAATGTACACAGTGTGTCTGCGACTAAAGTAAGTGTCACTTTAGATGATGAAGTAGTCACTCTTGTTTATCGTGATGAGATTGTGAATGTTAAGGAAATCAAATTTTAGTCTTTCAAGGGCGGTCCTAGATTCGAAGGATTGCATGTTGGCAATTTTGTTAAGTTCTGAAGGGCAGTCATGTCGCGGATACTTACTATAAAAAAAAAACCTTAGTGTGAGGCATTGAATTTTATCAAGTTTATATTCGTTTGTTTTAGTGTAAGGGTCCCCATATTATTTTGGTATACTTTAAAATAGGCCTGACTAACGTTTTGTATGCTAGAATTGTAACTTCAGGAGGTGCGCTGTAAGTGCGTCTTCTAAAGGGCTAAAGTACATTCTTTGCCTAAGCACACTTTTTTTCATGTGTTTATATTGTATGCCAAGTGTCACACCAAGTTTTATTCTTTTGTAAATTTTATTCAAGGAGAGTCTGAAGATGAGGATCATATAATTTATTGTAAAGGACACAATTGTCTGCAAGGAGCTGAATGGGTACTGTGATATCATTGGGCATATCAATAATGAAAATTAAAAATAGCAGTGGGCCGAAACCCCTGCCTTGGGGTGCTCTAGATAAAACAGTGGAAGGATCAAAGCGATTGTTTTCAAGCACCACAATCTGTACTCTATTGGAGAAGTAGAATGAAAACCATTTACTGATGAGTGAACTTTTGAAACTTTCATCAATCTTTAAAATCAATTCACGGTGAGAAACTTTATCAAAAGCTCTGGCGAATTCGATGAATATTATGTCTACCTGTTTGCGTACGTTCAATGCACTAACAAGATCATGGGTCAATTCAACCAGCTGAGTTACTGTCGAGTGATGCTTACGAAAACAATGTTGACAAAGATCTCGGATATAAAAATTATCCAGATGCCGAGATAATTGTTTAGATACAATATTTTCCAGCAATTTCGAACACGTACTTATTTAAGAAATGGTTCATAGTTACTGACGTCGAGCTTGTTAGCGCTTTTATAAATATGCACATTTTTTTTTTGAAGATTATCAAGCAATTGGAAAGCAGCATGTAGCAACTGAAGACCGACATATAACGGTAAAATATTTAGTGGACCACTCAGAATATTCATACAAAAAGCTCTTCAAGCAAACACGTATTCCTCGCCTGCCCGCCTTCACCTCATATTCCTGGACGTATGCACAACCTCCAACTGCCGGTGCTGGAGCAAAATGAAACACTCGGTGCATTTTTAATTGTTTTAAAAACACCTCTTTGAGCTGTGGCAACATAGTCATATTTATACAGCACACACCTTGTACCCAAAGGATAGTTTCTCGAAGGGCATTTGCGGCAAAAAAGGCAATAAAAAATACTGCTAACTATTTTCAAATTCTTGTCGCATTTTACCCCACCCTACCCTACATGTTTAGTTAAAACTGTGGACACCACTCGCTGACCTGCAGATATTGCAGTGCCTTGGATCGATCAGTTGATTGTTCTACAAACAAAGATATAATTTTATTCTGTCAATCTTCACTTTTTATGAGCAGCGTAGTGTGCCATTGAACATCGAGGAAACCACGGTACTTGAAGTGAATGGGATGCGTGCTGCGCTATAATCCATGAAGTGACCTGTTTACGCTGAGTGCCGCAAGTTCAATGTCTTCAGTGAGGAGGATGGTCCAGGCAAGTGCCCGATGACGTCCTCTTGGGAACAGTGGCTATTGTTCCGGTGACCTGCTTTCTTGTTGTTAGACACATCTACTTGACTGTCGTCCTGCGCACCTACTTTAGTTTAGAAAACTTCGTATATAGAGTGCTTTTGTGCGAAAAGAACAAAATTAGCGAAGGGCAAGCTAATTCATGTAGACACAGTGTAGAGGCAGAGGAGACGCAACAAATAAAATGACAGGGATGTTAAAATGTCCATAATTTTACCCACAGTCCAGTCCGAAAAGAGAGCTTGGGAATAGGATGCGGTAATAAAAGAAGTAGCCCCCTCCCCTAACTTCAGAATAAAATAGAGAAAAATAAATGAAAGACATGTAACAGCGCGCGCCAAACTAGGTGTACGGGGATGCAGTTTTGGCTCCGGAAGCCGCAGACCACATTGTCTGATGTTACATTTTGCCAATAAATTTGATAAGGCACGTATGTCTGTTTTCCTAAGTATTTTGAATACCGAAGCAGATCGCACAAATCACATTATTTGTCTCCTACAATGCTGCCTTGAAATACAATCTACAGACAAACGTTATGTGGGTGCTACGAAAATTCTTGTATTATAGAATTTATGAGGATAACGGTTTTTAAGAGGTACAATAATACGAGGTACACGACTTCTGGTGAGCTTCCCAAATGCATCAATATAAACTTGATAGCTGTGTTTCTGTTATCAACTTGAATATTTGTCATGACTCTTGACTAATATTTTCGAGCCTCAGTTATTTCTTTCAGCTGCTCTCCTTTGCACATGGGTGCTGAGTGCAAGCCAGTCTAAAAAAAAAGGGGGGGGGGGGGAGTTTCCATGCTGATGCCTGAAATTAGTGTGTGCTAAGACTACTTACAAAATGGGAAGAGAGAGAGAGAGAGAGTTACTCATATCTGTTGCGTGTACATGCTGCCACTTCGTGCTTCAACTCCCCATGAAACACCGATCAAGCAATTTCAAATCCAGCTGCTTGTCCTTACTAAAAAGAAAACCGAATTTTAGGGTATTGCTTTCATTGTGCAAGAAAATAGTGAAATGAGTGCATGCGTGTCGTACAACTGTGTTCATATTTCCGAAAATATTTGATAGAGAAAACAGTCTCGTCATTTCAGGAGAATTTTCTCGGTGGTCATGATATGTTGTACAATATCCTAGAGCCAAATTTATGGTGTCCGCAGGCCCTAGCCTCAATAAAGTGGAATGCTGAGCCAGTTAGTACAAAATATAGTGGAAATATAATGTGTTCAGTGCTCTTCCTTTTACCTGCTGCGCTTATATAATTCCACATTAAGCCCTAGCCTCTCCATATGATATAGGCTGTAACTGCTGGTGGTTTGTTTTAGGCTGGATTGTTTAGAGAACAGCTCAATAATATACGACCATGTGAATGTTGATTCGCAATACCATCACAATAAGGAAGTGCCCTTGCCCCGCCGTGGTGATTTAGTGGCTAAGGTACTCGACTGCTGACCCGCAGGTTGCGGGATCGAATTTCGGCTGCGGCGGCTGCATTTCCGATGGAGGCGGAAATGTTGTAGGCCCGTGTGCTCAGATTTGAGTGCACGTTAAAGAACCCCTGGTGGTCAAAATTTCCGGAGCCCTCCACTACGGCGTATCTCATAATCATGTAGTGGTTTTGGGACATTAAACCCCACATACCAATCAATCAAGGCAGTGCACCGATATATGCGACTACGCAAATGTTTACAGCTATTCCGTACTTTTGATTACCCTGTTTCACTCATTATATTTAGGGTTCCATGTTTCCGAAGTCTAATTTTTTGATATTCACAGGATGTGTATCAGAGCATTATTTTGGCGAAAATTGGTCATTTATTGGAGCTTATGTCTCCTTGGTCTGCAGTTCTCCTAAATACGAGGTTCACTTTCACAATAATCCTAATTAAAGATGAGTGGTGTTTTCTTTTCTAAAGGAAACCAATGCAGACAACGAAACTAGGCTACATTTAACGGGGACGTGGAACACGCCGAAGCACCTTTCACTTTAGAAGTCCACTTATCAAATTTAGGTCATTCCTGTTTGCAACGCGAACTTTGAAGAGCAGTTTCAAAACAAACATTCGCCATATCTTTAACCTGTTTCTATCGAACTAAGCCACATTCATTAAAGGAGCAGTGCATCAACAATGAACACCAAGACAACCAACGTGGCATCATCCAATTGTTTCACTTGTGTCATAGTTGCTTTTCTAATGGGCTTTCATTTCTTAATTAGATTTTTTGTGTGGTAGGAGCAAGTTAGTGCTAACTGAAGGATGTTTTGTCGTACGGCAAAACTCAAATATGAAGAGTGAAAATGAATGGAGGAATAAAAACAGCTTTTATATGAACTAAAGCAACTTTTATTTACAGAGTAGGAGGCCAATTTGGTTATCTCTTTAAATGCAACTCCAGGGATTTTTGTAGGTGAATGAATCTCAAAGATAGTCAGTGGGTGCGTTCACTTGCACGTTTCCGCCATTTAGGCCAAATTAGATGCTTGAGCAATTTTCAGATTGTTTTCACATTAATTTTACAGACTTTATCGAAACAATTACATGCCTTGCCGGAATCGGCAACATTGTGTGTATGTGACGTCAAGCTGTGCAAGGTGATGGAAGTGATGAAACGAAACTTAGGTGCCACTGCAGCGTCTGCTTGTCTACATTTGGGTTGTGTGTTTGACCGCACACTCAGACAAGAGTGTGCGGTTTCTGTTTTCATGTGGGTGGGTGTGCGATAGGCGGCAAGTGGTATTAAGTTGAAGGCCAACAGCCTCTAAACATTCGCTGGTAGTCACCAGAAGCCAGATTTATAGGCACTAAAGAATCAGACTTTCGGGTGACAGTATTAGACAGCTAAACGCAGTTTTAGGCCCCAAAAAATTGTGATGAGAGGCATCAATGAGTTTCACAGAAATTGAAATTTCTAAAAAAAAACGTACGTGTTGACTGTATGTCTACGACAGCAAAGCAAAATGAAGTGTTTGAGTTTGTGATGATACGAAGGCGCGATTGGTTTAGCATAGCCATGCATTTTTAAAGACGATAGTCTTTTTTGGGGACTTTCGGCGCAAAAATTTTGGCCTGTCTGCCTGTCTGTCTGTCTGTCTGTCTGTACATTTGTCTGTTTGTCCACTCCTAACGGCACTGGGTACTTGAAACGACCGACCCCCCTCCACAGCGCCCACCAATGTTGCTCAAGGTTGAGCGTTCTTGCTTGTGTAATTGTCAAGTAAAAATCAGTTATTGCGCATGTCTGGGGCACCATAACAACACGTATATATTTTTCGTGTGCGCCTTTTACTAGAAAAAGGCATACATAGGTAATTTTAAGGACCATAGCGGTTATCACGCTGCGCTAACAATGCAACGCTTGCACGCAAAGGCGAGTGTTTCCAGCGCTTTGATAAAACAAGACGCTGGTGGCACCTACCCATCGCCTTGCGTTGTACACCTTGTCAGCTCTGAGATGGGCGCGCAGCCCCGTCTCATAGCCACGCGCTTTGTTTTCTGAAAAAAACAGCCAGATGGCGTTCACGTCTTACGTGTGACGTGACTTGATGCACTTGTTCGCTTTCGCTGCACGCTCGAGGCACTCTAACGCAGTGCCTCCAAAATACCATTCACCAATTTTCTTGCGCAGAACTTGAAATAAATGTCTTGTTCACTCTCTGCACATGCAAGACTATCGTCTTTCGACAACATTTGCAGATTAAATGCAGATATGGGGCCAATTTTTTTCCTGCAGTGTTTACAGAACATTGTCAGTCCTTTTATTACCAAGCATGGTGAGTCAAATGTCTACCGTCGAAAAAAATACGCTCCTGAGTGTCTTTCTTTTCTGTATGGCTGAAAGGCCACGTAGGAGCAAGCAGCTAGACAGCTAGATGGCCAGAAGGGTATTTCAGCCTCGTATTCACCGGGTGTAATTGCAAACGGTCCATTCTTTCTCTGTCTTTGAAGACAATAAAGAGCCCCTCACCGGGTTTCAACATTTCGAGTAGGCTAGAGGAAAGCATCACTGGGTGCTCACGATCACGTCTGCCGATATTTGCATTGTTAGGCACCCCGGAAAGAGGTGCAACGTCAGAGTTAACGCCACTTTCCCTTCATCTAACGGGCAAGCACCCAACACGGCGGAGGTGACGTATACAAGGAATGGTCCTGCATACGTCAAAGTAGTAGGTGACACTGCGGGCATTACTCGACGCGACGTACGTGTGATTTGTACAATCTGTTGCTTGAATAGAAGTGTGAACGTTGATAGAGATGTTAAAACACGCAAACAGAATCTGTGCCTGTTATTCATATTTTGAAAACTTCATATTGAGCGAAATGCGAGATCAAGCTGCCTACATTTCGTTTGTGTTGGTGTTCTCGATTTTTTTGCATTGTGCCCATGCCAGCTGTGACAATGTTTGGCGTGTGTTTGGTACATCATCTCCTAGAGCAGCGGTGCGACGCTGTGTATCATTTATGACGTAAAAATAGGTTGTATCGTGCTAAGGATACCTGATTTATGCCAGCCTGTCCAAACTTGCGTGCATGGATCGATTCATCCCACTTAAACAGAGGATCCATGCTACAGAAACAGGTAGTATACAATTTACAAAACGCCGAAATGATACAACACCGCTTGCGTACACGACCTGGCTTGGGTATGTGACGTGAATGTTACTTCGCGTGCGCATGACGTGTTGATGCGTCTGCGACATGCGATCTTCCAACTCCGAGTTCCTCTGATACCGAAAATGGCGGGGAAAGAATTCGGCTTGCGAACTGCACATTGGATGTGTGCTCACGTCTTTGCATTATGCTCTCGCCGATCGTAATGAAACAATTAAAAATTCTTGTGGTACAGAGCTTTGCATTGGACACACAGAAACTTGAAGTGTATAACTGAATTTTTTATGTGACCTGATGAAGCTCCTTTTAAAAAATAAATGACAAAGAAAACAGAAACCATGTGGACACCCGTTTTTTTTTAACCAACAACCTGCTTTCTCCTGATGACATTTCACGGATTCCCTTTCATTCTCCATCGCACTGCGGTTGCTCAGAAATACTTTATGTTCCCTATGCGTGCGAGTAGATCCGGAGAGATGCCGAGCAGACGACGAGATTCAGATGAATACATGAGTAGAGGCAAATTGGCCTTCCAATTGGCTACGGGGCCTTGTAGCCTAGAGAGTGCTGAAAGGAACTTCCGGGGAGGAGTATCGCTTCACCCAATAGAGTTCTGAAGGCTCAATTTCGCCCAGTAACATATATACCAGTCTTCAACATTACTCGAAATCTAAATCTGAGATATATTAGTGTTCGTATGGGCACTGATTTTGCAAAGAGACATTCATACGCACGTGAAAAAATTTAGGCACAAAAGTCCAATGCAGGCACTTATCGGCACTATAAAACACTCTAAAAGCCCTTTTTAAGCTCTAATTCATGCTCATATATCAAAATGGCACGATAGGAACGCAAGAAGCAAAATAAGCGCTGACATAAAATTCACTCCAGTGATCACTACACTTCGTCTTGATCATAGCATTCTCCTTAGGCAACGATATCGGCTTAACGCACGGAAAGTACGGCCAACATATTGTACCTGCTGAAGAGTACACTTTCGCGAACTTTTAACGTATAGAAACACTTTTGTGACGAATTCTAGATCTTCTTTGACTACATCTCCTTTAATATGGTCAGCTGTGCATCGTGAGAAAGGTGCTTACTTGATTGATATTTTAAGAATAGATCTTCTTTATATAGTCATCTGTTCTCGAGAAACCTATGCCCTCTTTCCACGGCGATATTGAAGAGCGTTAGACTTCTTAGCGTACTTGGGCATTTTAAAATGCATTGCCGCAGCCTCCAATCTGGACTACCTCGACAAGTGGTGCTACCTGTCAGTATTAAGAGTGACCAAGCCAGCAGACACGAAAATTTTCCTTCATCGTAGAGGAAAGGCAACGATCGTCGACTTCTAAATGCGTTTGATTTGTAGCTATCATTGTCCGACAGCTCCGCGGAGCTTGTGCACGTGGAACGATCTGTCACAGACATGGGGCTGCGTGGTGAAGTTACCGGAGGAGCATGCAGAGTGTCTGGTCTTTCCGGCTTCCGCAGTTTTCGTACCCTGCGCTGGCAGGACTGGTATGCCATGCAGAATTTCCGGTTCCCTACCAAACAGTACGTCATACTTAGACAATACCCTCGCTAGAGTTTCGGTTCTGGTATGATGCCTTTCTGCCTAATAAAAAAAGTTATTTTAAAAGTAACTGAGCATTTCAGCTATTGAGCCCGTAACAGGAGTGTTTTATCAAGATAAAAGCACGATTACGTGGACATGGTCGAAAAATTGTTGAAGTTTGCGTTTAAACCTTGTAGTGCTTCTTTCTGGTTTAGCCATACAGTATGACATCGTGGTTCCACTACAAGGCACTCTAATTGAATCGAAGGCAGCTAAATTGAGGATAGCGGGCAATCATTTATTCCTTGAAAAAGAAGTTGTCCGTAACGCGGCTGCGTAAAAAGAGATAAGAAATAGAAGAAAAGCTGAAGCATTTTTCGAAGGTAATAAATATATGTCACGAACAAGGAAAAAAAAAACCCGACAGTCCAGAATGGGGCACCTTTTGCCTGGCAGAACGACGCGCTCTCGAAGTATATTCTGGTCCATTGCGCTTCTAGAACAATGAACGGTTCTGGCAGATGTCCGGGCGTATTGTTACTTATTGTGAACAATATTGGTATATTTTTATGCACCGAGTTTTTCACTGCGTTTACGAATAATTTCAAACCCACAGGTAGTCTTCTAATTTATAGGAGCAAAATACAAGTCATCCGTAACGCGGTCGCGTGAAAGGAGATAAGAAATGGAAGAAAAGCTGAAGTATTTTTCGAAGGTTATAAATAGATATCACGCACGAGAGAAAACACCCGACGGTACAGAATGGCATCTTTTGCCTGGCAGGACGACGTGCTCTCGCAGTATATTCAGCTTCATTGCGCCCCTAGAACAATGAACGGCTCAGGAAGATGCCCGGGCGTATTGTTACTTATTGTGCACAATATTGGTATATTTTTCATTCATTGAGTTTTTCACAACGTTAACAAACAATTTCAAGCCCAAATGTAGTGTTCCAATTTATAAGAGCAAAATAAGAAAAACGCATAATATATTTGAGCTATTTTTCTGACTTAAGCACACTGAAAAAAATATTGTTAGGTCACCACAACAATATCATCAGAATCAAAAAAGAAAGTGCGTTTTTCCCGGTTTGTAGTGCACTTGGATATTTAAAACACGAAATTTAACCAGTATGCACAGCGGACACTGACGAAACCGCAAGGATGTTGCCTAACAAGAAAGCCTTCGCTTCACCTATATAGTATTTGAGCAGGTTGAATGAAATGGAATTCGAATGAAGTAGAGTTAAAAAAGTAGGCTGAATGAAGTGAGAAAAAATAGCGGAAGTAGTAGTGGGTGTCGTGGCGAGTGATGGGAGTCGTGACTCGTGAGCAGGGGCACCTATACTATAGTTTGAATCTACGATGAACCTCGGACATGAAAGCGTAGACCAAAAAGCGCTCCATTGTTTGAAACGCCACATATACCTGAGCACAGAAACACGAAAAACTCACAAAGCGTAGTTTCACTTGTCTGTAAAGCTTAAACGAACATATATCCATATATACAAGTACAAATACTCGAATACAAGACACCTACGTTCGTGCATATTACGACTGTAAAGCTTGTTGTAAGAGACGCATGCATATATTACTATGTTCGCGAGGATACCAGATGCCCAAGAACTACCAACCGCAGAAAGAAGCACACGAATAGATTGTGGCGTTTAGGCCTCTAAGTTTTTCTCCAAGCTATAATTCCCAAATGACCCAGCAACAAGTTTCTGCTGAAATTAATTACTGGGTGACTGTCCCGAACAGCAGGCCGCTTCTTTCGATTGATGATTTTCAGCTTTGGGTCAGAGCGCATCACAGCTGCTTCTACGGATGCATTTCCAACAATCGGGAGGGTGGTTTGTATAAACAAGCCTTTTCGATGCTGCATTACACTGCTGTACTACTTGTAAATCCGCTATGAGGCTCCTATAAGACTGACAAGCTCGTAACATGACCATGGAGTTCCGGCAACGCGCAGACGGTTATTGAATGGGGTGGTCTTCAGTCAACTAGCTTTCCTTCGCAATGCCTATCGCGCTGACCTAATGTATCTATTTGTGGTATACTTGATCCCTAGCAGGGAAAGTGTGTGCCGCCGGACATTTGCGTCGAAGGAGGCAGCCAAGTGTCCGCCAGCCTGCTGCCGTGGAATCCCAGCATGACAGAATGCGTAGAAAAACTGGTCCACGAGGGGAAGTTTGTATTGGTCAAACCGTCTGGCAGATAATTGAAAGCTTAGATGTGCCCTTTCGGTTAAAAAAACGCCAGGCCTACGCGGAAGGTGCACCACAGTCACAGCGAAACCTAGACGGACGTTCTCTCAGATCCTTTTCTGAACACCTATTGGGTAATTACTGCAAGCACACTTGCTGGGTAACCACTACGGCAATTATAAGAAAAATTTCTGAGTAGTAGGCCGGCATTCGCTATGCTATTTTTTATTCATTCTTCTGAGACGTGTGACATTCGCTAAACACTTGCAAATAATTTTGTGGCAATTGTTCGTGCAGGGACTGTCGACGATGACGCATTATGCCTGAAGTGGGTATGCGCGACAGTTAATAGGTGATCAAGAACACGCTTTCGTAATGGGTCTGAGCATTCGACAACCCACTCATTACGCTATTCACATTGTCTGGCGCCGGGTTGTTTTTTTTTTGCTGTTCTAAAGTGCTTTATTACTCATATTAACGCGACTCCTTTCTCGACATCAAGCATGCCTAAAACAAGTTTGCGAATAAGTCCCAAGCACCAGCGTTGCTCAGTATTTTAAAGAAAGTATCTCAAAGTTTCTCGAGGTAGTAAGAACAGACGAGTGTGTACCTTTATGGTTAGAAAGGGTAGAAGTCCTACTGACCATAAAGGAATTCTAGGAATTGATGTGTTATATGAAAGCTTGATGGCCGTAGTTATTTTTTTAATGTCCGTCGGGTATTGTACTATTTTTATATCAGCACCCCGTGTGTGACGTTTAACCAGAAATAAAAAAGAACCAGCGTTGCTCTATGGTAGAACATTGGGCTGGCATGCAGTGAATTCTGGTTCAAGCCCCACTGTGTCGTTGGTACTAAACTATTTTTTTTCCTTATTTCGAGCAATGCGGTTACAGGACAACAGCGGCTCCGGACAACTATGGTACCGCGCGTGACCTGAGTTGTGATTTCATAACAGATTTCGCTTTAAAACACATTATGGTTGTCTGGGCAGTCAAAATTAGAGTTTACCACATAATTACGTGTTGTCAAATATTTTACCAGCAAGTGTTTATATATTTTTACGGATTTACCGAAAACCACGTAGCCTTGACTAAAATAGCGACCGAATATCAGCAACGTCTGGTGTAAATCTCCATTGCATAATCGATTTGATGTGTTGAAGTGAAACAGCAGATGCCGAGAGTAGGAATTTCCGCATGGCTGTCTTGATGTCTTACATTTTACTTTTGCGAGCGCCTTCGAGCAGGTGGCAAACATTTGTTCAATATCTTAGGCTGTCGGTATATGGAGTCAATCTTCTTTAGCGCACTAGTGTCGCCGTCTGTCGGTGAAAGAAGGAAGTCAAAGAAGGCTCCGCCACGGCTCCAAGACTGTCCTATGCGGCGAGGATCGATATAGGAGAAATGCATGTGGAAGTGGAGCCTCCTAGTGCTCAAGCAGGCAGTTTCAGTTCGCGCAGGGCTCTTTTTAATTAGGTCAGCAGCTCCTCGTGAGATGGCGACACCACCGTGCACAAATGAAATTGATCAGGCTTTCGAAGCTTGATTTTTTGCACCAAGTCGACCACGCTCGTGGAGGGTAATGTTCATGGCGAAATTCCTGCTTGGTTGCTTTCCAGTATGCTTCGAAAAGTGAAACCATTAAGCTAGCCTACTCTTTTTCATCTTGGTGGAACAGTGGCAAAGGTGGCTGGTCGCGTTTCGATGGATATGAAATGGTGGAGGTCCATGTACTTTGCGTTGTCAGTGTACGGTAAATAACCCCAGATAATAAAAGCTACTGAAGCTTTCCACCACTCCAAATCATATCGTGCTTTTAGGATGTAAAATCCTAGATATTTCATTGTTAAGCCGGCTTACTCGGAGAAGAACTTTATGGGTCATCGCCATAGCCAATATTACTCCACAAAGGATTGCCGTTCATAGCTACTTTGCACCGAAATGGCTACTTCTCGACTTTTTTAAATTTCTAGTTAGTACCGTGGCTTTTTTAATTAATCATTTATTTTTACTGTCAGCCTTATGCTTGTGGTCATTACAGGGAGAGTGGCACATGGTGCATACTGTTCGCACAATAAAGAGAAGAAACATTCCATAGCACATAGGAATAACGTATATAACCAGCATCAGAAATTAAGTAATAAACTACAGTAAATATGCAAACAAAAATTGACAAGTAAATGCTCGTGCCAGGAATTAGCATGCATGGCTACAGGGAAAACGGTTTAATGTATCTTCAAAATCGCCTGATGTCGCATGTTGAAGAAGAACACTGTAGGTAAAATATTCCAGATTTCTGCTGTGTAATTAAAAACAGGAGTGTCAGAAAGCATTCGTGCGTGTGGAATACGACCGAGCAGACGTAGTGTTATTAAGCACACCACATTGCCTTCCAGGAGGCTAAAGATACAAATCCTTTTTTATTTTGTATGCTCATTTTTTATCTTAATAAGAAAACTTGAGGTGATGTTTACGCCCTGCGCAATTCCAAAGACTGAAACCCACATGATTTTAACAGATCCGTGACAGAATGTGTGTGTCGGTATTTACTGCTTATGAAATGGACCGCTAATTTTTGAAATATTTTATTTTTTGCACTCATAACATTCTGTTAAGGCGAGCACATATTGCCAGCGTTCTCTAAGACTGGTCGTATGATTGTTTTGGTAGCCGTTAGTTTTACGTATTGTGTGGCATGTTCAAGCTTTTTTATGAAGGAAACACCGTTTTCTGTTTCCCTTTGAATAGATACAATCTATATGTGCGTGCCAGTGCAATGTGTGCCAAATACTAAATTCTAGGTATTTGAAACAAGTGGCATTGCTTATAGAATGATTTTCGATGCGATACGTGAATGGCAGTTCCCACTGATTTGAACCTAATGTCTTCATGACAGTTTAATGACACCCAACATGGCGTTGATGGAGGACAATGCCAGCACGATCGCAGAAAGCAGCGCCCAGCTCGACGCTGTCAAGGCGTCGACCGTGACGTGGAGTCACGTGATGGTGCGCCGCAGGTCCGAGGCGCTGTCAGGTGCGAAGCCCGAAGACTCAGTTATGTAAGTGTCAGAGTATGTAGTGCGTGGTTTCAGCACTCACGCTGGTGAGATTCACGAGCAAGGAAAGCTGGACGGCGTTCCTTCGTGGCCTGTATGTTGGCAGAGCGTTGAAAATGAAGATAGGCCGTGTGAAGCATGAACAGCATTCCCAAAAGGCAGGAGCCCGAACGCAACTGTGCCGTGAAGTGGTGGCATGTTGGCCATTTGGTAGTGACCTGAAACCGCAATGGAGATGCGAACTCCGTCCACTAATGGTCTGATGAGCAGCTGAGGCGGTGGGTAGGGCTGATAACTCCATCGCCAAGAAAGGATGAATGACGTTTCTGCTCGGAGAGGCCCCCGCTGCCCGAAGAACCGCGAGGACACGTAGAGGATGGCGTCACCATAAGGTTCAATTGTAGGAGTGTGCCGTTGTAGGAAAGAAATATGGACTAGAGAGTATTCACCCTATTTTTGCAGCTTCTGATGATGCTCTTAGGATTATTGGTTGATTGTTTCCTCAATACCTTGACGCAAACTACTCTGGGGGATAGGCCATGAGTCGGACGTAGCCTGGTTTAGAAAACTAATGCACTTAATGAAGTGACAGTTGGAAAACTAATTGTTTATTCATTGCATATTATAAGCTCGCCAGATTCAAAAATAAAATTAGAGTATTAAGTTCAACAAAACCAATATAGTTTAAATAGGGCAACTAGCTTCAGGTACACTTAACACTAAATTCTTTAACATTCTCGTAAAAAGTTACATACAAGCACTTGAAGACGTTCCTGTGGCTAAAAGCAAGTATGTTTGTGCCAAATGAAACAATAACCAAAAGTGACAGTCAAATTCAACTTGTGCAGAGGTTCTTCTAGTAATATTTTCTTTGTACTCTAAATCTTCAGCCCATCGAAAATAAGTGCTCCAGAGATTCACTTTCATTACAGTGATGGCATAAAGGCGACAGTTCCATACCTGACTTGTGAAGGTAAAAGTTCAGTGAGGGACCCGATAAGTTAGCCTTGTAATTGCTATTTCTTTCTTCATAGATGAACACCACGTGCTCTTCCAAAAGAACTTTAGCTTAGAAAAATATGATTAAAACAATGGAGATTCATCAAAGTTAGTGACCATTTTACGCTTTTCGAAATCATGCTGCTATGATATACGCCGACGTAGAAACTACAGGCAAAACAGGGCCATCATGAAATGATCTTACTAGAGAATCTGCATATTCATTGAGTGCTGAACTTCTATCCCTACTTTCCACACTAGTCGTACTAGCCACACATGTCTTGGAATGAGCGAATCAAATGTCTCCAAAGTGCGCAATAAATTAGGTGCGCTTAAGACAGAACAAAGGATGAATAATGGGCCGGCCTTTCTTATTCGCTTCTTCTTCTTCTTGACATTATCACCTCGGCTACTAGAGCCCCGATGCCGCTTCCTATTTACCCCGATTCTACAAAATACGAACGAGTAAATTGACATCTTAGATTCAACATGCTGAATGGATGGTCTGATGCCGCTGCCATTGACAAAAGGGTTCATTTACAAAAGGGTCATTTACAAGAGGGTTCTGTAAACATTTTCGGTAAATGGAAACTTACTCTGAGTAGCTTTGTCGACTGTTCGAATAAATTATAGTTAAACCCAAAGGTTGAAGCGACTGTGTGTAGAGTAGCCAACAACATTTACATTAGGGGCGCACATTAGCGAACCAATAGCCACTACTTCTGACTATGATATAAACGGAATGGATTGATGCATGTGTCATTTCGGGTTACTTTCACCTTTAGGCAAGATTAGCCACCCGAAATCTTTGCTTGAAATGATTAGTTGATGCATATTAAGGTAATTTAGCCATCGTATGTCAGATTTTGAGTGTGAGAGAATGGTAATTGCTCCAATGCAAGCAAGCAAGAGGATGATTTTCGCGTTTTTAGATTTTAGAGATTCCAAAATTGTTTCCAAGTATTCGGTTTTTTGAGGGTTGGCAGTAATCATGAAAGTATAAGAACTAAATCACGAGAACATAAAGCAAACAGGGTACTTACGTACAGGTAATAACTATGTTGGTTTTTGTGCTTAAATATGTGATAAAGTCAGAAGTTATGCCTATATACTTCAGTCGCTTTATTTCCTCGCCATGTTCTCTCTTCAATTACTACAGTGGCTAAGTTATTGCAAATTTTTATTGAAGGTTTTATGATTTTGAATTATTATTTTTTGTTACAGTATGATAATTTCGCAGACCAAAAAGTTGTAATACTTTGTAGAACACAGGTCTTGCTACGGAACTATCGATCACTGATTGCAAAATCAATAATGCTACCCAGTCATACGCCACATGCCTTTCAGCTGATGCGTAGCACTGCATCGATTGGAACAGCTTTAATCAATTTCGCCCAAACGTTCACCGTACGGAAGTCGCTAGGTCATCTTCGGTATGCCGATGTTCATGAAACCACACTCGCACCTGCAAGCGCAGAAGGAAGCATCTATTTATGCGCGCAGAAGACAGGAAACCGACCCTTTTGTATGCAGCTATCATTTAGCGATGGAGGCGAGAATGTGCAGTCAGATTTATGTGCTTACAATATATATATATTGTGGTAAAGCCTTTGAACAGTGGGTCGTCCTCTTCGGAGTCTGCCTCGGGCGCTGGAACCTTCGGTTTCTTGTTTGGAGAAGTGGAAACTTTCAGATAGTCTGCCATGTCAGACTCCACTTCTTCATCGTTCTTCAATATATATATATATATATATATATATATATATATATATATTGTAAGCACATCTTATTTACATTCCATTGGTTCTAATAACTTCCCCTGTAAATTGCTTGGCATTACTGTCTGTTAGATCTCATTAATATTGTGTTAAAACACGGAAAAACGAGCCCTTAGGTATACACTTCTTTCCCTTATTTCATTGAAGGAGGGTCTCGTACTGGCAGACTTTGTGTGTTTAGGTTGTATACGAGGGACTATTAATCAGCTGCCTGCTCATAATAAGTTCACGTGCTACGTGACGCCAAACATGCGCATAAAAGAGTGTTTTCACACTCGTCGCTTGGCTTATAGATGGCGCTGACTGTCACTCCTACTTCTAAATTCACATATTAACCCAAAAAAGTGGATGAAGGGAAGGCCGCTGTGGTAGCTCAGTGGTTAGAGCACCAAACGCGTTATTCGAATGTCGTAGGTTCGATTCCTGCTCACGGTTGGTTATTTTTTTATCATCTTTTCTTTCTTCTTATTTACTTTCCATTGGTTCTAATAAATTCCCCTGACATTCCTTGGCAATACTGTCTGTGAGACCTCATTATTATTGTGTTGAAACACGGAAAAACGAGCCCTTAGGTATACACTTCTTTCCCTTATATTATATATATATATAAATATATATATATATTGTAAGCACAATATTGACAAAGTTTGACCTTCATCCTCTTTATCTGTATATAACCATCATCACGAAGAACGTCATCTTTGTTCGAAGGGTTGATCAGGTGATTTAGCCTAATAAACGCCGTCCAGACTCCAACGCTGCTACTGTCTTACAGAGTGGTGGAGGCTGCTTCGATCCCGAAGTCCTCTCCGACGTCCCGTTCCCCTGGAGTTTCGTTCGGGTAGCCGCTTGCTTCCCCCGTCCGCTGTCATAGCTCAAGAACCGCTGCCCGGAACATCCAGCATCCCTATTCAATAAACCATTCCTGTGTGGATCGTCAACGCCCGGCAGCGCGAGCCACGCATCTTCTATAGTCTTCCATGCGACGACGTAGAAGTATGGCTAAAAGATTACGACATGACCAGTGTTTATAACCAATGGGATGAGCCTCAAAAACTTCGTCACGTCGCCTTCTATCTGTCCGATGTCGCGAAAACGTGGTTTTTTTAACCACGAGAGTAGCTTCCCGGATTGGCCTACTTTTTCTCAACAAGTCCGTAGAATTTTCGGGAAACCGAACATCCATTCTGAAGTGTCGAAACGAAAGCTCAATGGGCGTGCCCAACATCCCGAGGAGACGTACACTTCGTACGTTGAAGACGTCCTTGCCCTTTGCCAGCACGTGAACGCCGCGATGACAGAAGCTGATCGTGTTCGCCATATCATCAAAGGGATAGGCCATGTCGCGTTTAAAGCTCTGGCTGTTAAAAACCCTACCACCGCTGAAGACGTCATCACGACATGTCAGAATTTTGATGAACTCCAAATCATTCGATTTCACCCAGACGACCCAGACGCCAGTGACAGCCGGCCTTCCTTGGATGCGGATTTGCGCGCGCTGATTCGCACTCTGATTCGCGAGTAACTTCAAGTGCAAGGGTTGTCATGTGCACCCACCCCTCGGCCTCCCTCTCAATCTGCTGGTCTGCGCGACATCATCAAAGAGGAGCTCTCATGCATGGCTGGCGCTCTCCCATCGAACAATATATACGGCGCCATTAACACCACCCATGACGTATGCGCAAGTCGCTGCCATGCCACCTGCCCTGGTTCAGCACGCGCATTCTGTTCCTGCGCAGTCCAACGTAGAAGCATTTGCACCACACTCGCCTGTCCCAGCGTCAAAACCAGCGGCTGTGACAGCTCCAGCACACTGCGCCCCCTGGCACTCGCCTCGCCCAATATGTTACTATTGTGGCATTCGGAGCCATATTTCACGATTTTGCCGCAAGCGCAAACAGGACGAACGCCGTGGCTACGATGTTTACGAAAGGGACTCGGAACCATTCCCGAACCAGTTCCAGCGACGCCCTACGACACGTTCCTTCTCTCGGACTTCTCCACTCGCCGCACCTCGCCCCTGCTATCCCGGACGCCGCCGGTCCCCTTCACCTCTGCGACGCTCAACGTCGCCTCTGAGACCGGCTGTACCTACTTCTGACTACCACTCGGAAAACTATCTGGTGCAGTTTTTGGAGGGAAAGCTGCATCGCTCGAAGAAACACCAAGACCGCCAGAGGGCCCAGCCAACTTGTTATTAGTGTATGCGGAAGGGGTACCAGTTCAGGCATTGGTGGACACGGTGGATACTATTTCTGTTATTCATGCGGATTTGTGTACTCGTCTACGTAAGGTTACCACACCTTATACTGGCACTCTCTTACCTAGCGTAAATGACTCGCAGATACGGCCATCAGCACAGTGCACCGTTAGAGTTTTCATTGATGGAATACGGCATCATATTCAGTTTGCCGTGCTGGCTTCTTGTGCTTTTATGCTTATTTTAGGATGGGACTTTCTTTCTGACGCAGCTGCTTCCATTTCTTGTCGACAACGACTCATACATATGTGAGAGACGGATGATATTTCCCCGAAATCATCACGTGACCGGCTACGAACAGCCAATGACTTCCTTGTGCCACCTAACCACGAGCACGTTATCATGGTTATGCCTGACTCCATTGACCACGATTACGTCCTACTTAGTCCATCAGCCCATTGTCTATTCAGAGGGATTGCACTTTCATCGAGTCTTGTCCGCTACTCCAACGGCACCGCATTTCTCGCAGTACTGAATATCACTAATGAGTCGTTTCTGCTGACCAAGGGCACTGATGTAGTTTCCAGCGTGGACACACAACCTATCTCTGTAGTGGCTTCGGATACTAGTCTGGTGGAATCACGTTCAAAACCAACAGATGCTCCACCTACTACGGCTCTCGTCAATGCCATCAGCACGGATCTCACTCCCCCGCAAGCAGACGAACTACTGGCGTTGTTGTCTAAGCATAAATTTTCTTTCAACGTAAATTCCACTGCTCTAAGCCAGACGCCTGCGGTGGCTCATCACACACACACCGACGGAACTTCTATTGTCCGTCGTCGACCATACCATGTTTCTTCCAGCAAACGCGAGATCATCCACAAGCACGTTGCTGATATGCTCAAGCAAAACATCATCCACCCCTCCTCAAGCCCTTGGTCATCACCTGTCGTTCTCTTACGAAAAAAAGACGGTTTGGTGTGATTCTGCGTTGACTACCGCGCATTAGACAAAGTAACCAGAAAAGACGTATATCCCTTGCCTCGCATTAATGATGCCTTAGATTCCTTACAAGGAGCGGAATGTTTTTCGAGCCTTGACCTACGCTCCGGTTATTGGCAAATTCCAATGCACGATGATGACAAAGAAAAAACTGCCTTTGCCACACCCGACGGACTTTACGAATTTAACGTCATGCCTTTTGGCCTCTGCAATGCGCCAGCAACGTTTGAACTACTGATAGACACTGTATTGGAGGGCCTTAGGTGGAGAATATGCTTATGCTACCTTGACGACATCGTCATATGTTCTTGAACATTCTAACAGCACTTGCAGTGTCTAGATGAAGTTCTGACGTGCCTTGCAGCTGCTGGCCTTCAGCTCAACACCAAGAAGTGCCACTTTGCTAGCAAAAGTATTAAAGTACTCGGACATGTCGTCAGCAAAGATGGAATCCGGCCTGATACCGACAAGATTACCGCCGCTTTTCACTTCCCGGTGCCTCAACGCGTCAAAGAGCTCCGAAGCTTTCTTGGCCTTGCGTCGTACTTCCGGCGCTTTATACGAGACTTCGCCACCATTGCTGCGCCACTTCACCAACTCCTTTCTTCGGGAGCGTCATACGTATGGTCGGACGATTGCCAAATGACTTTTGACACCTTGAAACGTACCCTCACGTCTGAGCCAGTGCTTTGTCATTTCGATAACGCCACACCCATTCTCCCCCATACTGATGCCAGCGGACACGGACTCGGCGCTGTACTTTTGCAACAAACAGAGCGTTATGACGAACGTGTGATCGCATACGCTAGTCGCACCCTCACAGCAGCAGAGAAAAACTACACCATCACCGAGCAGGAGTGTCTCGCCGCTGTCTGGGCCATCCAGAAGTTTCGACCATATCTTCACGGCCGCCACTTTACCGTCGTCACTGACCACCACGCTTTGTGCTGGTTGTCGACGCTGAAGAATTTTTTTGGACGTCTCGGTCGCTGGATACTTCGTCTCCAAGAATACGAGTTTGACGTTGTCTACAAGTCTGGCAAGAAACACAACGATGCCGATGCCCTTAGCTGCTGTCCTTTACAATCCTCATCAGGCACTCCTGGCCTGTCGCCAACTGTGAGTGAACCCATCAAAGCGTCTCCGTCAGTTCATTCACTCGCCGCTGTCGATTTTCTTTCTACCTTCGGCAACGAGACGTTTGCATCCCACCAACGCAGCGACCCTTACTGTCGCTCTATAATGTAGCGCCTTCAAGGCTCCTCTCGTCCTTCCAACGCCCACATCTATCAACAGCTGCAGAACTTCAAGACTGAAAACTCAATCCTTTACCTCTTGGTCTTCCACCCCGAAGGACAACGCTGGGTTCCTGTTCCTCCTCGTTCCCTAAGGGCGCAGATTTTGGAGGCGTTTCACGATGACCACAGAGCTGGTCATCTCGAATGTCAAAAAAACCTATGAACGCATCCGCAGTCGTTTTGCCTAGCCTGGCCTTTCCAACTGTGTAGCGCGATATGTTGCGTCATGCTCGCTACGCCAACGCCGCAAGCGACCCACTTCCTTCCCGGCCGGTCTTCTACAACCTCTTTCGTGTCCTAACGCGCCCTTCGAATTCATTGGCATTGACCTCTACGGACCGCTATCAATATCAGCTAGCCGGCAAGCACTGGATTGTCACAGCAGTTGACCACTTAACAAGGTACGCCGAAACAGCTGAACTTCCTTCAGAATCAGCAGAGGACATTGCCAAATTTTTTCTGGAGGCAATCTTTCTAAGACATGGTGCACCATGCATCTTATTGAGCGATCGCGGCAAGGCGTTTCTCTCGAAACTACTCGAACAAGTCTTCCACGCATGTAATACGATTCATAAGACGATATCCAGCTACCATCTCTAGACTAACGGCCTCACAGAGCGCTTCCATCGAACTTTGACCGACATGATATCTATGTATATCAACGCCGACCACACCAACTGGGATACCATCCTGCCATTCGTGACTTTTGCGTACAATACCGCTACGCAGCGCACCACGGGCTATTCCCCATTCTTTCTCGTCTATGGCCGTCAACCAACATCTCCGCTACACATCTCCTTTTTCGACGTCCCTGTGAACTCATCATCGTCATCGAGGGAGCACTTAATCTCTCACCTGGCCGATTGTCGCCGACGCGCCCACCTCAATACACAGGCAAGCCAACAAGAGCGGAAGACTCGCTACGATGGCGTCCACCGCGTAGTTCACTTCAATACTCGAGACGAAGTACTGTTGTGGACCCCAACGCGGGTTCCCGGGTTGCGTGATAAGTTTCACTCACGTTTCATCGGGCCCTACGCTATAGTCTAGCAGACGTCTCTTGTTAACTATCGAGTAACCCCTGTTGTCATGCCTTCCGATGGCCGTTTTCGTGGTACGGAGGTTGTTCACGTGTCGCGCTTAAAACCATTCGTGCGCCGTACACGACCGTCATAAACAGAAGCCTAGTTGGCTGCTTTCGTGCGAGGGGGCAATCAGTGTAAGCACAATATTGACAACGTTTGACCTTCATCTTCTTCATCTGTATATAATCATCATCGCGAAGGATGTCGTCTTCGTTCGAAGGGCTGATCAGGCGATTCGGCCTCATAAACGCCGTCGAGACTCCAACGCTGCTACTGTGTTAGAATATATATATAGATATTTTATATATATATATATATAATATATATATATATTGTAAGCACAATATTGACAAAGTTTGACCTTCATCCTCTTTATCTGTATATAATCATCATCGCGAAGGATGTCGTCTTCGTTCGAAGGGCTGATCAGGCGATTCGGCCTAATAAACGCCGTCCAGACTCCAACGCTGCTACTGTCTTACAGAGTGGTGGAGGCTGCTTCGATCCGAAGTCCTCTCCGACGTCCCGTTCCCCTGGAGTTTCGTTCGGGTAGCCGCTTGCTTCCCCCGTCCGCTGTCATAGCTCAAGAACCGCTGCCCGGAACATCCAGCATCCCTATTCAATAAACCATTCCTGTGTGGATCGTCAACGCCCGGCAGCGCGACCCACCCATCTTCTGTAGTCTTCCACGCGACGACGTAGAGGTATGGCTAAAAGAATACGACATGACCAGTGTTTATAACCAATGTGATGAGCCTCAAAAACTTCGTCACGTCGCCTTCTATCTGTCCGATGTTGCGAAAACGTGGTTTTTTTAACCACGAGAGCAGCTTCCCGGATTGGCCTACTTTTGCTCAACAAAATTAAGTCCGTAGGATTTTTGGGAAACCGAACATTCATTCCGAAGTGTCGAAACGAAAGCTCGAAGGGCGTGCCAGCATCCCGGGGAGACGTACACTTCGTACATTGAAGACGTCCTTGCCCTTTGCTATCACGTGAACTCGCCGATGACAGAAGCTGATCGTGTTCGCCACATCATCAAAGGGATAGGCCATGTCGCGTTTAACGCTCTGGCTAATAAAAACCCTACCACTGTTGAGGACGTCATCACGACATGTCAGCATCTTGATGAACTTGTAGCGACAGAGGAAGACGAGACAGCGGCCAACGTGGTCGTGTCTTCTCTCGCCACTTTATTCCACGCCTGAAGCGGAACCGCGGTGGCTGTCCACGTCCGACACACCAAGTCCGCTAGCTTGTTCTAATCCTCGCGCAGCTTGAGCTCGCCTCCGCTGCGCGAGAGGCGCGGCGCGGTGATTGAAGAAATGATGATGATGATCATGCACTACAGGGCTCCCCCCCCTAGCGCTTTGCGCGATTTGAAGTGTATATAACAAAGAAAGAGAAAGAGACTATATACATGAACGACAATCCGCAAGGTGTCCGTTTAGGAAGTCCAGTTTGTCAACGTGTAGTGACCATCGGGAACCAGTGGGTCTCTGGTGGGCGACACTGGGAGTTGCGCAGAGGACGAAGAAGTAAGCGTTCGGAAACTGTGTTTGCACACAAGTGGGTGACAGGATGACCAGCTGGGGCTAGCTGTGAGCGCACAGGGTGTCGCGAGTGAGCATTGCAGGTAGAGAGACGTTCAGGGTGAGGTGACGACGGGTGCACAAAAGCTGATTGGGCCCCTGCGCGAGAGGCGCGGCGCGGTGATTGAAGAAATGATGATGATGATCATGCACTACAAACTCCAAACCATTCGATTGCACCCAGACGACCCAGATGCCAGTGACAGCCGGCCTTCCTCGGATGCGGATTTGCGCGCGCTGATTCGCACTCTGATTCACGAGGAACTTCAAGCGCAAGGGTTGTCATGTGCGCCCGCCCCTCGGCCTCACTCTCAATCTGCTGGTCTGTGCGACATCATCAAAGAGGAGCTCTCATCCATGGCTGGCGCTCTCCCATCGAACGCTACGGCACCACCAACATTACCCATGACGTATGCGCAAGTCGCTGCCATGCCACCTGCCTTGGTTCAGCACGCGCATCCTGTTCCTGCGCATTCAAACGTAGCAGCATTTGCACCACACTCGCCAGTCCCAGCGCCAGTACCAGTGCCTGTGACAGCTCCAGCACACTACGCCCCCTGGCGCTCGCCTTGCCCAATATGTTACTATTGTGGCATTTGGGGCCATATTTCACGATTTTGCCGCAAGCGCCAACAGGACGAACGCCGTGGCTACGATGTTTACGAAAGAGATTCGGAACCATTCCCGAACCAGTACCAGCGACGCCCTACGACACGTTCCGTCTCTCTGACTTCTGCACTCGCCGCATCTCGCCCCTGCTATCCCGGACGCCGCCAGTCCCCTTCACCTCTGCGACGCTCAACATCGCCTCTGAGACCGGCTGTACCTACTTCTGACTACCACTCGGAAAACTATCTGGTGCAGTTTTTGGAGGGAAAGCTGCATTGCTCGAACAAACACCAAGACCTCCAGAGGGCCCAGCCAACTTGTTATTAGTGTATGCGGAAGGGGTACCAGTTCAGGCATTGGTGGACACGGTGGCTGCTATTTCTGTTATTCATGCGGATTTGTGTACTCGTCTACGTAAGGTTACCACACCTTATACTGGCACTCTCTTACGTAGCGCAAATGACTCGCAGATACGGTAATCAGCACAGTGCACCGTTAGAGTTTTCATTGATGGAATCCGGCATCATATTCAGATTGCCGTGCTGGCTTCTTGTGCTTTTATGCTTATTTTAGGATGGGACTTTCTTTCTGATGCAGCTGCTTCCATCTCTTGTCGACAATGACTCATACATATGCGAGAGACGGATGATACTTCCCTGAAATCATCACGTGACCGGCTACGAACAGCCAATGACTTCCTTGTGCCACCTAACCACAAGCACGTTATCATGGTTATATCTGACTTCATAGACCACGGTGACGTCCTACTCAGTCCATCAGCCCGTTGTCTATTCAGAGAGATTGCACTTTCATCGAGTCCTGTCCGCTTCTCCAACGGCACCGCATTTCTCGCAGTACTGAATATCACCAATGAGCCGATTCTGCTGACCAAGGGCACTGTTGTAGTTTCCAGCTTGGACACACAACCTATCTCTGTAGTGGCTTCGGATACTAGCCTGGTGGAATCACGTTCAATACCAACAGATGCTCCACCTACTACGGCTCTCGTCAATGCCATCAGCACGCATCTCACTACCCGCAAGCAGACGAACTACTGGCGTTGTTGTCTAAGCATAAATTTTCTTTCGACGTACATTCCACTGCTTTAAGCCAGACGTCTGCGGTGGCTCATCACATACACACCAACGGAACTTCTATTGTCCGTCGTCGACCATACCGTGTTTCTTCCAGCGAACGCGATATCATCGACAAGCACGTTGCTGATATGCTCAAGCAAAACATCATCCGTCCCTCCTCAAGCCCTTGGTCGTCACCTGTCGTTCTCGTACGAAAAAAAGATGGTTCGGTGTGATTCTGCGTTGACAACCGCGCATTAAACAAAGTAACCTGAAAAGACGTATATCCCTTGCCTCGCATTGATGATGCCTTAGTTTCCTACAAGGAGCGGAATGCTTTTCGAGCCTTGACCTGCGCTCCGGTTATTGGCAAATTCCAGTGCACGACGATCACAAGGAAAAAACTGCGTTTGCCACACCCTACGGACTTTACGAATTTAACGTCATGCCTTTCAGCCTCTGCAATGCGCCAGCAACGTTTGAACTACTGATAGACACTGTTTTGCGGGGCCTTAGGTGGAAAACATGCTTATGTTACCTTGACGACATCGTCATAATTTCTTCAACATTCTAACAGCACTTGCAGCGCCTAGATGAAGTTCTGACGTGTCTTGCAGCTGCTGGCCTTCAGCTCAACACCAAGAAGTGCTATTTTGCTAACAAAAGTATGAAAGTACTCGGACATATCGTCAGCAAAGATGAAATCCGGCCTGATCCCGACAAGATTACCGCCGTTCTTCACTTCCCGGAGCCTCAACGCGTCAAAGAGCTCCGAAGCTTTCTTGGCCTTGCGTCGTATTTCCGGCGCTTTATACGAGACTTCGCCACCATTGCTGCGCCACTTCACCAACTCCTTTCTTCGGGAGCGTCATATGTATGGTCGGACGATTGCCAGATGGCTTTTGACACCTTGAAACGTGCCCTCACGTATGAGCCAGTGCTTTGTCATTTCGATAACGCCACACCCACTCTCCTCCATACTGATGCCAGTGGACACGGACTCGGCGCTTACTTTTGCAACGAACAGAGTGTTATGATGAACGTGTGATCGCATACGCTAGTCGCACCCTCACAGCAGCAGAGAAAAACTACACCATCACCGAGCAGGAGTGTCTCGCCCTTGTCTGGGCCATCCAGAAGTTTCGGCCATATGTTCACGGCCGCCACTTTACCGTCGTCACTGATCACCACGCTTTGTGCTGGTTGCCGACGCTGAAGAATTTGTCTGGACGTCTCGGTCACTGGATACTTCGTCTCCAAGAATACGAGTTTGACGTTATCTACAAATCTGGCAAGAAACAATGATGCCGATGCCCTTAGCTGCTGTCCTTTACAATCCTCATCAGGCACTCCTGGCCTGTCGCCAACTGTGAGTGAACCCATCAAAGTGTCTTGGTCAGTTCATTCACTCGCCGCTGTCTTTTTTCTTTCTACATTCGGCAACGAGACGTTTGCATCCCACCAATGCAGCGACACTTACTGTCGCTCTATAATGCAGCGCCTTCAAGGCTCCTCTCGTCCTCCCAAGGCCCGCGCCCATCAACAGCGTCAGAACTTCAAGACTGAAAACTCAATCCTTTACTGCTTTGTCTTCCACCCCGAAGGACAGCGCTGGGTTCCTGTTGCTTCTCGTTCCCTAAGGGCACAGATTTCGGAGGCGTTTCACGACGACCCCAAGGCTGGTCATCTCGGTTTTCAAAACCTATGAACGCATCCGCGGTCGTTTTGCCTGGTCTGGCCTTTCCAACTGCGTAGCGCGGTATGTTGCGTCAAGCTCGCTATGCCAACGCCGCAAGCGACCCACTTTCTCCTCAGCCGGTCTTCTACAACCTCTTCCGTGTCCTGACCCTCCCTTTGATGTCATTGGCATTGACCTCTACGGACCACTACCAATATCAGCTAGCGGCAAGCGCTGGATTGTCACAGCAGTTGACCACTTAACAAGGTACGCCGAAACAGCTGCACTTCCTTCAGGATCAGCAGAGGTCATTGCCACATTTTTTCTTGAGGCAATCTTGCTAAGACATGGTGCACCACGCATCTTGTTGAGCGATCGCGGCAAGGCGTTTCTCTCGAAACTACTCGAACAAGTCTTCCACGCATGTAATACGATTCATAAGACGACACCCAGCTACCATCCCCAGACTAACGGCCTCACAGAGCGCTTCCATTGAACTTTGACCGACATGATATCTATGCATTTCAACGCCGACCACACCAACAGGGATACCATCCTGCCATTCGTGACTTTTGCGTACAATACCGCTACGCAGCGCACCACGGGCTATTCCCCATTCTTTCTCGTCTATGGCCGTCAACCAACATCTCCGCTCCACATCTCCTTTTTTGACGTCCCTGTGAACTCGTCATCGTCATCGAGGGAGCACTTAATCTCTCGCCTGGCCGATTGTCGCCGTCGCGCCCACCTCAATACACAGGCAAGCTAACAAGAGCGGAAGACTCACTACGATGGCGTCCACCGCGTAGTTCACTTCAATACTGGAGACGAAGTACTGTTGTGGACCCCAACGCGGGTTCCCGGCCTGTGTGATAAGTTTCACTCACGTTTCATCGGCCCCTACGCTATAGTCGAGCAGACGTCTCTTGTTAACTATCGAGGAACCCCTGTTGTCATGCCTTCCAATGGCCGTTTTCATGGTACGGAGGTTGTTAACGTGTCGCGCTTAAAACCATTCGTGCGCCGTACACCACCTTCATAAATAGAGGCCTAATTGACCGCTTCCGCGCGAGGGGGAAATCAGTGTAAGCAAAATATTAACAACGTTTGACCTTCATCTTCTTCATCTGTATATAATCATCATCACGAAGGACGTCGTCTTCGTTCGAAGGGTTGATCAGGTCATTCGGCCTAATGAACGCCGATATATATATATATATATATATATATATATATATATATATATATATATATATATATATATATATATATATATATATATATATATATATATATATATTTATATATATATATATATATTATACTTTATTTAGTTTTCCAGACCATGCATTGGAGAAAAAAATCACTGCATGAAGCTCTAGTCTTCTCGATAGCACTCTTGCTCTGACCACTCCTAAACTACAACTTAAGTCAATGAACAACGTAGTGTTAGTAAATATGTGGTGATTGAAAAGTTGGAAGTGATTTCTGCCTCGTGGGGTTCTTTGGAGTGTACATAGAGCAAAAAGAGATAACTCAGCATACCATACTAATATTATTCAATATTCCATTGGTCACGTCTCTACTTTATGCTGATTATTGATCATCGATGCTTTAACAAGCGCAGATTTTTTTTTGCGGGTCTCCTATTAGTGTTGGGAATAGATAGTGCACGCTTACCGACGAGGCTTTAGATCAGTCAGAGTGGCATTCATGAAGTTCAATAAATCACCTCAAAAATACAAATGCTCCTTAAAGCTTTACATTGCATGTGTACAAAGCAGTATTTCGGTTCTCAGTGCAATAGACCTTACCGCGTGAACGGTATCGAAGGTGCATCTGTTTAATCTAAACATTGCTTCATTTTGCTTCATTTAAACGTTATTTCATGTTGACGACAGTCAACATTTTGCAGATGAATCTCACTTTTGCCTTTAGCTGTAGAGCTAACGTCTCTAACACGTTCAATGGTTAGATAGGCGCCGCCTATGAACACGTGATCACAGTGGCGCGATCGTCTCTGTGTCCTTACATACGTGTGACTTAAATCCTGTTTTCATAAAACTCACTTTTATTATTATCTTTTCCTACAAAATGCCTTCTAGTGTGGGAAATTTCTGAATTTCTCAGCGTATATGCATTCGTTCTATAGTACAAGGAGCGCCATCCAGGGCCGGATTGGAGAATCAACAAGCGGTGGTTACTACGATAACGGGACGTTCGGGTGACGCTATAAGGAGCTTCACCCCTAAAAGATCCAGCCGTGACCAATAGTAGCAATAGTGAGACAAGAAAAAGGAAATATGCAGGAAAAAACAGTGCTAGGAATAATCGAAAGCCTCATGTGTGATGTACGAGGATGTAGTCGATCTTCTTGTTAAACTTTTTTCTCTTACGTAATATTTACTTCGATCTTTGTCAATTGGGCAATGAGAATGGGCCTTTACGGTCACACTTAGACACAAAAACTTCATAAAAACTTCATAGGATAGTGGGATTGAAGTTCTGAAGAGGCAGATTGACTGGCCCCACCTCCCCGTACAATAACACTAGCAACATGACAAGAACTTTCAATTGTTGCAATATTAAAACACAGAGGACACTCATAAATATACTAATAAATACATTTCCAAGCAACAAAAAAATAAGGTTAATGTTCATAATATTACTAGAATTTACACGACTTTAGAGACATAACGCATGTTTTCGTAGCACAATTTATACTTGTCTATTGTTGAGAGAAGAAAGTAGCAAAGTGTTCGAAAACCGTAGTTTGTGTGAGGTCGCGGAACCGCACAACATTCGGTGTGTCGGTTTAAGCTAGAGGACCAGCTGGTTAACAAGTTAGTGATGTTGCTCATATAGGTTAGTCTCCAGTCTTTAGTCCCTTCGTCCTTAAAGTATTGGCACCTACTGCGCTGAGAGGGCGACACTCATTGATTTTCAATGACCCATTTTGAGAAGGGCGCGTGTCGTTCGTAGGAACATAGCGATAAAGCAGCTCTCTGAGAGTCTCGTTATCCCAAAAGGCTGCTTTTCCAGAACCACCTGCTCCTAAGTATTTGTCGCGCTTCACACAGGTCAGTGCGCTGCTTGTGGCATTCTTGCCCCACTATCACTGAGTCAAGTTCGACAGTAGGCGACCCACATCGATACAGACATCTGGGCACAAAGCCAACGCTTACCATTAACAGCACTGTGGCAACGTTTTCGATGGCGTATTTCGCACCGGTATCTCCAACATCAATCAGCCAATTGACCATTATTAGAATAAAAGACAGAGCTGAGTTAGTTGGTACGTATTCACTGAATAAAGAGGCACGTCAATACATCACTTCTAAAGTGTCATTGCGTGGTGAAATTCATGATTTTTTACAAAAACCTCTCAGAAATATTGGCCTATGTGTTGGAACAAAAGTTGGAACAAAGATGCAACTCGAACATTAATCTGGTAGGGCGACTGAACTGATGTCACGGCCATGATGTCTGAGCTTGTTTCTTTGTTTGTTGCCTGTGAACTGTAGCACATGCCCACTCTGGGGGATTGGTCAAGCAATCATATAGTAGTCTATATGTGATAACCACACAATGATTGTCTACGTAATACTGAAATGTACAAATAAAGAAAAAAGAAATGAAAATGTCATTGTAAAATAAATGAATAAATAATAAAATAAATTTATTCATAAAAGAAAATGAGAGCTAATACTATATCGGAAGACTGGAACTTTGAGCTGACCAAACAGTGCAGTTTGCCTCACCGGATCAAAGTCGAAGGTAGGTCGTACCTGTATTCACATGAACGATTATACCAGTAGTATTTGCCGAATACATATTGGCATGCGTTTGAATCATTGAATAAAATTACATACAGCATTAAATACGTTTCTGTGGCAATGTGCCAAGAGGCAGGCACCTAAAATCAGAACCGTATCTGCAGTTAAACTTAGCGTGGAAAACGGAATATCTAGAGGTCTTTTCGTAGTTGATGAATAGTTCTGACCGGATACAAAATAGTGCTCAATAGTTTCTGTTTCTTCGCAGAATGGGCACAATGGAGATATGACCAGACCAGCTCTGTGCAAACAGAAGTTTATTAGGGGACAGGGCATCGAACTTTGGTCGACATAACTTGTAACTTTCTAGATTGATTTCGCTGAGGTGTTGAAAGATATCTGAGGGGCTGATGATAGTCTGTCTCTTTAGTAATACTCCCCATCATGTTTGTACAAATAGCTAGTTTTCTATATCTGATCTATGCTATATGTTCTATTTGTGGAAATGCCGAAAAAATAGAACTATCAAGCAATACTCTGGATAACGAATTGGTCGGTTCACTTATCTGTATGCCACAGTGACCTGAGACCCATAACAACTTCAGGAATTTAGGTTGTTGCGGAACTAATTTGCACAAAGTCAATGGGGCTAGTGATTGTTCCGAAGCTGTGAGAGCTGAAAACACGGAGAGATAATTGGTGATGATGATTGCACTGACTGCGTTTGAAGGTAGTTTTCGAAGCCCCAAAATATTAACTATGAGCTCGGCTTCAAAAACAGGAGTGAAGTCTGGCAGGCTTACTTGAGAACGACCAGCCGGGGTAATCAGAGGCAATTCCAACACCTTCCTCTTCACTATTCACAGAAGCATCTGTGGCTATTGTGTTATTTTTTCTGTATTAGTTATTTAATCGTTTAGTTTGATGTTAAAAATTAGAAGGAGTGGAACTTAGACTGCGAGGAAAGAATTTCATCATATTCTATCATAATATTATGATTTATCTATTAGTTTCAATTGTCAATATAATTTCCAGCTTTATGTTTTCCAGTTTCTTCTAAATAAAGATTGGCTGAGGTGTACAAAATCGGGGCAATGAGCAAGAAAGAAGTTTCAGGGTCACTGATGCAGGCGTACTAAGATATTCTAGCCAATGAGCTTTGAAATTCCAAGAAAGTTTGTACCGTTAGGATACGAAGTCGGCAAAGAAGGGCAGTCATGCGTACTTCCAGGTACATTTTGTTAATAGCTACAAACCTGGGTATTCCCAAACAAACGTAGTGCTTCTCACTCAAACACAATCAAAGCTTTTGTTCTATAAGCAGGGATACCTGAAAATAATATGCACCCTAATTCTAGTATTTGGCGCATGTACATATTATATAAATATAATAAGGTGTTTCTAAGTAGCCCATAATTCTCGTTCCTCATCCTGTGCAATACGCCTGAGGTCCATTTTGCCTTTGCTCCTACATACTCTATGCGTCGGCTCCAGTTAATTTCTCAATTATATATTGTGCCTAAATATTTGATAGTTTTCAATTGTGGAAGGGGTTCCTGCTTATATAGTACTGGAATTGAAATAGACTCTGCAAGTGGAAACACCAGGAGAACATTTTTCTTGATGTTTAGAGACAATGCAATTTACTGCGCCCAAATTTCTAGGGGATAAATATACCTTTGCAATTTTTGATGCAAAGAATAAATGTCACTGTCTGCCGCGAATAACGCGATGTCGTATGCATAAATGTCGACTGTAATTTCTCGTTTGATGTAAATAGAGCTCACAAGAACATTGAATAATACCAGAGATAATACCGGATTACCAACTGATTAGCTATAGTATGGGACAAATACTCACAAAGGTTTGTAGCAAGTTGATGCATAGCTGTCTCCATAGCTTTCTCGATCATGTCCGCAACAAACACCGAGCCGCCTCCATTACTGCGTCATGACGGGTTGCAGCATTAGCATATTCCTAGGTTCTAACCTGAATTTCAGCGATCACGTCTTTTCAAGAACATTGTCTGCGATGAAAACTACAAGAATTTGAATGTCACGCATCTTGATTGGGTGATTCGGATTATATGCGTACGGCACTTTATGGCAAAGATCGTACTTTTATTCACTATTATTACATTCATTTGAGTTATGCGCATCAACGCAAGTTAGGCATATTGGAGTTGTTACGGGTTCCTCCCCACGCCCAAAGCCATATTAGCCCTAGACCTGGCCAAGGCCTTTGACACCGTAAATCATGAACACATAATGGGAGAAATATCACACATGAACGCAGGCGAAAAATTCTACAACTACATTAGAGCCTTTTTGGCGAACGGAATTGCCACCATACGCATAGGAGAGCAATGCGGGGAACCAGAACGACTCGAAATATCAGAACCCCACAAGGGTCAGTGCTCTCGCCATAGATCTTTAATGTGGCGATGCAGAGGTTGTCGGATAAGCTCGCTCAAATCCCATCCGTGCACCATGTCATATACGCGGATGATCTGAGTCGCATGTGGCCACTCATATGGTGCCTTGGAAGGAATCCTTCAATAAGCACTGACTACAACCGTAAAATTTCTTAAGCCAACTGGACTCGCACTCTCCCCCACCAAATCTACTCTGACGTTCTTTCAACCTCGACGAAATTCGGACAAAGAACAGCAGCAAGTATTGCCCAAAGCTGAAAAAAAAAACCGAACGATACCGCAAGTATATACGGTTAAGGTACTAGGGCTAACGTTAAGCGCCAAGGAGGGCCACAACACGGAAGCAATCAAGCGCCTTGAAAAAAAAAACACGAACAATTTTGCAAGAGGCAATGCGAGAATCACGAACAAGAGAGCAGACCTCCTAGAAGACAACATCATGAAGGCGTATCAATCCTTTCTCGTAAGTCGCGTAGCATACGCTTTCCCGTTTCTGAAACTTACGAAGCCTCAATTCAGAAAGGTCGACTCCATGCTCCACAAGGGACTCAAAACGGCACTCGGCTTGCCCAATAGCACAAACAATGAGAAAATCGAGTGACTCGGTCAGGCACAACACGGCCGAAGAAATTTTTGAGGCTCAGAGAGTGGCACAGATCACACGCCTGTCGTTCACGCAGGCAGGCCATCTAATCCTACGAGACGCGGACATTTGCCCAATTTTTCAACCATATAGCCAAACCAAACTTAGCAACGACGAGAGGAAACACATTAGAGTTGGGCCAATCCCTCGCAACATTCACCCAACGTTCAACGGCCGAATAAAGGACAGAGTGAGGGCACTCATAAACAAGGCAAAAAACACAACACGCACGCGCTATTCGTAGATGCCACCCGCTACTATGGCAGGGAGGCGTTTGCCATAGCGGTCGTTTATATAGTTGGAAACCTCATAAAGGCAGCTACCATCCAAACAAGCCATGCCCACGAAGCAGAGGAAATGGCGATCGCGCTAGCCTTGCAGAGCTGCCAAGTCCATTCCACAATATACACAGACTCCAAGACGGCGGCACAAACGTTCGTGGCTGGCCTAGTAGCTAGAAGCACTGGAAAACTCACCGTCAACGCAATAAGAGAGTACGAGAGCAAAGACACCCTTATTGAAGAAGTAAAAGATCAAATCCGCGTATCCTGGTTCCCAGCCCCCAGGGGAGAGTTACCGGGACTCGACCACTGCAATCCCAACGAAGAGGTCAACCGCCTGGCGTCAGCTCACACGGCGCGCCGCGGACAACGACCCCTCGATGAGTGAGCGGTACGAGAATCTCTGCAGCCAGGACAAAGCACTCACATACTACGAGATCACTTCACATTACCGGGTACAAAGACGTGCCTTCCCAGCACCGCACCAAAAACTTAACAAAGCATGAGCTCTAACTCTAAGAAGATTGCAAACACGTAGGTACATAACACCATCCACCTTACCCAGAGTCGACCCCGACACACCACCCACATGCTGCCTCTGGAACCATCCCTATTGTGATTTCGAACGGATGCTTTGGCTGTGCCTTACCCACAGCGCAGCACAACTAAATACCGAAGAGGTTTGGCAAGAAGCCTTCATGAGCAACGAATACAAGCAGCAACTACAGGCGGTCCAGAGGGCCCGGGACATCGCTACGAGCCTGGGTGGAGCCTCCGGGCTGAATAAAGGGTCGGAATGGCCCCTTCTCAGCCTCCTCAAGATATGTTTAATAAAGTCAATCTCACTCACTCACTCCCGTGTGTGCGCATGGTGCGAACACTTTAGGAAATGAAGGAGACGAGGCAACAACGGTTCCACCTTGTATATTAGAGGCCATGCCTTGATTTACGCGGTGCGGTTTGACCCGGCAAATGTGAAAATCACAGATTCTGTTGGGACCATATTTTTGTCTAAAACCCGCCCGCACCTATAAACTGCAACGGCGCCTGCCCAAAAAAAAAAACATCTCTAGATAGAACCTCAGCTGGAGTCATGTTGACATCGGCCCCTCGATCAAGCCCTTTGATGCATGTTTGGTCAGCGTGAATAAAGGCGCTCAGCAGATTGGTTGCAAACATCGGGCATTTTCGCAAGTCTCGAACGCAGAGCTGGTCAGACGAAAAGCAGAGAATGCCTCCCTTGCCGAATGGTCAGACGCGATGTGCACAGTCCACTACAGTCATAATCCTGTCTACCAGTAGCGGTGGGATGTAATATCTTACGTAGAGTCCTGACGGATTAAATGTTAGCCTAGCTTTTAGAAGCGTTTTAGAAGGCACATTTTAGAAAAAAATAAGGGCGTTCGTTGATGTTTGGAACACATGCCTTACTGCGATAATTACAGAAATTCGTTTGATGGTCATTTGTTTTATCAGAAAGTCGAAAAGATAGTGAACTTTTGTGACTATAAGTATAGGTCACCTTCGCATAGTCACTTGCAATGACTCGCTTTTGTATTACCTTTGTGTCGCCTTTATATAGTTGCAAAACACCCTTGCCGCTGGCACATTCTATTGCAGGAGGCTCGGCTAACATCCTCATAATTATATTTAAACATTGGTATCCAAAGTATACGAGAAATGAAGCTGGTGAGTCTATGTTACAACATAGGTTTTGCAATGTGTGGCGTCGATGCACGTCTGGTTGTTGGTGCCTATGCATTTGACTGCGGTGAAACTGAAAGCCATTCAGAATCTCGATGATCCGCGGTCGCCCCAGCTTGGGCTCTAAATGCTTCACATTTATAAACCCACAGAATTCTTTCATAAAGTCTTCTGGCTTCGCAACCATTTTTTCTTGTCACAAAACACAAAGCTCGGAGCACACAGAAAGCGTCAAGTGTGTGACACAATACATTCCTCGCTATATCGTTTTTTTAACGTGATAGCGTTAAAGGGCTCGTTTCGCAGAAGTTCCGGCATCGACGTCAGTATCGGCGTAGGCGTCGATGCCGATGTCATTAGTTGTGAGCAAAAAAGTCATCATTTTGCGCGTGTCAGAAAAATTAATAAGCATCCAAATAAAATAAAATAAAATAAAATAAAGAACGAAACACAGTGAGTTCAAGTATAGGTATCTAACCAGGGGCGTATGCGTTCCCTGGGTAGTATATAAAGAAATTTAATTCTCCTGGTCGTAAAAGCAATGACAGTACCTTTCATGCTTTACAAACATGCGTTTTGTATAATTCAGAATACACCATCAAATATTGTCCTAATAATGCAAGCTACGAGCGTACATTGCCATCGAGTATCAGAACATGTGATCATCATAATAATTTCATGGTTTAAAGCTGGTCACCCCCTACAAAGAGCACAAACGATATGGCGCCTATTTCCTTAAGGCCACGTTGTGGGTGCGTAGCAAGTTCGAAAAAAAAATTTCATGCACCAAGTGCTTGCAATACGAACAAGAGACAGCATATCACTATCGCGCTCAACTGTTCAAGGCGGAGCTTACGAGTCCCCCAATTTTTTTATTTCACGAGCAATTTTAGGGTCACAAGCTCAAGTCACAAATCTTGGGCTACATAGAAAGCACGTTGTAACTGGCATCGGACAGTCTTTGCTACACAGACGATCCACAACACACGGGGAAGAGGAGGGTAGGGGAGGGGGGGGGTCGACGTTTTTTCAGACACACTTCTGGCGACGCCCCTAGGAATGGCGAAGATGCCTTAGATAGGATGCGACAAGACTCATGCTATTTATAAAGCTCTTGAAGCCATTTCGAATATCTGGCAGAATCTAGAATCGAAGTTAAGTATTACGCGAAGTAACGTGCGTCATTACTTAATGTCGAGTGAAGTCGGTCGGCAGAGAACAGGAGCAACTGCTGATAAAGAGAGAACACTTTCGTTCGGCCCTATGGTAACAGATGGGAGATCACTTGATGATCTTTATTGCCTCATGGCAATTGGTACAACAACGTCATCGGGAGCAACAGAGCTTCAGGGTTCAAATAGTAACAGAAGATAAAAAAATTAGGGTGGCCCTAGGCAAAAGGCCTCAGCGAAGAAGAGATTTTGTAAGCTTTTCTGGATACAGATGTTGTCTCTGGTCAGCGTTTGTCTTTGTAACGCCCTTTTCTTAAATATTACATTGCCCCGCCGCAGTTGTCCAATGACTAAGCTGCTCGGCTGTTGTTTCGCAGGTGGTGGGATGGCATTCTGGCTGCGGCGGCTGCATTTTCGATGGAGGGAAAAATGCTATAAGGTCGCGTGCTCAAATTTATTAGCCCGTCAAAGAACACCAGGGGGTAAAACTTTCCTGAGCCCTCCACCGCGGCCTCTCTCATAATAATATAATGGTTCTGTAATATTGAACCCCACATATCAAACGATCCTAAATCTTTTTGCTTTGGTTGTGTGCCATGCTGCATGACGTCTTCGAAGCCAACTTTGGGCTCAGAATCTCTACGTAAAAATCCTGCAAGCAATCACACCTCACTGCGACTGGAAGACGACATTAAGACCGACACTAGACCAATATTTTTTAGATCTTTCTGTAAAGAACGAACTTTGTTCAGTGAACGCTTATTTCTATAGAGTACATTTCATTGAGCACGAATGCCTTAGTTGATATTAAACGTTCGAAATCATCGGTTGAATAATCTGTTTAAATTGTAATTGGAGTATGCTTAATCACTTATAGAGGCAGAGATTGTCGAGCTTCACAATAGTCTTGCAGTCTTGAATAATATCAATCCAAGGGTTCCAACTTTAGCTAAAAAAGCACACAGAACCCCCTTCTCATTTGGGTTAAACGCATTGTAAGCCGATTGGTGTAGATTTTTCCAAAAATAATTTACGGGTAAAAACCCTGTGTTAATGGAGGCTTAGCCTATGCACCATAGGACTTATAGAATCGAAGTAAACTTCCAATAACAGTGACACGCCCACTTTTCACGACGATACAAGTAAACTAAACGTGAATGTACTGGCACCACTTACTACGGCAATAGTAAGTGTGTTGCTAATACGTCCCAAAAACATGACAGAATTAGGAGAAACGCCATAGTGGACCGCTTCAGATGTTTGTATTACCTGTGCTTCTTCGACGTACACCTAACTGTGTGTAGACGGTACTCTTGGCGGCAAGGTTAGGGTGGCTAGAATGGAGAGGTGTGATGAGCGGGGCGCTTTTTGCTTGCCTGAGAAGACCCTTCGGCGCGCCGATGCCGCTAGGGGCGCTGATGGCAGCGGCGCGGGTAGTGAGCGGCGCACTTCGCAGTGTTTTCCTCGGGTGCGCTGTTTTTTTTTTTTCAGAGGCGGTAGCTGCTTTACAAGTAGTTCGTCAATCGGTGATTGCGATGGGCTACTCTGAAATGCCTGAATACGTCAGCGACAAAAAAAAATAGATCCAGCGTCACTGCATTACGCTTGTCCGCGAAACTTAGTGCTTCAGTTCAGCCTTTTGAAACGTCCCAAGGGTGGCAACGTGGATCACTGAGGGAAAGAGTCGCTTTGTCCGAGAAAAAATGCTGCATGAGATGAAATAAAATGAGGAAGACTACGAAAGACTTCCACCTGATGCACTAGCAGAATCATGTACCACTGAGCGGTGGATGGTCGCCCTGTATATTATGTGGCAAGCTACGATGGGAGAAATCTGGTACTTTGTAATAATCGTGATGAGGGCAAAATCGCCCGCCTTGTTTCGCAGTGTTGGTGGTTACGCGTTATAAGTAACGCCGTTGCTGGTGTAGCACGTTACTTCGGCAATTAGTATTTGACGCACTCGTTATACATGTAGAAATGGAGCTGCTGCTTAAATGTGCGAGCTGTAGTTGTCAGCAAGTCGTTCCTGCAACATGGTAGCGCTATTTATCAGTTATGTTTCTAAAATAAAATTTGCTTCTGTTGATAGTACAGGTCGGGGAGCACTAAGTTTTCAGTACCTGGAAAAGCACGGCTCACGTTTCCATAAGCAGTTGCAATTCTGGCGGGCCCTGTGTAGGTTAAAGGGGCAAAAATTATTTACACTGCAAATATTTTACACTGCAAATACCTGCGATTACGGTCCGCTAGCCCATGCAAGCTACCGGATTTACTGTAATTTTTTTATGTCAGTGATCATATATTTGCGGAGAGGGTTGACGGTGAAATTATATTTTGGCTTTCTGTAACAATGAGAAATGGGTTTAACATGGACCACGTTGTTATAAGCCATCACATACAACTCTCCGGTGCACATTAGGCCATGCACTGTGTTGTAGGTCCGGCATCTTGTGCAAATTTTGCTAGTTTAATTCACCTAAATTAGCTATAGTTGTTTCTGTCAGAGACATCACTTCTTTTCTTTCAATAGGTCGAGGAGCACGGGACTAAAAGCTCGAGGGATGGACAAAGCACCGACCCAGTCACGAGTTGGCAAAGCAGCAATACACGACAGACATTCATACCTGTAAAATCGAAAATAAACTTTACAAGTATAAAATGCCACCTTAGTACGAATACAAAAGTTATGAAACAAAGCTTCACAAATAGAGAGCGAGGAAATACATATGTATCATAACTTGGCAGGACTATAAAAGCAAAAATCAGTAAGTAGAGTGGATCGAAATTCCGGGAGATCTACTATTCGGGAAAGTGAATTAGCTGGGCGAAGCATATAATGTGACGATTTTGATTATTAAAAAATTACATATATCTACAGCGCTATAGTTGGGAAGTATATGAAAGAAATATTTACACATAATATTATAATGAAGTGTCAGAAATCATCAGGATAAAACTATACACTAATACACAGAGACATTACACTTAATGATACAATAGAGTGATAAGAAATATTTAAAATGCGCAAGACAGCCAATCGTAGCGACAATTGCCATATTTAAATAGATTCATAGGAAGTTCTCAATGGAAGAAGAAAGGACAGGGCGTCCACGTCTTCGTGGTTTAAGGTGGTTAATAGGTAAGGTAGCCTATAGGATAATGTTCATCCTAAACGCTTCTAGGAATAGGTAAAATCCACACTTAATTGTTCGTGCCTAGTGAGACAAACACTAGGGTTTACGTTTATCTTAGCAAGATAAATTATGGTACTACAACCATGTTTAACGAATGCTTCATGACATGTCAATTATAAATATGTAGCGCGGGCACATTGATTCAAACTTCTGATCTTGGAGTATAATCGATAAGGAACCCCAAGTGGTCAAAATTTCCGGAGCCCTCCACTACGGTGTCTCTCATAATCATATGGTGGTTTTAGGACGTTAAACTAAACATATCAAGGCTTTTCAAGAATGGTTTTCAGAGATGAGACATTAAAGAGCTTAGGTGCCATGTACTGCCCTGAACTTGCTCGATCAAAATGATTTTACAAAAAACGGGTCATCACCACATAGCGTGGGAGAAATTTTTGTGGAGAGCGGCGCATGCTGTCTCGTTTGTCTCCTCCGCCATGTTACCCGCACCGGTGCATGCAGCGCCCCAAGCGGCATCGGCGCGCGTGGGGACCGGTTTCAGCAGCCGCTTTTCACACCTCTCCATTTTAGCCACCCAAGCAAGGTTATGTTTGGCGTTGCTATGGTGGCTAGAAGGGGGAGGTGGGAGCATCGCGCGCTGCGGAGGTTGGCGGAGAGGGTGTCAGTTGTTCATGCCGACGAGCGGTGGCGCGCGTGTCGTTTTTTAGATGCCCCTCTGCGCCGAAGCGGAGCACTTGCGTTTCCGCGGCTTGCGTTCGTACTGTTCGCACGATGCTCAAAGTTTTGAAGCCTCTTCACACCGCATATCGTGATGGCTAAACCAGTGAAGCGCCAGACTCACTGCTTCGCGCCCGGATGCTCTACAGGGTACGTTTCAGCCCGAAAGGCAGCTGTAAAAAGGTCTGTTTTTACCGTACCGAACGATGAGGACCGGCTGAAAGCATGGCAGCGGTACGTTCCACGTGGTGACAAACTGCTTGACCGAACTGCAGTCCTGTGCGAGTTACACTTCGAGCAACGGTTTATTGTGAGAGATTACACCCACATCGTGAATGGTGAAGTTGTGAAGATTCCTCGCGGCCGCCCATGCCTTACCGACGATGCAATACCGTCGATCTTCCCAAACACGCCGAGTAATCTCTCTAAAAAGCTTCCACAGAAGCGCAGCTCCCGGACATCGAGAGGAGAAGTGCTAGGCAAAAAAAGAAAAGTGAACGATGAAAACGAACTTCTTTCGATGGAGCACGACTCTTCCTTAGATGTGACAACGAACGGTGAACGTGTTCCCGGCGCGTCGTGTACAGTGGAAAAACTGGAGCATATGAAAGGTGAGAAGCTTCCAAGCAAATACTGGTCGATGTGCCTACTTGCGGATGCCCCGAACGCTATTGCGTTTACTGTTTGTGCTCAAGATGGTGATAGTGTGTGCTTCAAGAAACTGGTGTTGTGCTCTGCTGAGGATACTTGCTATCATTGTGTAGTGTTTGTGCAAGGGAAAGTTGTAAAAAAAGTGGACGTGTTTGATGTGAATGCTGTGGAAAGCCTCCTCCACTCCATCAACGAGATGGTTGTGTGCTCCGGTTTTGAGCAAGGTGCTATTCCACTGGAGCGGCTTAACAGTTCCAATCAATCAAAATACAGAACGCATGGAAACAAGTTGTACAGCAAAAGTTGCTCAGGCATGTGTCAAGATCAAAGGCCTTGTATACACTGCAGGTATCTAAGGAAACCGCTTTTGAACCAAGCATCCTATAAGAAGAGAAAAGCTAGAGTGGCTACTGATTACCGTGCTTCGAAGAAACTAATTATGCGGGGAAGACAGTTGAGGCGAGAAAAGGCAAAAGTCAGTGAACTAAAGCAAATGCTTGCGAAAATGAAGCAAAGTTATTCTGCCCTCTCTGAATCAAACCTTCAGGAGAGTCTGTCTAAGCTGCCTGAGAAACAGCGGCAGCAGGTACAAACATGCTTTGAACCAGCGGAAAGGAAAGGAACACAGGGGATGAAGTACAGCGATAAATGGCTTCTGGTCTGCATTATAATGCGCATGAAAACCCAAAGCTGTATGAGCATATTCGAAAGCATAAAATAATGGTCTTGCCCAGCAAGAGCTGTTTGAACAAGTACGTGAGAAATTATAAGAGCAACTTTGGGTTCAATGATAATGTTTTTGCTGCCATCGAAGAAAAAACCTAAAGTATAGATGAGTTTCACAGGCACGGAGGTCTCTTAATTGACGAGCTGAAGCTCTCGGAGAGCCTCAAAGTGACAAGCAGTGGACTCATCGAAGGTTTCGTTGACTTGGGCAAATACACTTCTCTAGATCAAAGCACACAAACGTGTGATCACGGTCTAGTAGTATTGTACCAGCCATTTTTAGGCAACTTTCAGCAAATCCTAGGGGTTTTCGGCTCCCATTGAAATGTCAAGGCAGATGTGCTTGCAAAAATTATTGTCGATGCGGCACTAGCTGCCGCGAAGTCTGGGCTTTTTGTGGATTTTGTGACCACAGATGGTGCATCCTGGAACAGGAGTATGTGGCGACAATTTGGCATCAAGGGTTCTTCAAAATCAGTTGTTTGCAAAGTGAAGCACCCTGCAGATCACAGCAGAAGTCTGCACTTCTTATCAGACTTTCCGCATCTTGTGAAGTGCGCCCGCAACAGCATTGTGTCGACGGGTTTGCAGGTGCCCGAAGGAAGGGTCAGAATAAATGTTGTGAAAGAGGCATGGAAGTGTGACAATAGGGACATTGTGTGGCTTAAAGCAATGCCTCGTGTCACAAGAGTCGTCATTGATCCGAACGGATTTGAAAAAATGAAAGTGAACTATGCCTTCACTTTTTTCAGTGATGAGATAGTCAGGGGTTTATATGCATATAAGGAAGAGATCGAGAGAGTATGGGGCGTTGGCTCTAGCGATGCAACAGTGTCATTTATCAGAAGAATAGCTAGGCTGATTGCAGCCATGACTTCCCGCTGCAGCAGCGGTGCCATGCGTCCAAACTCGCCAGTCCTGGCTGAAGTGGAGGAATTTATTGCATATCTAGATGCGTGGGAAGGAAACGTTGGAAAGCTGGGCTTCTTCAGCCACGGTACTGCAGAAGGGCTTCGCGTTACTATGAAAAGCACCATGTCGAATTTCGAATATCTCACAAAAGAGCTTGGTTACAAGTGCTTGCTAACATCAAGACTGAGCCAGGATCCTCTGGAAAATGTGCTCGGAATCTTACGGCAAATGTCGGGAAGACGCGACCACCCGACGCCAACCCAGTTTCTGCTTTCGGCAAATTGTCTGTCGTTCAGCAGTTTTGCGAAGGCACCTGCTAACGGAAATGTGTCACCGTCAGTGCTGAAGAGCCTCATACATGGCAGCCACAAAGACCGGAGAGAGTTCCAGACGAAGCTTGACGAGCTCATGGACACAGGGTGTCTTAATGAAGTACATGAAATCCTTGAATCGTCTGGCATCCCAACAGATCACTGCGCAATGGTTTCGGTAAAAAGCGACTCCCGAGTTATGCATTACGTTGCTGGATATGTCGCCCGAAGAATGCTGAGCCAAATCAAGTGCCGTGAATGTGCAAAAGCCCTTATCCGACCATGCGATTCTGATATGCCCGCAGATGCCTGCCTAATCAGAGAAGTAGATCCGGGTGGGCTGCTCTACCCATCTGATGAACTGCACGCTTTCATCGAAAACATGGAAGACTAATTCGCGCGCTGCTTTAGCTTCAGCAAGCTTAAAGCATATAGCATAATGGACTTCATTTCTGCGTTGACAAGAAACCGGCCAACTCATCTTGGCTGCGAAAAACATTCCAGAGATGTTACTAACAGGCTCGTCAAGTTTTATACAATGACAAGGCTGCACTTCATTGTAAAAGCGGAAAACAAGGCACGGGAGGGCAAGCGACGGCAGCGAATGCACTATTTGAAGCTTCGTTGCGTAACGTGAATATGTGTGGAGTTGCGCTTTCATGTGATTGTAATTTAGAGCTGCTTGCTGTATGAGATTGGCGAAGTACAAAAATAAAAATGCAGGCTGTTAATTCCCTGAAGGTTACGCATGTATAGAATTTTTAATAAAATCTCCTTTATTGAATATACGTCACTCGGTGTGTAGAAAATTCACCAGACACGAAACTCATCGAAAAAGTGAACATCTGCGAAAACTACAATATACTAAAATCGTCAAAAGTTACGCATTGAAATGTAAAGGGAGGTACCGAACGTTGCGATTGTGAGCATATGATCGTTTTACACCGACGTTTCAAATGGTATTCGAACTTATACGCACGGTCTTATCGTGGAGTACGCCGCCTTGCCTTTTGGGTGCTTCCGCGTATGTTTGCATGCCATTAGAGGTAGTTCGTTGCCTTAATCTCGGCATACACTCCGTGCTTAAATTTTCGTTTAAAACACCCCATTGCTAGTGCACACAGCTGCATTCCAGTTATTACATGGAGGCCGCAAGCTCTGCAAAGTGCGCATACCTTCTCGTGCAGCGCCTGGCCTGTTTGGCCGTCAAGGACGCTCGCCCCCACCGACCGATCTGAAAACTTGGGCGTGGTATCGTTTAAAACGCGAATGTTGCGCATATCTGAAAAAGAACATCAACATGTCAATAAAGTGTGGCGCGTTTGTTTATACTATAAATGCCATACTTTACTAATACTGAAAAACCTAGCATTTATCACACAATACTGACAACGCAATGTTATGCAGGAAAAGGCAGTCGTTTCCTGAGTTTCGCTAAGATGATACTGTGGTGTTACCTATCCGCTGCGCGCATCGAGGCACTTTAACGCAGCGCCTCCAGAATCCCATTCACCGATTTTCTCACGAGGAACGTGCATTAAGTGTTTTATTCACTCTCTCCAAAGTGAAAATGTCGTTACTTGTCGACATTTGCAGTGAAACAGGTAGAGACTGGGCAAATGTTTTCAGAATCTTCTGCGTCGTCGTCCTTCACATGGTTGGTAGCGTCTCATATTCTTTAAAACACTGCTCCACTTTAGAGACAGTTGAAATTTCGCCTTTCTCAAAAAACTGATCCACCGCTTTTCGCAAGACGATGAGCTCAAAATCGTCCAGCTGTGTCCTTCAATCATGGCCTTTCCCACAAGAACGCTCCATCGGTGGTATAGACTTTGCGGGCGTCCACCGTCTCCGTTTTCTACCGATACAGCTTCGCTGGCTCACCTCAGTCAGTTTTGCACTCCTCGTGTTATGTACTACATGCACTCTTGCCCTGCCTCAGCACTCGATGCGAAGCCCTTCAATAACGTTTAAAGAGTCACAGGTGACCGGCGTCGATGATTGATTTATTTGATTCATTGAGTGATCGATATCTGGGGTTTAACATCCCCAAACCACCATATGATTATGAGAGACACCGTAGTGGAGGAGTCCGGAAATTTTGACCGCCTGGGTTTCTTAAACGATCACCTATATATAAGCAATGTGCCTACAGCAATTTCGCCTCCATCTAAAATGCAGCAGCCACAGCCGGCATTTGATCCCACGACTTGCCGGTCAGCAACCGAGTACCCTAGCCAATAGACCATCGCGGCGCTGCACAGGTGACTCACAGTCTATCTGGAAGAATCGGAAGCCTTAAAGGAAGCCTTGAAACAGTTTGGAAGCCTTGAAACAGAATTTGGACAATCTCTCAGCAGTGCTGGCTGAGAAATAATCTACGAGCGGTACAATCTGGCGTGCGATCCGACTTGGGATGCCGTCGTGTGTACTAGTACGCCAGAAAAACAAAGCCGGTTGGTCAAACCACAACTCAAACGCATCTCTGGCAATCCTGATAGTTTTGCTTACCTCGTCTCCATACACTTTCGTGTAACAATGAGAAGCTTGCCGAATCCTCAAACTTGAACCGTCGCTAAATGTGGCCCGTAGGAGTACAACTCCTATACCTATAGGCCTAGCTTACCGGCTGAGTCCGCCATAATTGTCATTGGTGCTTTTCGGTTTAATAATATGCTATGCTGAGGAGTAAGAATGACTCTACAACAGAGCGACGAGATGTGAAATATTTTCTTGCTCCTAAAGAATTATTGTTCAAGACCAATGTCAGACCCTGCAGTTAAGCGAGACATTGATATATTGGAAAGGATCCAGAATTTAGCCGCTTGGTTTTTATCGGGGATTTACGGTAGAGATATTGGCGCTGCAAGACTGAAAGAAAAATTAAATTGGGAATGCTTACAGAACCATCGATGCAAATGGCGATTGAAGTTCTTTCATGCTATTTATTGTTGGCATGTCGGCATTGCTAAATCGAAATAATTACTTTCAACGTAGTATTTTCTGACCACGTTAACCTAAGGTTCAAGGTAAGAGAAATCACATGCAAGACCGACGTATTTGAAAATGATTTTTTACCAAAATATTCAGAGAATGAAACCAACTGCCTTCTAGGATTGCCTCTGTCTTGTCAAACGATTAGTTTTATTCTCTGTTAGAAAGAGCGTGTTGCATTTTTTACTGATAAGTGTATTCGTGTTGCGGATTGTAATTGAGGTCACCTAAATTTGATTATTTGTTGGGCTGGCAATGTATATTTTTTGCACTGTACATCTTGTGAGTGCTGCCCCACTGTAATGCCCATTAGCACTGTCGGTAATGAAATAAATGAATTCACGACTTTGGAATGGTGGCAACATAATTTATTCAAACTATTCAAGAGTGAAGGCTGAGTTTCTTATTTAGAAAAAAAAATCGCAATGCAAACTGTGATATTAGCTTGACAGTAACTGCGAACCAGCAGTGAAGAGAGAGAGAAATAAATAAAAGGAAGAGACAGGGAGGTTAACCTGGACGAACTGGTTTGCTACCCTGTACGGTGGTGGAGAAAAGGGTCGCAAAGAGGATAGATATAAAGAGATATAAAATAAATTAGAAAAAAAAACCACATGTGCACACAATCAAGGAGTTCCGATCACAGTCGTTTGGACAGGCCGGTAGGACGCAAGAAGCGAAGTAGCGCCTTCACAGCCTTGTTCTGCGAAAGCAGCAGTGAAAACAACTTTTATGTTAGGTTACACGAAGACATTGCCTCAACCTGCTTCAAACATGTCAAGTTACACGTGTAGACATTGCCTCATTATGATTTGCATAAACAGCGAGCATTGGCCACTTCGGCGCTGTCGATCACGACGGAGATGCTATGCGGCCCATTCACGAGGCCACATGATTGCAGGGCGAAAGCCGCGATGGTGATGCGGTCTCCGTCGACAATGAGGGTGGCGATTTGGGCTTGTTGGTATGGTTGCATGATGATGGATGGTAGCGCAGACACCGAACACGGACAAGAGAGTGTTGTGTCTATGTGCCTTCTCTTGTCCGTGTTCGGTGTCTGCGCTACCATCCATCATCATGCTCCGTCGACAGCCTCGACCGCGCATTCAACAACGTGGCTTGCGTCGTATGCCACCCCACCCTCGATGAGACACTGCGACGTTTAACGACGCTTATCTACATACTTGTAGATGCTGGAGAAAGGCACAATTACTGAAGCAGTGAAAAAAAAAACACTCGAGCAAATTAGTGGCGTATAGTAGAAAGAGGAAAACGAGAGAGAATACACACACACTTTCTTGCTCACAATGCACCGAAGCAGCTTACCAATGACTTCGGCGTTCTGATCGGCCATCTGGGGGATTTCCTGGCCCCGGTCAATTGGGCCGCAACTGAAACAAAAGTATAATCGCACTCTAAAACAGCCGTTGAAAGCGTTCGTCGAGCCTCGCAAAACTGTTAGTTCAATATAGTTTCCTTCTGGATCAGACTATATGCGTATACAGGAGCTGCGGCGACTGAAGCGTGGTCAAAAGTCGAATCTTCAAATGGACGTCACACGTGAGAGGGCACTACTCCAAGATAGCGACGCAAATAGTAGGCATCTTGCATGTGCTGTGCCATGATGGCCGAGAGAATGTATTTTCTAGAACGAACTTCTCCTTTATCGTCATCACCATAACCGTCATCGTGCTTGGCCACATGAACGTCAACGCCGCCAACGGACAAGTCTCAAACTTCAGGAGATCACCCCTAAAACTTCTTGCGTAAGCTGCTGCTCACCGACTGCTTCGCTTGTAATCGGATCCCAGAATGCGTTAAATCATCACGAAGTTTTAGCCATTTGGGTCAGCGGGGTATCGAGTTGATGGGTAATACGTGGCCATATAATTTAGCTTTATTACTGTTGTGGCTTGCGAGCACCCGGGTTGCCTGAAGGCGCTTCATACGCATGAACAAAAAGGTTGTTTCTATATGGCGCGGTAACGTTCCGCATTGCATCAGGTAATGTGTTACACGTCAGATAATGAATGAACCAATTACGTGAAAAAGTTCCGCGAAAGAAATAATCAAATCTTGCTTAATGTTGTAGACCTCTAGTTGGCTGGTCATTACGGTCCTGACGGCAGCATGTCGACTAATCTAGAGCTAGAGCGTGCTTGTATAGTCTGGTGCGTCACAGCTAATGCGCGGTCAATCAAATGCAAATTAGCTCTATATGCACGCACGTGTGCTTTGAGGCGTATAGTGTGAAACTTTCGTGTGTGTAAAGAAAATCTGCTCATCCTCTGGAGCAAAAATAACAGTGCTGCTCTATCGCAACTGAATGATCACAGTAGCACAAACTTGCCACAGATAAGTGTCCGCAATAGAGACTTTGTTTAGATAGATAAATTAAAGCACTTTGCCTGAGGCCTTTCCTGCATGGCTAGCATCGTTACTTTGTGCCACTTGAAGGTCTGCTGCGTCGGCTATGGTGGCCGCATTTTCGATAAAGACGAAAATTCCTGAGGTTCGTGTGCTCAGATTCTGGTGCACCAAGTGAACATCAGTTTGTCCTAACATCCCTCGTAATTAAATAGTCGTTTTGGTATTTTAAATATTAACAATAATTATCCATGTTGTTCATCATCATCATTGTATGGATATTAGTATGGATGTCTTGCACTGACGTCACTGTAACCACCATGTTAGTGCGCAGCATGGCACACGCATGGTTCATGACACCACGTGTTAGCCTTATGAATATATGACTTGCCATTTCTTTCTTTTTATTGAAGCACCGATTTCAACTGAATTCTGGCTGCAACGCTGCTGTATTGAAGCAGCTGAAGCGTTATGTGATTGTACTGCCTCTGCGTCATCAAGAGCGCCATGTTGGTGAGCCAGGGCGTTACTAAGATGCCTTCACGACGTCACGTGCAAGCTATCTAATAATAATATTATTGATGATGAACACTGTGATGCTTTGTCCGGCGAAGAAGTTGCTTTTCAAGCTGCACAGCTCGGTTCCGTAGTTGGGATCAGCCTTTCGTAACATCGACGAGGCAATACTTGACCGCGTTTGTTTACATGTCCGAGAGCATGAGTAAGCACGGAAGCCGTGTTGAATGAAACTTGCATACTATCAGTGCTTATCGACTGCAATTAAGAAGCTCCAGAAACCCAATAGTAAATATTATTCCAACGCACATCGGAAAGCCCGACGTGTATATCTCTTCTTGGAAGCAGTCGAGATGCTCATGTTCTTGCAGTACGTTCCAGTTAAAAAAAAGAAATTCTAGCTGTATTTTGCTGAAGGACTGTTAGAGCCACATATCGTACAACAGTTCGGGAAAAAATAGTTGAGGTCCAAAGCAGTTGGAACAATATTTTCCTACATATAACTGAGACATGCACCTCGAGCTGGCAGTAGTGTGTGGCTGCTACTGCCTGCTCCTTGTCCCGTTTATAGCGATTGCCCCCAGCACCTAATCATGTGGAAAAATGATATTCTACATCATAGAACTCCTCATATAGCTTCTTCTAAATTGCCATTCCCTATTCACGCGACATCTGGAAGAAACTAGTCACGTCATAGATATTCATTTCAGTGTTCTGCATCTTGGGATTACCATTCTCTAAAATTTTCTACACTGACGGAGTGCAGAATAGGGGCGAAATAACGCGCGTCATTAAATTCTGCGGTGCATCTGCGGGAGCTGAGGCAAAAAATGGCGCCTGCACAGCGCGCGCCATAGGCGAGCGAGGAGAAATCGAGAAAACACGGTCGCAGAGGTGAGGTCGTTATTCTCCCAGATCAAGACGCTTGATCTTCAAGCAGCGCCGGATTCGTTGCTGTCGCAAGATCTACACGGGAAAGACATTGACTCGGGATTTAGCACGAGATTTACATCTATATATTTGTAAATCTATACATTCTATGCAAATATATTTGTCTATGCGTTTTTAGAAAAAAGATGATAAACTGTTACTAACTACAAGCAGTCAGCTTCGAGCATATACTATTACTACGTATCATATAAATGATAATGCATTACTGGAGTAAAACGCATGAGCTCTCGGCATGTGGACATTTCAGTGATTCCTACGCTTTGCAAAGCATAAGAATTAGCAATAAGACATCGATCATCTCTTGATCCTCACTTCCACACACAACGACACATCCAGTATACGTATTTTAGTCGATTACATCAATTCACATATGCATGTGTAAAAAATAGTAATAAAATACAATGGGCGATTGACATGTGGTCAACCGAAACTTAGACACGTTGCGATATAATGGTAAGATTATCGATAGAAAAGAGTTTCGTTCGACAAAATCTTATTCAAGTGAAACACTGCCGATGCAATCGTTCTTCCGCGATAGTTCAAGGCCTCCTGGATAAGCCGAGCTCGCTTATTGTCGGCTGGTACGGATGGTACGCGATATTCTCCCAGAGTCACCTCACCATGTTCAGCGGTGGTAGAGGCAGCATACGCGTTTTCTGTGCTATAAGCCACCCCTTGTTTCGGAGTCTGCAGCTCTGCAGGGAATGGTTTTGAACACGTTTGAGGAATGTGGGCAAGAAGGTCCTTCAGGGCTGAAGGTGTCCTCTGTAACTTGCCCAATGCACTTTCCCGCTCACTTTGTAGAACAAACACCGAAGTTGTACTCATGGTTGAGCGCTTTTCCATGGCACCAGTGTCGAGAAAACTCCCAAAGTCTATGCTCTGAAGAGCATCGTCATCTTCGACGATGTCGTCGGCAGTGGAATCGGCATATTCGAGTCTCAAAAATTTCTGCAGAGTGTCTTTAGTGGACGTGAACATCGCGTTTGCATCCACTACAGTTCGGTTACAGGGGATGGACGCGTTGAAGCCACTCGTCGTGTTGTCCGCAACTTCACCCAAAGAGTCGTCGTCTTCGTCGATTTGATCGGTGGGCTCTTCGTCAAATAAGTCTCTTTCCGTCGCCACGTGGTTTACGTCGAAGATGCTCTGGCCGGACGCGCCTTCTTCGAGCGGACGTAGTAGATGGCTTTCATCGTTGGTGACAGACTCTTTCAAACTTCCTAGGTTATCCGGTTTGAAGATACCCAGGCTACCTGTAAAGTTGTGGCAGGAGTTGGTCATAATAAGGACACGCCACTGGTAACATTAAGGGCTCATTCACAGCTGCGACTATCGGCTGTCACGTGACCATTTTCGAACGGTGACTAAAAGTGACTCAAGATGACCGATGTTCACATCTGCGTGTGACCCGCCGCCCCACAGTAGTAACACCTCCTCGCATAGGTATAACCCGGTAAGACAAGGTGACTCCATCGTCTATAGAGCATCTGATTTCTTCCTGGGTTTGTGGCAGTGGTTGCACGGCTAAAAAAATTCACTGGTGGCCGCTATGCAGATTATGAGTGCTATGCAGATTATGAGTGCCGTTTAGTGTTGGGGTAACACCATCCGTGCTTCAAGTTTTGGCTGGCCACAGTTGTAGCAAGCAAACCGTCAAGTGGAGCTGCAAGCACTCAAAGTCTACGCACATGACTCCACGAAATGCAGAGGAGTCGTGAGTCCAGCGAAACATCTACAGACCCGTTATGACAAGCGAAGCTAGCCGCAGTGCGCGAATCAGTCCTACATTTGCGCAAGCTCTGACTGTGGGGCCAGCGCGCGTGACTGAGGTAGAAAGCGAGGTTTCAGGCCAACGGTTTGCGATATCTACAGACCCCACGTTCGCTCTTTCGTATTCGTACATATTATTGGTTGCGCCGACGAGTCAACAATAACAGCACCCCCGCTCTACTGTTTAACAAGTCCCATGAGCTGCACTATAAAACCGAACGAGTGAGCGAAAGCTTAATGACCAAAGGGCTTATTAGTGTCTATTAGCGGTCGCTTTGTGACTAGCTTGCTAGCGTAAGCTATGCTAGTGGCAGGTATGAATGAGCCCTAAAACATATTTGATTATTTAATAGAAACACGGATAATTCAAGAGAATCCATTTTTAAACTTAAGGGCAGTGATACAATGCGAAGCTGGATAGAGTATAGGAGAAGTTGATTGAATTAAAGTATGGAAATTCTGTGATAAAGTACTATAAAACTGCATTAGAAGAGTACTTGCCGTTTACTTCGAACCTATGGCCCACTGTTTTCACGCATTACGCCAGTTGTGCTTTAGTTGAACGCTTATGAAACACACGAATCAATGAATAACTTCTTCGCACAAAGAACTTGCTATTATATACCTCTAATACTCGCTAATTAGACACATTTCAATTAGAAATATCTATATTTTCTCTACCGCGTTTTCATTTATTTTTGTTATTACCGAAATATGAAACTAATATTTCCAAAGTTCAACATTCTAAAACTGAGGGCTCGCTCCCTATTAAGCGGCAAGTTATTTTCGATACACATTTATTCATTTCCATTTATATCAGAATGACCGCACTCTAATTAAGAACTTGAACTGCGAATAATGCTACCTGCTAGGTCGTCGGCAGGATCTTCCCTGGGGGGGGGGGGGGTGCATATCAGTGTTGCATTTCAGCTGGGAGAGGGGAGAGAAGTGGTGTAGCTTGCGTGAGGAGAAGAGCTCGTCAGGCTTGAGTTCGGCAAATGCCTGTTTTTCACCCACTTGCCCACGTCCATGGCTCCGTGCATTTTTTTTCACTTCATTATTCCTTGGCTTCGTTAAGTTTTGTTTAATAGCGAAATGAGCTTCTTGCGTAATTACGATTTTTTTTGTCCCCTTGGCTGTGTAAATAAAAAAAACATATTTCTTTTTTCTTGCCATATATGTATTATACTGTCTGGTATTATATTGCTGTGTAATACTCAACAGTTATTCGTTAAGAACTTTGTATGTGTCTTGGAACGTCGGGAACGCAAACTCAGTTTCCTTCTCTAACTGCGGATAAACACAAGCCCCTACCCCGTGTCTGAGGCGTTCTGCCGGTAACCTGTGTAAAAAGGTCGTGCTGGGTGGCTTACGTTGTAAGCATGACTATTTTTTACCGATATTGTGAATACCACACGTGTTATAAGTCCGTCGCCCCTGTTTGCAACATGCACTTTCTCGTGCATTGATGTCAAAAACTTGCTGAAATTGGCCACGAAATTCAAGTTCTGTGACCAAAAACCAGTGAAACTTGCATGTTGCTATGTGGTAAAGTTGTCTACCTCTACAACACCAAAACGATCATCAAAAAAAAATTGCCCGCAGCTTCCCTCGGGGGAACACTGAGGAGGATGCGGAGCATATAATTGGTTAACGGGGTGTTAAAGTGCGACTTACTTGGGTCGATGGCTAAATTGGTTAACGTGGTTGTGAAATGGGGTGTTAAATTGCGACTTACTTGGGTCGATGGCTAAATTGGTTAACGTGGTTGTAGGAGGGGGTGTTAAATGAGTGAACACGTACACACGTATGCGAAAGGGCGGCGCTGGTCGAAGGGACATCGATCATTGTGTTTGTGGATTCGTTGGAATTCATTTCACCGCGACCTTGGACGTCGACGTGCCGTACAAACCAACGGACGAGCGGCAATTGAGCGAGGGAGCGCCGACCTTGAGTATATATACAGCGCGACGGCGCATGCGCTGTCAGCTGTCGAATGTTCTCGAAGGAGAAGCGCGCGCGCGGCACAGATGGCGACGGCGCGACGGCGCATGCGCTGTCAGCTGTCGAATGTTCTCGAAGGAGAAGCGCGCGCGGCACAGATGGTGGGCGACGGCGCGACGGCGCATGCGCGCGCGTCAGCTGTCGAATGTTCGAGAAGCGGTGCGGACGGCGTGGACGGCGCACTACAAGGCGCGAGTATAAGATGCTTCCGCATCTAAAAAATGCAGCTCTCTGAGAAATTTGACTGCATACTTGTCCTGATTGTGGTGAGGTTAGTGACTTCGCGCAAATGCAGTGGCGGCGCCCCTCGTTACGGGGCCCAAGACAGCTCACAAAAGAGGATTGACACTCTGTCTTATGAAGTGCAGACTTATTACCACATCTACGGGCTGTCCAGAGAGCCCATGATGTGGCGGTGAAACTAGGCCTCCCCGTTTCTACGTGGGAGTGGCCCGTGAAGTTGCTTCAAAAAGAGTAGCGTTTCTCAGGACCCAATAAAATTAAGTCTTTGTCTATCTGTGTTGTTGGAAAGATTCCTCGCTTTTTCGCTTTTGTTGCTCAAAATCATTCACCACTTTTTCATAGCACAGTTTTCTTTAACTTGTAACATTTCAACACACACCGATAAATTGGATTTCGGGGCTCATTTGTGAGATGTTTACAGCATCTTTACTTATATTGCAAGTTTCTTTTGTGTATTTACAAGTTAAGTGTACAGTAAAACTTCCCTTTTTCATTCTCATAGAGTAATTATTGCCAACAGGGCCTCATCAAGTATAAGGCCTACGGGATGGCTTTATGCTCTCCCATAGTAGGCTACTAAATCGTTACCCACTTCTTCTAAACAAACAGTGCACGCTCACTAATGCTGTGGTATGTGTTCTTCGTTTAGTAGAGGCTGCTACACTGACGAACGGTAAATAAACAAATAGTGAACTCGTTCACGGTGTAATTTTTGTCAACAGGGCCTCATTGAGTATGAGACCCACGGGACGGCTTTACGCTCTCCGATATACTCGGCGACATTTTTTCTTCGCACCGAAAAGAAAGCTGTGGAGCCAAATCACGTGCATTCTACCGCCAGTGAATGTAGTTCCAAAGTAGCGCCCGTATTTTCACCGTGAAATACATAAGTTCCACCTTTATTTTTTTACGTGGAGCTTTTTGAGACAGGATGCAGCTCCCATCATCAAAACAGTGGTGTTCAATTTATTCGTTGTGCCTTCGCTTGTTTGAACGTGCCATGAATTCCCGCCTTTTTTACTTGCACCTCAAACTCGAAGCTGCGTCTGCGTCTATATGAAACAGTATTGTTTGCCCCCCGTCACTTTTCACAGCGTTACGAGACGTGCGGCAAAATGTACAACTTCCCATAGTGCTACATCAGCAGAAGCTCCGCCGCCGTAGCTTTCTCTTCAGAGCCAAGAAAAGTTGTCGCCGAGTATATATATAGGATACTCGGGGACAACCTTCTGTGGCAATGAAGGGAAAGCTACGGAGCGAAAGTGGGCATGTGCCACCGCTGTAGAATATAGTGCCACGAACGCGTCCGTGTTTTCCGCTTGAAAGTATTAAAAAAGAACGACATTATTTTTCACTAGATGCTGTTTATAAAGAGAAGCAGCGCGCACCGAGGAGATACCATTATTCGTTGTTGCTTTCTGAAGAGTCGCTTCACGTTTCTGAACGTCCTAAAGCTTCGCGCGTTTTACGTCAAAATGACGTCTTCGTCTTTAGGTCAGCGCGTCGCCCTCCAGCTATTCTTACGACTCGCCGAAAGAGCTTGTGTCAAATTTCTCTCACCATTGGCTGTGGAAGCAAGCGTACAAAATTGTGCGCAGTGGGATCACATGAACGCGGTCGTCATTTGAAACGCGAGCCGAACCGGACTACTTCGCGGAGGAGTACAGGAGCAGTAGTTCCGCCCTCGCAGCCTTCCCTTCATTGCCACAGAAAGTTGTCCCTGGGTATAAGTTGCTAAATATTTACTCCCATCTTCTAAACACACAGTGCATTCTCACTAATGTCGTGGTACGTGTTCTACGTTGAGTGAACGCTGCTGCACTGACGAACACCTAAATATTATCGTCGTGAACTCATTCGCTGTCTACGTTTTGTCAACGGAGCATCATAAAGTGTGAGGCCTACGGGACGGCTTTATGCTCTCCCATAGCAGAGTACCAAGTATTCTAAATTGTTAACGGGGCCCTGCAACACTTTTTGAGCATGGTCAGTAAGCGCTGCTGATCAGTAAGCGGCCTGAAATGCACAATAAATTATCAAAGTTAGCTAAAAATTGTTTTCTCTTCTTTCGACAAATGACGGAAGACACTCGAAAATCACTCCCAGAAAGCCCATCTATCAGTCATTGGCTGATTTGAACATGGCACGCTCGGTTGTTACAGCGATTTCCGCGGGAGGCCTAGTCTAGTGCACGCGTGCACGCGCGATCACACTAAAGAAGCTGTGAATATGAAGGAAAAAAAGTAAAGAGTGCTCAAGGTCGATTGATTGATATGTGGGGTTTAACGTCCCAAAACCACCATATGATTATGAGAGACGCCGTAGTGGAGGGCTCCGGAAATTTCGACCACCTGGGTTTCTTTAACGTGCACCCAAATCTGAGCACACGGGCCTACAACATTTCCGCCTCCATCAGAAATGCAGCCGCTGCAGCCGGGATTTGAACCCGCGATCTGCGGGTCAGCAGCCCAGTACCTTAGCCACTAGACCACCGCAGCGGGGCAGTGCTCAAGGTCACTAGGCGCACCTGACGTTTTTTTTTTTTTGCCCCTGCCATTCCTTCCTTTTTCGCTTCCAGCGCTTTCCTCGGGGCGAGAAAGAGAGAATGCAATTGCAGCATGCGACAAATCTTTGTAACTCCACTTGCACTGAACGGATTCTCAACAATTTTACGGTGTTCAATTTGTGAGGCAAAAAGCTCTTCCAGTGAGTTCATTCCATGGTTACTTAAAAAAATTGTTTCAGGGCCCCTTTAACAACTTTTTCAAAACACGGCCTTTTAGAATGAAATCTTTTAGTCATGTAGACCAGTGAAATTTAGACTGCGACAGCTATATTTCCTCTTACTGTAGAGTGCATCACACTCTAAATAGTTGAAAATTTCTTCCAAATACACTCTAAGCGGGATCTTGGTGAATGGAGGCAGGGGCTTGCATTTACTATTAGGTTGTAACGAACCGTGTTGTAGTTGCGCTGAACGAAAGCGACGATAGGCTTAGACCAGTAATAATTATGGCTAGGACTTTGCGTGCCAAAGCCACGATGTGATAATGACGTATCCGTAGTGGAGGGCTCCAGAAATTTCGACCACCTGACGTCCTTCAAGGTGCACTGATACCGCACAGAACCAGGGCATTTAGCATTTCACGTCCATCAGTATGCGGCCGACGCGCGCAGGATCAAACCTGCGACGTACGGGCCACCAGCCAAGCTCTGTAACCACTATACCACCATGGTGAAGAGGCGTAAGACGAAACTAACATGACAAGAATGTGTTCTTTGTCCATATGCTTTCAGACTTTTCGCTCAGCGCAAGTACACTAGAATGTCGTGTCAAGCCCAACCTGTAGCCTTGGTGAAGGTTATTTCTAATAACCATATTATCTGGAGTTTTACGTACCAAAACCGTGATATGATCACGAGAGACGTCGGACTAGGTGACGTGTTTAGGAAATATTAATATATCTGGTGTTCTTTAACGTGCACTGAGATGGCATAATATACATGGGCCTCAACCATCTCGCCTCCACCGAAATACGACGGCCGTGGCTGGGATGAAATCCGCAACCTTCGGGTCTGCAGCAGAGCACCGTAGACACTGATCCACCATGGCCGACGCAACGTTATTTCTGAGCGAGGATGCTCACAGAGGAAGTTCGAGAACCTCCTGGGCGTCAGGGTGAAAGCCACGTTCGCTACGACGAGGCCCGTAAGGAACAAGACGAGGATGAGCAGGCAGCACTTTCGACCGCATCTGGCTGTCGCCGACTCGTACGCCGTTCCCAGTTCCTCTTGCTCCTGCTCCTCACCACTTTCGTCCTCGTCAGACCTGAGCAGATTTTGAGGGATGGATTGAGAAGGACAAAGAAAATGCGGGGAGGTGAATCAGAGGTTGACAGATATGTTATTCTACACCGGGGGCAAGAAGATATGTAAGGAAAGTAATGAGAAAGAAAGCAGAAGTACGCGTGGACCCTATTCACTACACGCCTACATGTGATTGCTCAACTCGTTCGATTCTCAAAATAGTGTCAATGCCCGTGGCACTTTGCTGGTCTGCGAAGCGCAGGAACACTATCTCAGGATCAGCGAGAAGCTATGCCTGATGATACTCATCTTCGCTCGCACAGTTTTTTCCACATTTTTGTAGGGATCGAGGGCGTCATCAAAAAACATTTTGTTCCTGCAAGGACGAACATTCGGTAGACGACACATTATACACAAAATATGCCGTGTGACAGCGCATACCGAGTCAAAAAGACGATTGTAAAGAAGATCTGCAGTAGCGCTTGTGTATGTCCTTTTTTTTTGCAATCCTTTCACTGGGTGTATGCGGCCTTAAGATGTTATGACCAACCACGCATTTAGCCCACCAGTACAATTTGTACAAAATTTAGCTTCATAGTTGATTCTAAGGTGATTAACAGAGAAATGCGTTCACATCAATTGTAATTATCTCAGTATGCCTTACCCGATCAACCTCGGTAGTCAGCAGTAGTAGATATTAACCACTAACGGCGAACAGCAGTTAAACGTGGGCTGGCATTTAGGCATTGCTCGTAGCAGGTGAGGACTGTTGGCTTTACAGAAACTATAGCTCTAATATACTTCATTCCAGGAACGTAATAACAATTTTGTAATCATAGTGGCCCTCTGAGTGTGCAGTTAACGAAAAAATAGCCTAGAAGAAAGCCACGTCACGCTAGCAATTCTCAGCACGCTAGCCAACCGTCAAGCTATTTTGTTTGCATAATGCCCCACAATAATGGCAAAGAGGCAACGATCAATATTCAGATTCTTGATAGTGAATGTTTGATCACCGGCAGTTTACATTCAGTACACCTTTGCACGGCAGCCTTGCCTTGCAGATCTGTATGAAGAAAGCGAAATTGCTAAAATTTACTGCACTATCTTTGTGTACATCGTGTCTTGAGGCGACAAGCATGTGTTAATCGTTTCGCACTATAGCATTTCGCATGCTGCCTTCATTGCTCTTTATTGCGATATCAAATATAATAATTGGCCGAAAATCTGCATGTTACTGCAAAAGTCGCCAAAAGACGATAGTCTTGCGTCTGGAGAGAGTGAACAAAAGGTTTATTTGATGTTCTGTGCAAGAAAATCGGTGAATGGTACTCTGGAGGCTTTGCGCCTCGAGCGTGTAGCGGAGGCGAACGAACGCATCGAGGCACGTTGGACATGAGCGCCATCTGGCAGTTATTTTCGAAAACAAAGGCGTGCGCTCCCGCCGAGACACATGCGTGCCTGTCTCGGAGGTGATAAGGTGTAGAACGCAAAGCGACGGGCAGGTGCCACCACCATGTTGTCTTAGCAAAGCGTTGGAAACACTTACTTTTTTTAGCATCGCGTTGCATTGTCAGCGCATCGCGGTAAACGCTACAGTCCTTATAGTTACTTGTGTGTGCCTCTTCTAGTATAAAGGCACACATACAGAACATCAACGTGTTGTTATGGCACCTCAGACATGCGCAATAATTGATTTTTATTTAATTAACAAATGCACAACTATGAACGATGAAGCTTGAGCGGTATTGGTGGGCGCTGTGGATGGGGTCGGCCGTTTGGTGCCGTTTCAGGTATCCTTAAGAGCGAATAAACAGACAAATTTACAGTCAGACTGACAGACAGACAGACAGACAAACAGACAAACGGATGGACAGATGGACGGACAGACGGGCGGACGGACGAACGGACTATAATTTTGGCGTAGAAGGTCCCCAAGAATGACTATCGTCTTTAAAACCCTCTCATTGAGTTTTATGTCATCGGCGTTGGCGCTGCTCTGATGTGCCGTGTGATGTCCAAAATTGATAACATTATCTCGTCGTTGTGTGTGCCACTTTCCAACTTCGTCCTTTTGACTGGTTAATTTTTTTCATTGTTATATCCTGGCTGACTGAGACTTCAAACCTTGCTGTATGTTACACGTGTTAGTTAAAGTGTGCGAGAGCCACTACAGAACGCGGCTCAAGTGGAACCGAACCTCACCGGCTGTCTTTCGTCTCGCGAAAAGCCCGTTGTTCGCCCGTACAGCTCCACGAATAGAGGCACGCTTTCTCAAAACACATGGTTCCTCACAGAGCCAGCGAGACCACCAACATATATGAACTTAAGGAACGCAAGACTTCACCCCAGAAATCTGTACCGTGACAACTGAACAAAAATTAATTGATAAGATTTCCGTCATAAAGAACCACCTAAGCGGTACCCACTCCTATCAACTCAATACGCACGCGAATGTTAGGCGATGGGCTAGAGTTCAGAACAGTTAGAGCAGAGGATAGTTAACCGTAGTGTTGAGCGCACTTGTCTGCCATTCAAGAAAAAAAAAAAAGAGGAGGCAGTGGTTGGGACAACCTGCTTATAAGCGACATCAATGCTATCATTGTCGGCCGACAAGTTGCCCTTACTCAGAAAATACTTTTTTTTGTGTGTTTGTAACAGCGCTTTAGTTGAACTTTAATTTAGCACAGCAATTGTGAGACAGTGTGCCCCACATTTGTTTTTTACATACGAGCTCACTGTGTAATCAATGAACAATATCTGCCTTTTTACGTGGCAGAATCGAGGGACACCGCATTGGGGAATAGATTTTACCACCTGGTGCTCTTTAACATGCACGTAAATTAAGTATACGCGCCTGTTCTCGCACTTCATCCGTATCAAAACATGCCAGCATTGCTGAGAAGCGTACCCACATCTTGCAGGCACACCTGAACAAACAAGTGAATTTCAGTTACTTACTTTGTGGACGTAGTTGAGTCTGACGAATCCAACAAAATAACCTAGTCGGCTCCACTCTTGCTGGCTGCCGCGGCCGGCTCTTCCTTGGTCTCCTTGTTGTCTTTGTCGGCTGACTCTGGCTGATTCTTGTCTTCTTTCTCCGCTTTCAGCTTCTTTTCCTTTCTCCTGGCCGCATTCGCAGTGATCACGGAGAGAACGCCTTTGACGTCCTGCTCGCCCTCACCTGCATTGTTGCGAAAGTGTCACTTCTGCCATATACTACCTAGGCTTGTTTTTTAATGATTGTTCTCAAACTGTGCTAACGACTCTCCAAACTAACAGTCCCATGGTCAATCATGCGTCTGCGTAACATAGCTTGAAGACGAATGCCACCTGCGCGATCTTCTCAAACGATCCACCTCCCCGAAATCTTTCTTCTTCTTAGTTGATCCTCCTTCCTGAAAGCATCAATCTCCTACCCCGGAAGCTTCCTTCTTCTCAGTGCAGCACCTCCCCGAGAGCAGTGACCTCCCTCCCCGAAAGTTTTCTTCTTAGTCCACCTGTTTCCCGAAAGCAGCGATCCCCCCCCCCCCCCAGAAAATTTCTTCTTAGTGAATCTTCCTCTCTTGCTCTTAGTCTATCCCTTCCCAAAAATTTCCTTCTTCCTAATTCATCCTCCTTCTCGAATGAAGTGATCCCCATTCCCGAAAATTTTATTCTTAGTGCGTCTACCTCCCTGGAAGTTTTCTTCTTCTTAGTCTATTTCCCTCCCGGAAAGCAGTGATCCCCTTACCCGAGTGTTTTCTGCACCAAAACGTACTTATGCAGTCCCTCTGTGATCTACTCACGTTTGACCAAGCTACAATTTCAAGTGACTTCATAATGACGTCATGACGACGTAACCAGATTTAGGTCACCCATGACGCCAAACTTCCCGTGACGTTCGTCATGTCTGGCGTCGTAGGGGGAAGCTACACATCACATCATGCTGATTTCTTTCGCATAACCCTTGTTGACGCCACCCACGACTACTTTTGACATTTTATGAGGCATTTAAGGCCTTCATACATGCTTCTTTGCTGATCCGAAGATCGCAGGCTCGATCTCTGTCACAGCAGCCGCATTTACACGTGGGCATACTCCTTTCAGTTACGAATTTCAATGAGCTGCCAGAAACGCGTCAATTTCGCGTGGTGTAATTCCAAGGCATTCATTGTTACATTCCAAAAAAACAAATGAAGAAAATGATAAATTCGTGCGAGCTGCATAATTTAGAGCTAATGAATGTATAAATAACTATCAAAGTATTCTGCCAGCAGCCTTCAGTACTTGCAAAAAAATAATCGACTAATATACCTCAATGCATGCGCAATAGTTGGTTTTTAATTGTATTTTTTTGAGTGAAGAAAAATAATTTTCGCGTTGGCCCTAGAACGCATCACCTAGAACAATCGTCGAACATGGCAGCTTATCCAGCAAAATGATCTTGTGCAGCAACACACAGCACAAATCAAGCTAAATGATCACCAGTTGTCCACTCAGGCGGCCAGTCCAAATTCGCACACTAAGCTTCAAGCCTTATGACGAACACACGATACGTGACGTGCTATGAATTTGGCATCTTCATTTTTACACACCTGTACTGAAATTGGCAACACTGCAAAAGTACAATTACTACCGCTTACATAGGTTTAGGCTAACGTTAATTTACCCCAAGATGTCAAAATCAAACCGATTCATCTATCTACCACGTGCACAGAAAAACAATATATAGATTTCATCCCGTACAATCATTTAGGAATGTAATACAAATATTTCGAGCACGCTTCTGGTTGTTTTGTTTCAAACGAGCCATTGTATGAAAACGTTCCGAGGTTACTTATTAGCAAGTGTTTTCAAAGCTAGAGACCACTTGGCAATAATTTAGTGTGGAAGCACGGACGCATTGGTAATCTATTATGCTACAAGCTAAGCGCTGAGAAACGGAGGCAAGAAAGACACACCTCTCAGCCATCGCTGTATTGATCTGTGTCCTCCTCTGTTTTGCCCGTCATTTTCTTTTGTGCCTGTTGTTGTGCCTTTTCTGTAAGACACAAGAACAGGCAGATTCCTCGCGAAATGCGAAAATGAATCGTCGGCGTGTCACGCCTGAAGATTAATGCGAATAATCGCCTTGACGTGATGGCACGACTATTTAATGTCATCATGGCATCATAAATCACAAAAAAATGGGTGACGTGCTGATGACATAGCTGTGTCATCACGTAACCTGATGTCACTTGATGGCGCAAACGCGTAAAATGAAATGTTCACTGGGTCAAATGTTTGCCGATGACGGAGGTAGTACAAAAGCAGATGAGGTCGAGACCGCTTGGAATGCCTCCGATTCTGGAGGCGATGCGAATACATGGTACATCAGAATAATTCTCAAGGGATTGAGTGGCGGAGGAATAACACATCTAATGGAAAAAAAGTAGACAATTTTCGCCTTGCAGTCACTATGAGCGAATACATAAGAGACCATTTTAAGATTTTTTTTTACAAGGAAAGCTGTACGTGCCTAGGAAAAACCAAAAGCCGTTTGGAATCGGGCTCACGAACGGTATCCATTGGCTGTGCTGACGATTACGTCGTTTTTAGCGTTTTACTCAAGCACGTGCGCCATTGGCTGCGTTGTGAGTGACGTCGTTCATCCCGTCGCTGCAGTGGCACTGAGCACAGGCGCCTGAGTTTCCACTCGAATTTTCCACGTGGGTATGCCACGGATAACTCCAGAAGAGCACAGGCAGTGGAAACGTGAGAAAGGTCTCATTCACCGGGTCGTTGGTGCAGTATACGGGCACAAAAACAGGCCCGGGATGCCGAGTGCCGGCAGCTACTGTGTACCGATGATTCGTCAGCCTACCAAGCCGCGCTAAATTGTGAACCTAGGGAGCCTACATGACCGTGGTCGTGTAGGCTCCCTACACGTACGGGAATGCAAGCACCGGTGGCGGGAGGACCCTGCAAACCACACCATTGATTTCGCTCGCGATGTCAAACGCTTGAACGACGCGCGTTGAACAAGCGCGTTGCGGCGTGAACGTGATGTTTGCGGGAGTATATTGGGCCAGCGAAAGCCCGCTTGCGGCCGGATGTTTCTCCAGCAGCTCTTTGGCTTCGGCTGCAGCGTCTTTGACCGCCTCTGGTTCGTGAACAACCACCATAATTTATGCATTGCGAAACGCATTTAACCACTCATAACATTTCTTCATGACCATGATAATGCGAGGTACAATGTCCAGCATGTGAAATATACAATGTGGTAAACCCAAGCCAAACGTGTGTCTAACCTCATTAAGAAGCACAAATACGTAACCAATAATTGTCAGAGGCTTCAGTGTAGCGTGTAGTTGAACTCACTGCTAAACCATGGGGCGGCACGTTTCAGCTTTCACTGGTAAAACATTTGTACAAACTGATCGGGCAGTAATCGTTTTTATTGATGCTTGTACTATACTGCTTGATATATTGATATGTGAAGTTTAACGTCCCAAAACCACCATAAGAATATGAAAGACGCCGTAGTGGAGGGCTCCGGAAATTTTGACCACCTGGGGTTCTTTAACGTGCGCCCAAATCAGAGCACTCGGGGTCACACCATTTCCGCCTCCATCGGAAATGCAGCCGCCGCAGCCGGGATTTGATCCCGCGAACTGCGGGTCAGTAGCCGAGTACCTTAGCCACTAGACCACCACGGCTGTGCTATACTGCTGTAGAGCATCCTTAGTTGCACGAAAAGAAAGAAATCTTCAAGAACATGTGGCATATTTTACTCTGGTAAGTATGTGATATCAAAAATTTGGTTTCACCTTCTTGAGCCGGTTGATCTGACGATTGTTTCTCCTGTGATTGCGAGTCTCGGGATGGTAACAGGTCTCCCAAGCTCCCCTTCATGGTGTCCTACAAATGAATAGTGACTCAGCATACACGTAACACATTGTAACTTTCTGACGATGGCGCAGAAGAATCTAGCAATAGAGAAGCTGCAAACTAGGAATTTGAATTTCGGTTGGTAGGATTTGTGCCCAATTAGCACGGAACACTCATATGAAGACAAGTAGCAGCGAGCACGGCCATCGGTCGTCGAAACTCTACACAGAGGATCGAGAGTATGCGCTATTTAAACATGTTTCGCGACCTAATTTGAGCTTCCTGGTCGATTATTTTCGTGTGCTTTAGAGAATAGCATAACATACTTGCGTAGCATGAATAGTCTAATGAGACGTGTTGGCGTAGCATCTACGACTACTAAGTTAATGTAGCTTCGCACTAGTGGTGCTGAGCCCAAAGGAAGTGCAGGGCAGGGCAGTCTTTCGTTTCTTTTCGGTTTCCTTTTTTTCCTTTTTGATATAAATTTATGTCTTGTTTTCTAACTTCCTTTTTGTTTACTTATAATTTTCGTCCACATTTTTTATTTCCTTATGTCCCTTTGCGTCACCCGACAGACCGGACCTCTGAAGAGCTCTGTCTTGAATATCATAATCAAGGCAATCAAAGAATAAGAGGAGGGAGATTTCTCCTTTGCACGAGTACGAGCTCATTATAATACTGACGCCATGCTCTGTCTGCTTTAGGCTAAGCGATCCCAGCATACGACAGCATGCAGCATACGACCGCGTGGGCCTCTTATGTGCTCGCCATCTAAAAGACTTAATGGAATTCATGGGCGTCTATGGAATTCACTGGGAAAATTCACTTCTCAACGATGGCAGATTTTTAAGAACAGGCTATGAGGGTGAGGAGGCTATAAAAATACTTTTGCCACCGCTGAAGCTGCCTCAGCAATACTAAATAATGAGACGTTCATTAACTAATATGAACGTTATAAAGATAACTTATGACGCATCCTAATTACTAATAAGAACGGTGTGTGCGCGACGCGTTTTTCGGGCAATCACATTACCTTAAACGTGACTACTCTCACAGTGAGATGTTCAAAGGCATGAAAACTTGTTTTCAAAATAACGGTAAATGGACATCGCTCTAGAAGAAGGCGATGGTATCGAACAATACCACAATAAACTCAGCATGCCCATTGTTTTCGCCTATATACTTGAGCTCTGCTGACATACCTTTGATAATATTTTGGTGCACGCGGAGGTATTGAGTGCTGATTGGTTATAATTGTGAGTGTTTTACAACGAACACGTCTTGCCATCCAAGTTTATATACATAATGATTTTCCCAAGTATATTGCTGAAAGCTGTATATATTAATTTCATAACATTTCAATTTCATTGCATTTTATAACGGGCCAATGTCAACCACGTAATGACTAGAGAAGGTATACTGTACCACTGAGCAGTTCCCTGGCCTTTAACGAGTAGCTTGGAGGTAAATTATTCTGGCAACTCATTCACTGTTAGAACCATTCAGCAGCATTGGTTAGGCACAGAATATAAAATAATTTACAGAGCATGTGAAAGAAGATCAAGTAAACGACACCATTGCAAGGGCGTATATGGTAAATGCTGTCCTGTACAGCCATTGCCTTTAATTTTTTGCCTCTTTCTTCACCACTGAGTGCGCGTGCTAATGCGGTCAGTTCATTTGGAAGATTTACTAGCTTTCGCTTTCACTACTTGGCTTGTATGGGGATGTAGTAATATTAGAAGTGTATGGCTACTTTAGGTTTATATCAAACTGACGGGAATAAGGAACTGCTTCGAGCGTTTCATTCACTTCGTTAAGAATGCGTTCATCTGTATTTAGTAGATGTCAGTCAGCTAGCGTTACTTCCGTAAACATGACCCCCAATTTTTTTTCACAAGATAGTGAGACCATCGAAAGCATATAACTCATTTATTGTGGTTATTAGCTGCAGTTCGGTAATATGAACGTAAGTTGAAACGAAATAAAATGGATGAACAATCGCTCTTTTCGTGGGTCTAATCTGAAACCACGCTTGGTGGGGCATCGGGCTGACTTACCCGATGCTGCACTAAGTGAGCTGCGACGGACAGAGCTTCCCCTGTTCACTTCGTCAGGTATTTCACCATGTGTGATCGCTGGGAGTGTTAGCCAGAGCCGCTCGTAGATAAGGCGGCAAGTGCGGAACACCTTTTCTACTTCACGCAATCATGTGCCTCGCCATCTCTGCACAAGATGGCTGCTGACTGCCCCGCATGCTGACCTTAGCCATTAAATCGGCAATGGCGAGGCCCTCGCCATGTATAGACGATACAATGCAATATTTTTTTGGAAAGGCTTTCACGATATTTTACTGGAATATTGATGATGGCCTCAGTTGCGATTCAATGATTATGGTCACTTACCTTAAGCATCATGGCCATCATAAGTGAGGTCATGTCCTGCAGGGGCGTCGTCCTGCTCTCCAACTGTGCCGGGGGAGGAGGCGGAGGTGGCGGAGGAGCAGGTGGATTTATGATCACTGGTCCGCTGCTGGAACCGGAAGGGAATGGCACCGGCACCGTGATTGGAATTGGGATTGAAATAATGGTTGACTGTAAGGCAACGGGAAGAAGTCTTAGTTCGACAGACTTGAAATAGATCTCAGCGCCATGTGGCGTTGCACTACATCAGCTCCAGGATGCACTTTTGATATCTGGAGGTTTGATGGGGACCGTAATTAAGCACTGCATAAAGAGAGTAGGAGAGCAAGGAAACTGGACAGTGTTTGAACGACAAACGACCGCGATCGTCCCCAAGTAACCAGTATCCTGCTTTCAGAATTTCGTAGTGCCTCATCGCGAAACGGACGCCAAACAGAGCTAGCCTTCTAGGACCAAACTGAGGCAGTAGGACCTACCACTCCTAGCAGTAGTCATTTTGGGCTATCAGGAGAGAGCGTGTTGTGAGAAAACCCCCAACAATTGTGGGATAACGTGCACGTCGCTGATAATTTGCTGCATACGCTGTCATGCAGCTTTCCGATGTCGTCTTCAAGAATGTCCTGTGCGGAAACACATTCGTTTCAAGCGTCTTCCATATGACAATATCCTCTCTGGTGAGCTTAGGGTGTGGTAGGGGACACCTTGAGGCACAAGTATGCCTTGTACCGTGTGAGCGCGTGGCTATTTTAGCGGTGCCGCCGCCTTTTCCTACAAAGAGAGAAGAAGCGCCGCTACGTGAAGCTGCATGCCCCCTCTGCCGTTAGAAAGGGGACGCTGCGCCACGTGAAAAATTCACGCGCTGACACGATGCAACGCGTACGTGGGTGCTAGGCTTTGCTCATGCCTCATCAAACGAGAAAATTCAACGTGAGCGTCAGCGGCATCAGCGACGCTCACGTGGTGAGCGTCGCTGATGCCGCTGAAGATGATGTCAGTGGTGATGACGTCAGTGGTGTGGTGACGTCAGCAAGACATCACATATTCTTAAACTACGTGACTTCATTATAACATCAACATGACGTATCGTGCCGTGACGTCATATTACGACGCCAAAACATGGCATTGTGTATTCGTCAAAGCTGCTAAACCAGGCGACTTGCAGAGAGCTTGCAGTGCCTCCAATCCGAGAGGCAGCGCCGTGCCAGGTGAGCTGTCGATAGCTTTCGCGAGGTGGAAGATGAGTAATTTGCTGAGGGAAAAAAATCGCAGCATATCTACGGAGTGAGAGATGTGTGGGGCGAAGCGTCCATCGGTCCGTCAGTGTGTACATCCGTCCGTGCGTCTGGATTCTGGAAGAAGGGAAGTATGAACGGATGGACCGATGGACGGAAGAAAGCTCGGATGGACAGGTAGACAGGAGCACGGACGAATGTATGGGCAGAAGCATGGACGCTCGGATGAATGGAAGCGTTGACTCACAGACAGATGGACGATAGCACGAACAGGTGGATGGACAGGAGCACATACGCACGGATGGACGGATGGATGGAAGCAAGGACGGATGTACGGACGGGTGAACAGACAGATGCTTCACCCCTCTCATCGTTCACTCCGTGGATATGCTGTGAAAAGCCCTAACGCCATCTGGTTATATTATTCCCATGGACATATACACAAAACGCCGTCGTTGAACAACTGATAAACTAGAGGTGGCTAAATACTGCTGCTACTACAACTATTATATTATTATTATTATTATTATTATTATTATTATTATTATTATTATTATTATTACTATTATTATTACCACTACTACTACTATTACTACGGCTGCTGCTGCTGCTGCTGCTTCTACTTTTACTGTGGAGAGAATGACCCATGGCCTAAGGAGCTTCGCACCTAAAAACCTGCAGTACCTGCGCGGAAATCACAGCACAGTCTCAATCGAAGCTGGAAGAGCGCTATTTTTATGTCCAAGTACGCTGACAAGGTACCCAATACTTAAATAAAAATTTGGTAGGTGATGACGATGCAGAATTATCGATGAGACTTCGTAATAGGTTGGAAATATTCAACGACCCACTTCTTTTGTAATTCATATTGAGTGACGCCTGGTTACACAAATCGCATTCTGTGGCTCATGATTGTTATTTTGTTCTTGTACCACGTTATACTGCGTCTGTTCATGCGGTTCTTTCCCGAAATAATGCTCGAACAGAGTTTTTGTGCGCAGGAGTTCCGAGCCCCGGCATGGCTCACTGGTGAAATACTAGGCTGGAACGGAACAGACTGAGGCTCGAACCCCATTTCATCCTGGATATGTTTTTTCTCATCTCAGGTATTTTTCTCATTTCGTGCGATACTGGTGACAAACACCGGCGGCGGCTGACAGCTACGTCACTCTTTGTTTGGTTCTCACAAACACCTTGACTGTGAAAAAGAAAATGAATTCCACCTTGGAGGTGCTTTAGACCTGTGGATAAGGATCCGGAGCGGCTTTTCTGCCGACTGAGTCCATAATGCACCACGATTTTGGTATATATTCTCTATGCGCTTGCGTCGTTGTCTCATGCATTACGGAACATCATAAAATAAGGGTACATGGCATCTGAACACGAAAAGAGAATTTAAGGGTGCTTTCGCCCCACACATCTCTCACTATCAATGACCAAGTATGCGCGTGAGCTATACAGAACACGGAAACAAGCCACTTCGTGTTTGTGTCCAAAATGATATCATCTGGATTTTGGTTCGCTGTTGACGTTTTTTATTTTTCTTTACATTCATTTTTATACACATTTTGGACAAGAAACACAAAATGACCTATTTATATGTATATATATATATATATATATATATATATATATATATATATATATATATATATATATATATATATATATATATATATATGTGTGTGTGTGTGTGTGTGTGTGTGTGGTGTGTGTGTGTGTGTGTGTGTGTGCGTGTGTGTGTGTGGTGACGCTATGATGTATTGGTGACGTGGCCTGGCTCATACACCATGTTTATTTCTGTTCTCCTCTTCTTCCTTCTCTGCCTCAACCAACCATCGCTTCATACGTCACACGATTCCCCCTCCCCCCGAAAAAAGGCATGGATTACGCACAACAAAAAGTAAACAAGGAGAGGTTGAGAAGTCACAGATGTCAAAATGCACAATTGTTTTCATGGCCCCGTGGTGTTCCGTAAACTCGCAAAACTTCAGAAAAGAGTGCAGCAGCCCGGTAAATGGGGGAGTTCTGGTGGGCGAGGTTGGCTGTGGCGTTCTGGAGAAGGTAAGCGCGTCTTGCAAAACTGCACTGACCATGACGTGACTTGAGCACCTGCGAGGAACGAACAAGGTTGGAAGTCCTTGGAGCACTTGAAGGTCGAATGTTGTAGGCGGCGAATCCTCTGTCGTACGCGCTGTATTCTGTGTCGTGGCTGAGACAGAATTAGTTCTTGCAGCCTGCTTGTACAAGAACTGAAGTTCAAGGAATTATGTCTATGTTCATGCGTTATACAGATTATAACGTTCAGTCTTTTTCGTAGTTTTCTGTTGGATTGGCTCCATTGTCGTAAACTATTGGGTTGGTGTCTGAATCTTCGCGTGGTAGAACTGGTGACTTCTTGTCTTGTTCGGTGTTTCCTGAGGTTTCGGAGCTGTAATCTTAAGTGCAGTCTTGATATTTTGTGCCAAATGCGTTTCTGGCGCCGATTCCTTATGCAAAGATGCCTGACGTCTTGAATTTGTTTTAAGAGGCTGACTTTCCGTCGTCATCCTTGTCGGTGTATCGGTCGGAGTGTCTGCGATTCTTGGACTTCCTTTTGCTGGCGTTGCTGATGTTGCTGTGGAACGCATTGCGGTGAGATCCCTTCTTGAACATCGCGCTCGTTTTCTTCACAACTTGATGTGGGGCCCAGTCGGCAGCTGGTAGTGTGTGGGCTGTTGTCATGCACTTCGGGCAATGAAGATAATGCTTCAGAATTGGTAGAAAGTTCTTCAGAAGCTTCTTCTACCCTGTTCACTATAAGAAGCTCTTGCGCATTGCAGCTTGCGACGTTCGATGCGTCGGAGCCTTCGGTGTTTCTTCCACTGTCGAGTGTGTATGGACTGGATGGCGATGCATGAACACGTGTGGAAGGAGCATGGCTCGACAGGGTATTTTCCCGATGCGCCAGGTCGCCTACCATAAATACGGCGTCCTTATAAGGCAAATGGTGAGCGTTAGGAGTGCTTGAAGAACCGCGTGATGAAAACCCAGGTGGTGGACCACGTATGCGAGACGAAGAGTGAACGGCATCAGAAGGTTGGGCAACGTCTCGGGTCACATGTTGAAGCGATGACTTCGCAAATGCCGACTTTCATGCAGAAGGGAGGCGCGCTCGATGGCTGTGTTTTTCCCAAAATACGCGTTGTCGTCTGCCACTGAACTCGTGTGCCACTTCGTCTTTTGTCAGAGGTCGAATCTTGTTGTGCGTTCGAATGGTTGAAGACTGCCTGTAAAATTGACGACTGAGTGCAGTTGTCTGTGGATGGTGGGCTACAAGCATGTCTTCGTCGTAGTCGTCATCGTATTTTTTTAACCAAACTATCATTTCTTGTTTTATCTTTTGCCAAGACTCATCGTTGTCGAATATGTGGGTGAGGTAAAACTTAATTGCCTCACCGGTGACGTAGTCGCTGAAGTTCGTAACCATTTCCCGTTCCGACCAAGATGCAGCGGTAGCGTGGAGTTCGAACAGGTTGAACCTGTCCTGCACGGGTCCGTCGTCCGCTGATTCGGTGTACTTGGGGATGTCGAGGTCAGCCGATGGTTCTGTCATGGTGCTGGTCGTTGTCCTCCTAGGCGATGATTCGGTAGTCAATGTACGGTGAGGGCGTCTTGTGTAGAACCGCGTCGATGATGAGACACTGATGAAGTGGCTGGGAGGTCTTCATCCTGTCGACTCGTGTGACGCTATGATGTATTGGCGACGTGGCCTGGCTCATACACCAGGTTTATTTCTGTTCTCCTCTTCTTCCTTCTCTGCCTCAACCAACCATCGCTTCATACGTCACACACACACACACACACACACACACACACACACACACACACACCACACACACACACACACACACACACACACCACACACAACACAACCACACACACACACACACACACACACACACACACACCACACACACACACACACCCACACACACACACACACCACACACACACACCACACACACCACACACACCACACACACACACACACACACACACACACACACACACACACACACACACACACACACACACACACACACCACACACACACACACACACACACACACACACACCACATATATATATATATATATATATATATATATATATATATATATATAGATTGAAGAGGACGCATGAACGAACTGTGGTTTTATCAACGTTTATCCCTTCTGATCCATCAGTCGAACGTCCATAAAACCACATTTCATACTTTCGTCCTTTTCTTCAATCACATTCGTAGTACATAAGCTTAGTCTTCTCGGTACGTAGCAAAGCTGTCTTTAATGAGGTACATGGAAAGGTCGTTGCAAACTGAAAGCGAGACAAAAATAGACGTGCTGGAGAAGATTCTCCCTGCACAAGCAAAATTCATTAAGGTACTCGTTGGGGGGGGGGGGATCCACGGCTCTGCGTTTTCATCGTCACAAATTGCGAACCCGACAATATAGCCACGCGATGACTAATCTACCCTGTGCTTACAAGATGAGCAACACTGTGCAATTAACCATCGTTTCAGCGAATCAACGCTTCAAAAGAGAATGAAGTTTACGCTGAGGAAAGCATTCCAGGAGAGAAACACACACGTGGAAACGATGTCGAATGCCGGAGCTTCACTTTGATGGTAAGGCCTCCCTCCTTCGTTATTTTCAGTGGAGTTGTGAGAGGATAAAAGACTGGGCCCGTGTCCCGCATCCCCCCTTCTGAAATTTGATGTTTTTTTGCTATACAGACTTGAAAATGACACTCGAGCACATCTGTGTGTCTGGCCTTCCTTCAGGTAAAGAAGTTGCTCCTCCCCCCCCCCCCCTTCCCATAAACACTTCTGCCAACGCCCCCAGGCTGTTTTCGGGTATTCATGTGATGGCGTTAAAAGAGCTTCTTTCGCAGAAACTTCGGCGTCTTCGTCATTGGTTGCAAGCGAAAAATCATCACGCCCATGACCAAAAAATTGAGAAATATGCGCATAAAATAAAAATAAAAATTTCTACTTAAGAGTGTGAATCGAAACCAGTCCGTTTGCGTGGGAATCAGGTGTTCATCCACACGGCTACACGTCTGCTTGCAAATGCAGCGCAAATACAGTTCACGCTTTACAAACACACTCATCCTGTATACAGGCTTCACAACACATCATGTAATATTGCGTGGTACAAACACATACTGCCATCGCGTGCCAGAACATATGATTATTACAATGACTACATAATTTGAAGCCTGCGAACTGTTACAAAGGCTCACATGTTACTGCACCTATTTCCTCAAGGCCATGTAGTGGGTACATAGCAAGTTCGAAAAATATTCCGCGCGCATGATCGCTGGTAGTTTAATAGATCTACTTATTACACAGAATGCATGCATATGCGAAATTTTCATTGACATTAGCCATTTTAAACTTTATCGATTACGTTGTAGCAATGTACGTTCTATACATCTGGAGTAATAACTTACAATAGAAGTATGCACTAAGTGGTCGAAGTACACACTAGGTACACGATATCACTATAGCGTTCAAATCTAGAAGACGAAGCTTAAAAGTCCCCCAATTTGTTTTGTCAACCTTGCTCATATTGCGCACATCTTTTCCGGTATTCAACGTGTAGCATTTCACTGTTCCATACTTCTGCTTTTGTCAAGTTGTATGCGAATAGTAGCCGCACGTATTTGTTAGTTTAAAATTACCTTTCAAAATAAGTGACGATGCGATTCAGTCAGGAAGGCACAGGCAAGGCACGTAAACTTCTGTGAAAGGCAGTATATTTTTTTCTAACAACAAAATTGCCTAAAAGCTTCTGTGTGACCACCGTAGTGTGATTGTTTTGCTTCTGCTTGTACTGGAACGATGTAGACAGAGTGTTAATTTTCTCTTCCATTATTTTCAACTTGAAGCTAGAGCAGTGGATGGAGCTATTCTGCGCAAACCAACACATCAAATTAAATACGTAGAGTTGCTGTGGAACACATCGGTGAGCCTCAAGAATTAACAAAAAATAGGAATTCACGCAGTCAAGACGTCAACCAGCATTGCATTCATGCACTCATGGTGTCACCAGGAATAGTCAGCCGCTCGATGTTGCTTAACTACAACATAAGACATTATACGATTACTTATGCGTAAAAACACGCATTGATTTTGAGAAAATTTTCACATGCACGCTACGGACGTGGGCATAATGAAATAAAAGAAACTCATGCGAACTCGCACCCGTTCGTCATCTTTTCTTATGCCCTCGTCTATGGTGGGTGCACTGAATTCTTTCCGAAAGGTATTCATACGAACTCGGCCAGCTCTCTATACCTCTACAAGTCGTGTACACTTCACAATTTGCCCTCCCATTCTTTTGTCTAAGCGAGCGACTTACTTGGCTCTGTGGCGGAGCGTTGCGACGCCTCAGGTAACCATGTACGGGACAGCTTGGCGAAGGAAAACGATGGCGGAGACGGCGATTCGATTGATGAAAGGGATAGTAATGTGCCGACGATTCAATGCCGTACGGTGCATAGTAGGGCCACTTTTCCTCCGGACGCCATTCTGTGAAGGTTTTGAGGTGCTATACATATGCGTCACCCGAATCCACAAGAAGCTTGTACGTTAGAACTGTTTTCTAAGGATACATTTCAGCTGATCACGATGTTGGAAATATTATTAGCAAAGCGAGAAAAACACTGATGGTTGATCTTAGTGAATTCCACCCCACAAGTATGCGAAGAGCCTTGTGTGAATAGTTTACATTAGAGCGTTTTAGTTTGTCTTGTATTCTTCTATACAAAATATGCTTTGCGCCGACAATGATGGGGTGTGATATGTGCATGCGTAAGGGCGGAAAACCTGACTGCATAGCCACAAGCGGTGGCCGTCCACCTAGAATTCTGTCAAGTGGCTGTCGGGAGCTCTGTAGCTTGTTTGCATTGAACTGATGTTTGTATTTGCTTTATATTCATCTACCCAAGATTCGACAGCGAACGTCTGGTGTCAATTAAGCCACAATTTCGGCAGCGATGCTCGAATAATCGATGCCATATAGGTTTACGCAGCGCCGATGGGCACTTCCAGAATATCGGAGGACATAAATCACTTGTCAGCTATTTTATTTGTTTTTTAATCCTCCATTATTGGAGGCTCCATCATGGTGTTTTGACAGCTATGGGACACGCTATCAGATATTACACTGCGCCTTCCTGATACCAAAATACCTGCCAGGCTAAAAAAAATGCGGCTGATGACAGACAATTTTGTAATTACGCTCGTCATTGTATACACGTCAAGGGCAAGCACCTTTGTGGGACGTTACGGTACATGTTAGCGTAATTTAGCACACTAGCGTGCTGCCAAGAAGGCGTAAAACCTTCCGTAACGTCAGGGCTGCACCAGAAACTTGGTGCCATATGGGTGTAAGCCAAACATGACCACCGCAATGAGTTCTGGCAACACGCAACGACGCATTGCAGCAGCTAATTACGGAAGCCACGGGTTGGTAAAATTTATTAAAAACGTCCCGTCGTTTGTAGAATTTCGGATATGGCCCGTTCAGAGACCCAGCTTGGGACGCCGGAATCGCCGAACTACCTCAACTAGTAGCCTAAATTACTGAAAGCTTACGCTACGGGTGAGTGTATAGATGAAACTTGAGCCCCTAACAATTATTGATGGAGGGAGTACAGCAATCATGAGATAGCACAACGAGACGGAGGCCATTGCTGGTGTCATGTTCAGCAACGCTATTCTTTTTTATCATACGCAACCATTAGTCATGTTATGCTTGAAGCATAACGCACGTTAACGCTACAAAAACAAAAAATATTGCTTGAAACATGCCTAGTGACGACGTTCCATGGCATTTGTGCACTTAGACACTAATGGTCTGTGTAGATGGTTAAGGTGCTTTGGTACAGTCATTGGATGTTTAAAGTCATGCGTCACTACATATAAAAACTTAACTCACTCTCCTTCATATGAATTGGTATAACACGAAAAGCTGAAGCTGTTTTTGTAGCGGTAGTTGAATAGTTATTGTACATTGAAATAAAGTGCTTCTGCAAATGTCTATTGGTGCTTGTCAGCAATAAAGTTTCAAGCACGCACAAGTGTGCACAGGATGAGCATGAATGAACAACTCTTGCTGTTGTTATTTTTTGATGTTTGAGCAGTGCACTCCTTTAATAAACACAGTCACTGCAGTATATATATTTAGAGGTAACTGGCTGAACGCTGCGACCGTTCAGCCAGCATATATATGATGGCTATTACATGTATTTGTCAAGCTTTCACGCTTGCGGCTTCGAACACACTTGGCTTCATCTAACGTTGCGTTTCGGTTTTGTTTCGAATAAACTAGCGAACCAATCAGACTTTCATGACGGAATTTGAATTGCTAAGCCTATAGAGTTAAAGTGGGGCCGTTCAAAGGCTGACCATTTGCTGATTGCCGTCCCGGCTCCAGGTCAAGCGAAGCCAAGCAGAGGCTAAAGAAGGAAGTTTAGACATACTCGTGTTGTACTCATCATTTCCATGGTGGCTGAAGCACCGCGTGTCGCAGCTCGAACAGATACTAGCGCCACAGTTCTCTCTAATATATGTATCGGAAATTCTATGAAGTAAGGTACGCATTTGGACTAGGTGGTTCATGATTACGAGTGAGAAACAGAGCCTTGTTTATCTCGTACCGTTTCTTGCCCCAGCCTTTAGACGGGGCAGGAAAGGACGTGAGATGACAGCGCCATGGTCCCCCACTCTTTCTCGTCCCGCCTTTGAAGCGCTGCCTTTTCCCTTGTAGTCATTATGACGTGACAAACAATTACAATCTGTGATGTCAAGATGAGGTCATATGGGGCATCACCACTTGATGGTGATTTTATTCAGCACTCGTTTATATGACGACACCGCGGGACGCCGACGCCAGTGACGCTGACGGTCAATTTTCATGCTTATGAGGCATCTCCGACTTTCATCTTAAAATAGCCGACTCACCTCCATAGGTGCCGTAGTATCCAAACTCGTTTTGCGGGTTCCAGGAGTCAAGATCGGGTCCGTAGTAGGACCCGTCGTCCAGGCCATCCTGGGCGCTTTTCGACATCCGGCTCTGGGAGTCCATCCTGTCGGCTTCGTGACTCCTCGAGGCTTTAGGTTCAACGCTCCAACCCCACTCGGCCCACAAGCTTTTCACTCGCTTCTCGTCTTTCGCTGTTTGCCTTGAAGGCTTCTCAGCGGCACGTGTTTTCTCCTCCGTTGAAACTATGTCTCTTGGCGTGCGAGCACCTGCTGGTCCCGGGGATGGCGCTGCGGAGCTTGCCGAACGAAATGTCTTGGCTGGTGGCTTCGTGGGCGATGTCGGGGAGTTTGGCTCGGTGGTATTCCTGGAGTCCTTAGAAGGTACGGGGGATGTTGCTCCCTTTCCTGAGCTTTTGGGTTGTTTTTCATTTGGAGAATAGGATGATGAATCCGGAAATTTCACTGCATTCTTGGAGGGTGCTTTAGAGGAAGACTGCGATGGTGGACCAGCATCTTTTTGTTCCTTTCGTGCTGTAGTATTTCCTTTTTTCTTTGCTTTCCTGTCCTCTTCAGCCATCGTTGCCTTTTGCGTTGCCTTTCGATAAAACGGACCCTTGACCAAGGATGGCGGAGATACCAGTTGTCCACCAAGCACCTTGCTTTACGAAGCCTTGCGCCTTAAGAGTGCCCAACGACAAAGCTGACGGACTAAACTGCATAACAACATTATGCCAGAGCTTGATTTAGCGTCTGTAAATTGCCATAACTAAAGGAAGAAGAAGTTTAAAGTAGAAATGACACAAACAGAAAAGTCAATAGGACTGAAAAAAAAAATCCGGGTTGCTTTATGGCCAGCTGGCTCAGGGTGCGTCACGCAAAACCATAGTTTAGGACTCTCACTGAATTCAGGACAGGCACCAACAGGCAAGGCAGTGATAGGCCATAACTCTAGAATGTCACTCTCTCAATTTGTTGAAAGAACGGAAGAAAGAAAAAGCACACAAATAGCTTATTACTGCCGCGCATGGACACGTGTGTGTGTGTGTGTGTGTGTGTGTGTGTGTGTGTGTGTGTGTGTGTGTGTGTGTGTGTGTGTGTGTTCTGGCACTATAGATGAAATACTTGTTGCCAGAAATTGTTTATATTCCTTCGGAAAGAAATCACAAGAGACACTTCTGATGATTTAAATTTTTTCCCGTAATGAGAAAATGGGTTGATGTGAACCTGGCGCTATCTTTCATACGAATAGTAGTGTCAGGCGTTAACTTCTAAAGATATACAGTAATGATAACTCGACAACACCCGGTCTCTCTTTAAAAGCACACTTCTCTATCTTGCGGTCGCCGGAACTAAGAAGAATCTGCTCTGGACCTGTAGCCCCTCTTCCCCCACCCTTTCACCTAAAAGAACTAGATCGTCATGCATTATTCAACATCAACTTGTTTCGCAGAGTTGTGAAACGGGTGCAAACCACCTTGAGTGATACAAATATGTACGCGGAAAGTGTACTCAGCACGCCATTGGCCAAACACAGGTGCCCAACATTTAGGGCGCTTGCACAATAAGACCAAGTTAGCAATAGTTCAGTGACTCGGCACGTCAAATTCAAGATTAGAATCGAAGCATGGCAGAAAATTGTTGCTTTAGGGAATCCTTCACGTTTTCTGTCACATTGAATATGATACACGGCACTCATTTGTGTCTCGTACTACGTGCAATAACAAAAGGCTCGGGGGGGCGATGCACGAATTGCTTTCATAGAAACTTGCATGAATCTACTATTCATTTTGATGAAGCCATGGAGCAACTGTGGTCTTTACGCTCGCACAGAGCGTAAAGAGAGCAGTAATGCGGTCATTTAAGAAGTAATAATTGCTCTATGAATACGAACAGCTGTAACTGTATATAACCTAATATTCATAGTTAAGGAGGCCTTCAAATTCGACTCACCCAAGCAACGGGAGTCCTTCTTCTTCTTTCTCTCTCGAATTTTCTTTTATGATGATGATTCGCATTTTCAAAAAGGCTCACACGCAATAATAAAGTTGAGCTACAAATTACGCTTTCATGTATATTTCAAGTAAAAACCGAAAGGAAAGTGGTGCCTTGTTCCAAAGTGCAAGTCGAGGTATCGTATTTTCATGAAGCGTGCGTCACTTTTCGAGGCTCCATGTGAAACAGAGCACTTGAATGAGTGGCGGTGGGTGATTCCGACAACTGACAGGGCCTTGCAGCCTACTGGCTATGTGTGCGCGAAGCATCTCCCCGCTGAAGTGATCTCTGCCACATATCCTCCAGAATACAAGGGAACCATCCTGTGGCAGGCACCATATACACCTGCGCTCACTACAGATTTTGAGCGTGCCATTTTACAGGGCTGCCCAAAATACCCGGCTTCGCTGCGAAACACCAGGAAAGCTCTGTGAAAGTGGCTGGCTCTACTGCCGTCTTCCGGGAGCGATGGCGGCCAAAAATTTCAACTGCATCTGAAGTGCTTGACACGACCGCTGAAAGTACGCCTGCGCGTGGAGTATGTAAAAGAAGCGCTTCGATTTCAGCAGCGCTGGGCCTCCTTAACGCGAAGAGGAGGATGCTTCTCAACACGACACTGACAGCGTGTGCCTATGCTCTGCCGACTCAGTTCCTCATCACGTCAAAAAAGTAATTTCCTGTTTTAAATTGAGATGACAGTGTCTTGCAGCGAAAGCTGTTATGAGATCACAAATTGGGTCACGTGCTGTTGCCCGCTGCCACCGCCACTGCCACCGCAGCCGCCGGTGTCCATAACCACATCACAGGAAATAAAAAAAAACTGCTACAAAAGACACAGTGGGGCTCGAATACAGGGTCTGCTGGGTGCCAACCCAGTATTCTACCAATAAGTTGTGCCGGTGCTTGTGACTTGTTGGCTAACCTAGCACAAAAGACGCAGTGGGGCTCGAACCCGGGTCCGCTGAGTACCAGCCCAGCATTCTATACCTAATCTACGCTGGGGCTTTCACTTGTTGGCAAACTTGCCTTAGGCAGGCCTAATGCTGGGATAGCCATCGCGTTAATACGACTTATGAAGAGTTTTAAAACAGCGAAAGAGCAACCAGTCGTCGCACAATGCGCATAGCGTAACGAGGGGGCCGTCCAATGTCCCAACCCATTACAAAAGCTTCCTCTTGTTCTTCTATTAACAGTGGTGCATACCCACTTCAGCCATAATTCCCTATCGTCGTCAGCCACTGCAGGAACAATTGGCACGAAATTTCTTGCAAATGTTTAACGGATACCATGCTTCTCAAAAAATGACGAAAAATAGCATAGCGAATGCTGGCCTACTACCCAAAAGTTTATTATTAATGCCCTAGTGGATATCAAGCAAGTGTTCTTGCAGCAGTTACCCAATGAGTGTTTTGAAAAGGCTCTGAAAGGCAACTCGTCTAGCTTTCGCTGTGATTGTGCTGTGCCTTCCACGCAGGCCTGGCGTTTTTCAATATCAGAATAACCAGTGCATGAAAATCATTGCACATACTAATTCTGTGATGCAGCCATCTTTTTTAATGTTCACTATATTCGGGTGATTAAAATTACTTCGCCATGCTTGATGTCGTCAAGCCAGATTTTCTTGTTTTCGGGTGTCTCCAGCACTTCCTCGGTACCGTCTTCAAACATTGCAGGCGCACTTCCGACCACGGTGTTTACGACACGAGGTGAAAGCGAAGGCCTAAAATAGCTATAGACACCTCATCAAACGCGAAATGCGATTGTCGGCATCCCAAGCCAGCGGCGTAAGCGACAAGCTACCCGATGTATGCTACTTTAGGTAATGCACTCACTTTTACTGTCTGATAAGCATTTCATCAAGTTGAATTTTGCATGGCTTAATAAAATTGCGCAAATTATGGCTGATGACGCTGGCCCGACAGCCCCGTCATGAGTGCGGTACGGGTTAACTCTGGGTCGACCTTAGGGGCCTAATGAAGTTCTTCCCACCATACCAAGCTGCTTGCACTGGCCGATATCGAATTATCTTCGTGACGCTAACAGCAAGACTGGCAAGTATAGAGTGTCTATTTATGTTCCTAATGGAACGCGCATTAGTTGAAAGTTTTTTTTTTCTTTGGCGCGCTTTGATGGCCCAGTGGCTAAGGTACTCGGCTGCTGACCCGCAGGTCGCGGGATCTAATCTCGGCTGCGGCGGCTGCATTTCCGATGGAGGCGGAAATGTTGTAGGCCCGTGTGCTCAGATTTGGGTGCACGTTAGAGAACCACAGGGGGTCGAAATTTCCGGAGCCCTCCACTACGGCGTCTCTCATATACATATGGTTGTTTTGGGACGTTAAACCCCACATATCGATGAATAAATCAGTTGAAAGTTTTTGGACGAAGTGTTTTTTTGGTTGAATTTGCTAAACAACCAGAAGGCGACAGTGATATGCGCGCGTGCACATACACACGCACGCCTACGCAGCCACACATGCATACACACGCGCAAACACACGCAGAAGACTATCGGTTTCCTAGTAACTAGCGTGTCATTGCCCTCTGGCTGCTATGCTCATTGCGA